>CM061047.1:74246241-74788741 GCA_030762985.1 Adelphocoris suturalis
AAAGAAAACTACTTATTATAGAATAGTGCGGTTGGTGTCAGTATTCTTAAAAACCTGCTTTAATTTAAAAATATAAAACAAAGACCCGGGTATTCCTCATTATAGAAAGCAACACGACAAACTTCTTTTTTTACGTTACGAGATCTCTAGATATCGAACGCGGCTAATTATTTACACTTCGGTCCTTTACTTTATTACAGGCGTATATATGTCATGTAACTTGTAGTTTGTCCTACGGCTACACTCAAAAAAATTAGTGGTAACCTTTCAGATCCAGTAAAAAATACCTACCTACTTTTGACTGAAGAAATTAATATTTAGATTGAAATCGTAGGCACCCACAATTTGTTTGCTTGTCATTTTCAATAATGAACCTTTTAAATCGGAAAAAAATAAAATAATTTTTCCTGAGGTACAAGTCATTGTTTTAAGGTACCTACTGTCCGGTTCATCAGTAACCAAGAGTGCGGGTAACACCAAACAGTTATCGTTGAGAAACCACTCAACGAAAGAATTGTGTAATATGCTTTACTCTATGTTCACATTTTGTACCACCTGTGAAAATCGCCCAGGAAATCTTCCAATATCTGTGGATAAAACTTCTGAAAATGTTCGAATTCAAACATGCTAACTTCTTGCAATTTTTTTATATGCTGAAAAGTTTTATTTATTGGCATCAGGTTTGAACTATACAGTCAAACTCCGATCTAACAATTTAAACTCATGAAATATCAATTAATCTGTCAAAATAGAAGAAAATACACAGGTATACAACTAAAATGGGAAATTCATCGTCTCTTTTGCGGAATAAGTTATATTCCTATAGTAATCTACGTTATAGCATTTCCAGACCAAATATACAACCTTTTCCAGACCAAATTAAACTTTATCCAAACCAAATTAAACTTTTTCATTAACTTTTTCATATTAAACCTTCACTTTAAATATGACCAACATGACTCACGAACAACAATTAATTCAAGCCTCAGCGTTCATGTTTGGGACCAAAATGAATATAAACTGACTTAAAACGTTGTGTCATAGACGTACTTAGACTTGAAAAAAAAAAAAAAAAAACCCCCCCTCGAATGACAAGCTTGCATAATAAGGTAACTTTTTTCTAACAGTGAATTAAGGGTACCCGGAAAGTTTTTCGAATTATCTCGGTTCGAGATAGGGAAATCAACGGTAAACTTTCCGGGTACCTACCCTTAATTCACTGTTGGAAAAAAGTTAACTTATTATGCAAGCTTGTCATTCGAGTTTTTTTTTTTTTTTTTTTTTTTTTTTTTTTCAAGTCTACATACCGTAGACTCGTCCGTAGCACATTTTAAGTCACCGTACACAACATTTTCCATAACAACATTTTAAGTCAGTTTATATTCATGCTGGCCATTTTGAGAGTTTTTATTGATTGAAAAAAAAATGTTTAATTTGGTTTGGAAAAAGTTTAATTTGGTTTAGAAAAAGATTTTCGGTATGGAAAAAGTTTAATTTGGTAAGGAAAAAATTTAATTTGGTCTGGAAAAGGTTTAATTTGGTTTGGAAAAGGTTTAATTTGGTTTGGAAAAATCTTAATTTGGTTTGGTAAAAGTTTAATTTGGTTTGGAAAAGGTTTAATTGGGTTTGGAAAAGGTTTAATTTGGTTTGAAAAAGGTTTAATTGGGTTTGGAAAAGGCTCAATTTGGTTTGGTAAAAGTTTTATTTGGTTTGGAAAAGGTTTGATTTGGTTTGGAAAAGGCTTAATTTGGTTTGGATATAGTTTAATTTGGTCTGGAAATGTTATATATATACACCTGAAAGTATTCTGGTGTTGAGGTTAGCAGCAACTCCATAGCCCACATTGACAATGATGTGATTATCAGACCGCAACATTTTCCTTCGAGCAAACATAACTGGTAGTAAATACTAGAGCGATTTCTCAGCCTAAACACGAAAGCTTTCGTCATTTGGCGACATCACAAATACTGGAAATGATTCGAAATTTGGGATGAAGGACTTTCTTTAAATTCCATCACTCAAACCGCGCTACCCAGCGTTCATTCTATCCCCAATCTAAACATAAATTATGTGAGTTCCTCCATACTGTGCAGTTAAACGTACATTTGAGAAGAGAAGGTAGGGGGATTGTTGAGAATTATTTATATTTTATTTTTTGCTTTCTTGCTAATAACACAAAATGGGATAACCTGGTACAAAACATCGATGATACGAGTATAAGTTAGTTCAATGGCAGAAGGCTCGGACGCATCTCATGAATGAGCTGATTACTTATAGAAAAACATTCAGAGAAGAAGGGGTTGAAGAGGGAAAAAATGGAAACCACTTTTCAAGCGAACGCCCGAGCACCCACATTACGCGCCTATATTTATGACAACCGCAGTCATATTACCACCTAAGTTTATCTCCCATCGAGTAGAGATGGTGTTCGGGTTCCTGGCCTATTCATTATTCCTTGACAATGGGAAGGGGAGTTTAAGAAAACCAAGAAAAAAATTAGACTCTGGATCGACTTTATCGGATCGATAAAATTGCTAATGCCAGGCGATGGGAGTCACGTTTGGAGGAGGCCCCCGGTGGCTTCTGGCCGTTTATCCCGTAGCTTATTAATTTGTAAGAGGGCTCCCCCTCTGGGCAGCGGCGATAAAAACATCGGGGTAACTCAAGTAGCATCGGAAGGGTTAACACAGAACAAAACAAAAAACCTGAAGAAAAAAATGAAAAAAAGCAGTGGAAAGGGAAGGTTTGGTTGATGGTATCGGTTGTAGCAATCCGCGAGAGGTTTTTCACGCTGCTACAATCGACCACGAAGATGCTGGGGAACGATAAGAATCTTTTCGTTTGCGGTCGGGGTAGAGCTCACAAGACCCCTCGTAAAGTCAATGTCTTTGCCTGTTACATCACAGTGTCCGATGTGGGATGCCACTTGCATTTTTCATCGCGACTGACAGAAAGGGTTTTCTCGGAGGCTGCGAATGAAGAACTGAGAGGTTCTCAAAAGCGTTACAGAGATATTGTAAGTTATAGGTTTTCCGCGAGCATATGGAATTCACCACAGCGAACTCTAAGTAAGCAAATTCAGCACCAGTTCCAGATTTTTTCGTCAAGCGTCGTCAAGCTCGCTCAGTGACTGGTTGTACTATTTTTACCAATTAAGCGGCGTTAACTGCTAAGTAGGAATGAGCAAGTAAAAATAACTGAGCTGATGGTAAATCCGTTGTTAAAAAAGTATCCTCAGTGGATCGGAACACGCTTCCAGGCGTAGCAAGAAAGAACTCGGATTCTGGACGTAGAATTGTAACTCAACTATCTGAAGTTTCCATGTGATCTGAGAACTTCCTGAAAAATCGTTTGACTATAATCACATCTAATAATGCAAAACGAATCACTCAACTTTGACCATCCCATGTTTATAAATGTGTGTACTAGAGTAGAACGACTATGAAACACATATATACGAAATTAAATGAAATGTCTTTATTATTGCATAAGGTACACAACTTGTACAATAAGGAGTTCACAAAACTATACAAATGAAAATGAAATATAAGTTCAAAATCTGCAAGTTTATGAGTTGTGATGTAATTATAACAAATTGAAAATTATTGAAAGTGCCACCTTAAAATAAAGAAGGAAAAAAAACCTACATAAAAAGAACAATTACACAATACTTCTACGCATGATAATACAAGTACCCATGAAGATCGAAGTAGAGAAAGAAAGTTTCACGTGGAAATGATAAATTTCTGTAAACCAAAAAATCATACAAAATATTTAACAATCCTTCCCTAAAAGACCTGCGTCTTCAATGAAATTACCTAAAAAGGATCTAATTTTCATGTATGACTTTAGACAAGTACCCAACATTGTACCTTTCCCCTTCTATTTACATTTTAATAAATTTACTGTAGTTCGGTGGTTTAGATAACGAGCTCCTAGCTACATCAATCTCTCGCTACATAATTGTGTACATTGGCTTATTATATGGAATACAGTTTCTGGAATTTGAGTATTACAGATAAGACAGGCTTTTGATTGGTCAACTAAACAAAACTTCAAACTGTTCAAACTATATTGGATGCATTTGTCTCTGGCAAGCCTTAATTGAGCTATGGCTCTTTTCAGATGTCCCAAATTCGTGATTGCACTATTTTTTACCAATCAAGCGGCTTTAACTGCTAAGTAGGAATGAGCAAGTAAAAATAAATCAACTGATGGTAAATCATTGTGTAATAATTTGCATCGTTTCTCAGTCTTTAACATATGGAACTGAAATTTGAACACGATGCGCGATGTCTCAAGGAATGGCAAACTGATCAACTGGGTACGATGTATCAGTTCAAATGCTGAATATAAGAGTATAGGCATTCGTTCAAAAGTTCCAGGGATCACTCAGAGATTGGTGAATTGTCGCGAAGATAGCTGTGGACATGTACTCTTGCAGTGATCAATGAACAGTACTCAAACCACTTTAAGATGTTCACAGCTGCGTCAAAGATAGACCAAGGAGTTGGAGCAGGAATATTCGACCCCCAGATACGTCAAATAACTCATACAGGCTTCCATCCACGTTTCAAATAACAAGTGCTGAACTTATCTCTATAAAGCTGGCACTAGAAAAAGCAGATGCGCTAACTCAAGACAATAATATAGTGATTTTCTCCGATTCCAAAGCCGCCTGTAACTTGCTTAAAAACATTCATAAAGGGGACTCTTCCAATTACTTAGTCTATGAAATAGCGCAGCAACTAGTGCGATCTCTCAACATATATTCATCCAGTGGATACCCTCTCACGTCGATGTGGAAGGGAACGATCGAGCGGATGAAGCTGCAAGAAAGGTTCAACTGCGGACACCGACAACTTGCGGAGTACCTTTACCAGATGCTATATTTACCGTGAAAATCCTTATGTACGGAGAATGGCAATCTTGGTACGACCAGGAAGCATTAGTTAAAGGGGCGTATCATTACCAAATCATGAATTTGGTATCGAGAAAACCCTAATTCCTCGAATTTCAGCTGCCCCGTCGTGATATTGTGCAGTAAGTAAGAGTTAGAACTGGTCATGGACTAATTAATCGTTGCTTGAAAATGAAAGGACTGGCTGACTTGGAGTTTTGTGAGTTTTGCGAAGACGCTTTAAAGGATATGGAACATAAACTGACGCTATGCCCTTCATATGAAGAAGAAAGAAAAGACAGTCCCTCACTCAGATACTATCAAGATCTTCCAAATTTATAGAAACTTGCTAAAAAGAATGACTAAAACATTAAATCAGATATATGAAAGCTGCAGGTATTAGGTTGTGACTCAGTGTACTCAGTGTACTGTAGCGTTATGTTTCTATTTACACACACATTCACTGGTTATATGCTGAAATTAATGAAGCGCAACCATAAAAAAAAAAACGACAATTAAAGAGTATACTAACAAATTGCGGAATTTCGCCATAATTCGAAAAGTTTCTTTTGCTTCTGCTACTCCATAAGTTTTTTAAGAATAAGTCGACACAAATTTAGGTCTTCTGAATGTTGGTGATAATTGAAGGATTCGACGGAGTAGTATCCTTTGAGAGAGGCAGACCTCCTAACTGCAGTTCATTGATGAAGATTGAAACACGAAAGCCCTCCTCCCCCCCTCCATCCTACAGGAACACCCGTTATTTGCATGCTAGACAGATAAATCCGAACGATAGGGATGAGGAAGGGAGGGAGAGGTCCCAGGTTGGAAATTTACATAACTCTCGTGAAGTCTTAATACCCTCTGGGCCCTGAGGAAGGCGGGAGAAGGGAGGCGGCACTTGATTGATAAGTCCCCCTCTCGGATCCGGGGAACAATGTGCTTCCCTTTTCTCTAATGAGACGTGATGCATTTTATCCCAGGACCCTTAACCCCTCCTGACTTACCTTAAGTTGTCGTTTTACCTTCTCCCTTTTGTAGTTAGCCGTCTGTCGTTGGGAAGTTCCATAATCCTGTCTTTATATCGCCACCCACTTTCCTCTTTCACGTCATCATTTCCGGCTTTTATTCTTCTTGGACCTAATTAGCGTCACTATCTGTGCTTCCCTCAGTCAATCAACGATTTTTCTTTAAATTGTATAGACTGAATAATAGAAATATAAAAACGACACTTAAATGTACCTGATACCATAATTCGTAAAAGAAAAAGTTACAATAAAAAGGAAAAAAAGGTATAAATAAATTGATTAGTATTCAACATGGGTACAGTGAGAATAGGTAACTCTTCCGGATTATTCAAAAATGAATAAAAACGTCTCCCAAGTTGGGTGTGACACACAACTTCCTCGTATCCTTGAAATAGATATATAAGTCAATGAAACGTTTTAAATACTTCAAGTTCGAAAATACACCTTTCAATACCTGAAAATTTCAAAGAAATCAGGGATGAAAACTAAGTAGATAGAAGACATGATTGTTACAAGGATTTGAGGATCCCGCATCATAGCAGCTATTACTGGTACGGTGCTGATGAAAATCATTGGGGGTAATCAAATCATCGTTCGCCTACTACCCTCTGAATTTGAGAAAGATCGGACGAATAGGCCTTGAAGTGGCGCTTAATGAATTTTACGTTTGCACAAGCGCAGTGAAAAATATTAATTTCATGTGATGTAATTGATATGGAACCATCCTCAGCTTATCCCGCAAATTCCCAGAAAATTCAATCAAAATCGAATGAAAGCTTAAATATATTGATTGTTATAAGGATTTCACATTTTTGCATGCGCAGCAGCTACTAGTGACACCTCTACCCTCTAAATCTGAGCGATATCATATGTCTGGTCGTATCAAATAGGGAGGATTTTACGTTTACGCATGCGTAGAGCAAACGTATCGGTAGACTCTGAATCAATAATGGGAATAAAATATAGTTCAGTCTCTTAATCTTAATGTTGGTAGAGAATTTCTTCGACTCAATCCACGAATGGATTTGGAGAAAAAATTATAAAAAGCTCTCCAATTTGAATCGGATTGGATTTTTGGAGGCAGTTAGACGTTACCTGAAGGTCACGCAATGGTCACTTTGTTAACAGGTTTCGTAACTATGGATATCTAACCCTCTTTAACAAATGTTGATTGCTGACAGTAAATAATAAACAATAGAATATAAATAGTCTGGGGTTGTCAGACAATTTAATTTCCTTGAATGATCTTTACAACTTTCAAATACATAATATTCTTACAGCTGTTTTTTGTTGTCAACTTGTATCACATTTGCCGTATTACCCTCCTCGAAGCTATCATTAAAGATCCCCCTCCCCCCCTCCCTCACAGCCCTTCTCGTGAAGGAGAAGAAAAATCGGTACGAATAAAAAGGTTGAAACAGCAGTGAGAGCCTACGGAGAGCAAAGAAACATGAAGACAACTGAGAACATACACACATATAGTTATACATGGAAATCCCAAGATGTTGTCTAGTTTGTGTTCATCCAATATGCGGAAAAATGGTTATTACAACTCAAACGAAATCGAAATACTAGGCACCATAATTTCTATCTCAGCGAATCAATGGGACTCCAGTTTTGAGTGAGAATATCAGAACAAAATAATCACTATAGATACAATTGATGAAATTGATAGTTGTTATTAATATAATTGATAATAATAAATGTTAAAAAATAGAAGTATTCGTGTGGTTGGGAGATGTGAACAACTTAGAAAGCGTTTGTATCGCCATGTCATATCACAATAAATAACAATCACTTTGCGGTATTGGCTAGAATGATCATGTTAAAATGAGTGAGGAAGCTATAATACCCACCCAACTTAGTGGAATTTTAAAACCATGATTGAATCGGGGCATAATGTGTCCGGCGAAAAAACAATATCTCTTCAAACATTTTATACATACATACCTAATCTATATCTGTATTAATTTGTTGTGGGTTCATTCCCCACAACTAAATCGATCAAACTACCTCTTATCCATGAATAGGAATAATGAAGCTTGCTCAGACAAAATGAGATGTGTTAAAATAAAAATAAATCCGCTTTTCTGTGGTGTAAGGAATAGGTAAGGGTTCTTCATTACACATCAATGCCTTTGATGTAGATAGATAGATAGATTTATTGGCACATTTGAATTTACTGAACAGAAAAAAAAACATGGAAAGCGGTAAGTCATTAATTAATTGATGTAATAACATAATAAGCTTATCTAACATATGTTCATATCTATCACGTGTTCATATCTATCATATGTTATCTAATCTATCACATTTCTGTATAAATACATCCATTCTCGTTACGCATCTTGTCGTGATTATTCACTAGACCTCAGTTACTTATTTCTGTACCAATGAACTATACGTATTAACATTACATGGTGTCAGGTCGTGCCCGCGATCCGCGAAAATGCCGCCGAAAAAACAAAAACAACCGGAGTTCCGCGATGTGAAGCCGACAATTCAGACATTTATCGTGCGTTGCTTCTTGACAGAAATACTCCCAGAGATGATCTTGGCAGCCCTGCTCAACGTTTGTATAATCGATCTCAGAAAACACCTCTTCCAACCATTCGAGAATCACTCAACCCCAACTTTAAGTCGTCCGTGACATCCAGCCTCGCCCAAAAACGGATGAATCAAGCAGCTTATGCCGATCGCACTGCCAGATCCAACTCGATGTCATTTGCACCTGGAGAAAGAGTTCGCTATTGGGACTCCCCACGATCTTGGAAACCAGCCACCATCATTCGAGCTGCTGCGCAGCCTCGTTCATACTTTATAGCACCAGATGACTCTGCAGGAGAACTCCGACGGAATACGAAACATCTTCGACGCTCATTGAATTAGCAACATAAATTTTGTTATTAAAAAAAAAAAAAAAAAAAAAAAAAAAAAAAAGAGTTGTAATAACATAATAAGCTTATCTAACATATGTTCATATCTATCACGTGTTCATCTCTATCATATGTTATCTAATCTATCACATTTCTCTATAAATACATCCATTCTCGTTACGCATCTTGTCGTGATTATTCACTAGACCTCAGTTACTTATTTCTGTACCAATGAACTATACGTATTAACATTACAATTGATAAGAACAAAATTGTACAGCATTCAAATATAATGTTACTCACGTATAACAAATAATTGAAACTCGGCGCTCCGCGCCTCACCAGGACGCAAGCCCCCGGACCCCCGGTTACCTCTATTTGCATACTTCAAATGAAATTATTGAAAAACACAATGTGTTTTAGCTCACGCGTTTCACATAAGCGCATGAAACCCGCATATAAGAATATAGAGTTCCTAAATGGTAAGTCAATTGGGATAAGGTGTTTGGGGATTTTATCATCTGGGGCGAACCACAGCGGATGATAACCTGATAAATCAAGAGGGTCGAATTAGCATTTCATCTTAGAGTGACGCTATTAATCATGTAACGCTGAACCACCAAGGGGATTTTCCCGCCTATCCCGTGCGTTCAGTTTCCAGCATTTCTAAGTTTCCTAGTTTTTTTCTCATTCACGAAAAGGGTTTGCAATGGCAGATTTGGAAAATTCGTTAACTAGAAAATGAATATAATTTTTATTAATCATGAATACCAACAAGAAATGAATATCACTGTTATCGATGTGTAAGGTTACTTTGCAATAGGAAGAGATGAGATAGGTTGGTTCGGGATACAGCGTCTTATGTTTAGGTGAAATAAATTTGTCTTATTGGAGATGAGGCGCTTCATCTGCCCGCATATGCGCAGTATCACAATGAGACTCGTTCACCGTTAAGGAACCTCGTCTCCATCTTCCTATCGCTTTAGGAACTCTCTAATGACTCAGATTTTGCGGAGTATCTTATCACTACTATGTCAAGTTGTTTTATTTATTTATCACCAGTACAACAACTCACCACCAGCTCAATGAAATCATCAGAAATAAAAAAGCGGTTGCAATCATGTTCACCACATTTTATTGAGAATGATCACCTATGAGTAAACAAATATTCAAATAACCATGCTCATACATAACACAGCTTGTTGGCCACGCACTTCGCAGTAGTTAACATAATGTGGTTGGATAAATCGAGAGCTTTCAAACGAATAGTCAACCAATTTCGTGGGATGAAAAATGATTAAGTACCATTTCTCTTGCAACGACTGGGTTGTAAGTGGAAATCATCAGAAATTGTTGCAACACGTTTTCGTTACTCATAAACGTTTCGATTTCGGTTGAAGATGCCAAGGCTACCTCGACACATATTCTGTGATAAAAAAAGCAAAATCAAACTTTCAATATTCAATAAAAAACATGTGCCCACGGAATGATAAGTTCTTAATGAACTTGGGTTATTCTATGGAGTTGATCTCTATCTTAACCGAACTGAAGTTCCTTCTAAATAATCTAATAATACGAGTAAACTGTTTGAAAAAAAATATATATATATTCCTCAAAGCATTTTGAGCATATTTTTACGAACTATATCGTGAATATCCTTCTTGAAAGCAGAAATATTTTTGTAGCTGCGCAAATTTAAGGTATGGGGATATTTTATATTCCCTCATTCAAAGCAACATTTTTTTTTTTTTTTTTTTTTGGACAAGTTTTATTGCGCCAAGTAATAACAACTTATGAGCAATATTTATATGATAAATTATTATACATTTTCTTAAGATCTAATATACTCCACTTTAGACTTATTGTTCTGATTATTGGCAACAACAAATGATAACAAAGGTAATCTTATATTAAAGCTAGCTGCTGTTCCTGTGCTGGAATCACTAATATGACACACATCAGATCTATACCCCTAATTAAAGAAATTAAACATGCTTCTTAAATAAATATAGCTTTTACATTAAGCACGTCAAACTGCCTATACGATTCCTTGGTACTGAACCGGAATGGTTTATGAAGTAAAAGTTTAATTATTGCATTTTGCCTAGTTTGTAATTTTCTTAAATTTGTTTTATTGGCCCGACCCCAAACAACGATACCATATTCAAGATATGAATGGACAAGGCCAAAATAAATCATTTTCAGCAATTTGATGCTCAGAAAACCTCTTAAAATCTTGAAAACGTGAAAAAACTTTCGTAATTTCTTCACCAACAAATTTATATGGATGTCAAACTTCAATTTCAAACTTCAAGTAGCAATCAATTTCTCGATGGTCCATTTAAATGACCGAAAATACTGGTTTGGTTGAGTTCCTCCGTCGTAACGCCAGGTCGATCCTCTTGTCTTTTGTCTATTTTACCCAAACTTTTCACTTTGAAAAAAATGGGAGTGTCGAAGTTTTTTAGCCTTAGCGTTAGATTTGGATGAGGACCATGAGGTGGCTGGGGGAGTACATCTCCTCAAAAGTAGGACGCGGTTTTCTGAATCCTTTGATTTTGACAACCCGTGATCAGATGAGACTATGCAACCATCAACTCTCACCTCCCCATCTCGTGTCGAGTAGGTAGAACATCTCTTGTGAACAAAGACATCGAGTGCGAAATCGCAGGTCGTTTGAGGCCATCATCGCGGGCTCCGGTATTATCTCGGTAGCGGGCGCCAAGCCAGGTTCCCCAGGGCATTAGAGGAAGCCGTTCGGACGATATTGGGTGGAGAGTTGAATGGGTATGGGACGAGCTCTCAATGGTTAGGCGCTTCCCTCCTCCCTCGTCGTCGAGACCCCGGTAATAGTCGGGGGCTCTCCCGCCTCCGCTCGGACCAACTAAAATATGATTATCCTGGCGCTCTAATGCCACCGACGATCCATTCACATTTCTTCCATTCACTCTGTTCTATCATCAGACCATTCAGGTGAGCCTCCTTTGTTCTTGTCGCTTCGTCAACACGCGCGTTCATAGGTACGATGGAGAACTTTCATATCTTGGAATTTCACACTTTTGACATCAAATTCGGATTCAGCGCACTTGAAAACCCCATGATAGCACTTTTCAGCTCAAAATACTGTTTAGTTTGGCCAATAAACGAGTAGGAAGATCAGATAAGCTTGTTTCAAGGATTTCATATTGGCCCATGCGTAGTAGCTATTAATGATACAATCATGTTGAAATTGATATAAGATGATCAAATTGTCATCCCCCAACTATCATTCAAATTTGAGCGAGATCGAACAACAAGGGCGTAATAGTCAAGAACAATGAAACTGATAGGGGAGCGTCTACCCCCTAGTCTGCACATCCCCTATAAATTTCATCCAAATCGGATGAAAACTGTGGAAAATAAGCTTGTTACAAGGATTTGCGGACACACGACCGACACACACAGACAGACAGACAGACACGGAACCAAAGTTGTTCAGAGTGGTCTAAAACGCAAATTGCGAGTAGAAATTTTGATTTTGGAGCCCAACAATTTTTTTTCTCCCGAAAGTAAAAACAATGCTTCCGCTACCTTTAGGTAGACTCGGAAGCAATAGTAAAAACTACTATTGGAATGTTGACAAATCCAACATTTTCAGTCAAAAACATCTCAAGTTTCTGGAATGCTTTAAAAACAACTCAAGTCTGCTAAATGAGTTACTCCGTTTGTGTAAAAACAACTCAACTTGCCACATAATTTACATGATTGGGTCGAGTTGTTTTTGCTTGATATACGTAGCTTCATTTGCGGTGGGGTTTGTTTCAAAACACAAACTCTCCTTTTCCTCGATAGTTTCAGAAAAAACAACTCATCTTAGTTGTTTCTACTCAAAATCAAACACCGACAAAATTGATCGGCATGATGAAAAAAATCTTACGGTTATAAATTACTATAATAGATTATAATCGATTCTGAGAATTTAGTTGGTAAATTTCCTTTTAATTGATGCATTCAGAGGCGCAAGCTATAGTGTTGGTCAAAAAATGAAGTCATAATTATGAGCTTGACAGATGTTATTAGCAACGGAAATATGGGACACTTAAAAGTGCTCTTCTGAAAATTTGCTCTTTTTGGACTTTAGATGTTTTTTATTATAACAGCAGTATGGAGGTTTCAAATTTCAACTTCATAGGTTAAATAGCAAAGAGCTTAGCTCCGAAACTCAATCAGCTGATCTGAGGGCTCTAGATTTTATGCGTCGTTTCTAGACGTCCCAAGGGTAATCTATTTCAGATTATAGCTTCATAGGTTGAATAGCATTGAAATTTACCCCGTAGCTCACTCAGCTGATGCTGATCAGCTCTCGATGCTGATCTAGGAGGCTCAGATCTTATAATTCATTTCTAGATGGCCCAAGAGGCCTCCATTTCAAATTTCAGCTTCATAGGTTGAATAGAAAGAAATTAAACACACCGCTACTTTAGTCTCGAATAGCAAAGAAGCTATATAGCTTAGAAGCTATATATAGAAATATATAGAAGCTATAGCATAGAAGCCTAGCTTCTATTCACTTGGCTGATCTGAAGGTCCCTAGATTTCATGTTTTTTTGTTGTTTTTTTTGGACGTCCCAAGGGTTCTCCTTTTCAAATTTCAGCTTCATGGGACCTATGACTATATTTTGTGTCATTTTTCGCTTTTAGAAGAAAAAAAATATAGTAAAAATACATAGGTACTATAGTAAAATATAGTAAATATATACTAAAAATAAAATATAGTAAAATAAGTAAATAAATGATAAAGGTAGGTCACAACCTCTTATTTCTCAACAAACCTATTTCTCACTATGGAAAGTAGGGATTATCGTATTCAGAACAGCGGTTGGTGCTGGATGGGTAAAATGTAAATATTTGTTTAGGAGACGTTGATCAATTGGGAGAGGTTTTATTAGAATCACAAACTAAGTATTGCTTCCTCGTTGTGAACTCGGTAGGTATTAAGTTTTTATCCTATTTCACCAATTCGAATGTACCTACCCGATTCACACGCATCTTGAAACATCTGTGACCGAGAGACATGCAAGCCTCGAGGAATTGGAGCTGTCACGGTGGTGCAGCAGTAATGACCATAAACCACCCAGGAACTTCATTTATTACGCTACCTAACATCATGAGACCGGCTGATGAAGATGAAAAAAATCCTATCATATACTTTTCTAATTGCTTATAACTTTCGCGGTACGCCGGAGGTACATTTAACTATTACCAGAGGTCCACGCAACCACCACCCAAGATGTGAAAACATTATACAACTTATAATTTATTATCATATTCATCCACAACTAAGCGTCACCAGGGAAATGTCAAGAAATGATTAATATATTGTGAGGTGGATTTGACATTAAGTTCGTTATATGTTGTGGTTCACGAAGCCTACGAGGGTACGGTGAATTTATTAGGCACTAAAACAATAAATTATTGTTAATCAACTAATTTGAGCAAAAAGAAAGGGAAGAACTATCAACAAAAACCAAGAAAAACGCTGCGAATTTTTACATAAAGGTTTATGGCCCTGCTACGCAGAACATCTAAATACTATTATTAAATGAAGTCTATTATACATTAGGCATCTAAATATATCGGCATCGGTCGCCAACCGAAGAGAAATTAATTAGATTAAATACGCACCAACACTTTTATAGCATTCAACACTAGCTGACCCATACTAAAAATTCATTATATAAAATCAACAATAGATTACCCTTGGGACGTCTAGAAACGACTCATGAAGTCTAGAGCCCCCAGATCAGCTGAGTGAGATCAAGAGCTAAGCTCTTTGCTATTCAACCTACAAATTAATTTTTGAAATAGATATGTCTTTGATCTGGGGGGGGGGGGGGGGGGGTCAACCGAAAATTTCCGTCACACAAAATTGATGTCACGATTTCAGTGTTTTTCACGTACAACCCAGCCGTTGCTAGGGGAATGGAACTTTCGCAGTTTTCATCGCACAAAAATCGTTCGCCACTCGTTGGTTCACATCATAAGCTACAAATTTCCCCCTCCTTACGTACCTGGCTACATTCCTAAACTAAGTTGATTGGACTATAAACAATTTTAATAAGCCGGTTACAATGTTCTTAACGTAAAGCAATAGCATCCTCTTGACAACAGTCGACTGTTAACAACAACTCATTGCGTCTGTATTGGAGAAATAACTTTAATTTATAGTATGCTTTTTGTGCCTCCAAGAATGATAAAATAAATTCTTTATCCTACATTTCTTCGCCTACAGTCCAAAGTTAAAGGATTTGTTTACAAATCTCGAGGACGACCGTTATGAAACCCCCAATAGAAGACGCAATGTAACATGGTATCTGCTTGTAAAGCAGATAGTGGAACTCGTTTACGAGTTTCGGTACTTTAATTCGACTTTTGGATTCTACAATTAAGATGTAGCATGACTAGATGAAGATATGACTAGATGAACATAAATAAATAGATGTATTACAGATCAGAATATCACAGTTCGTTGCAAAGCTCAGCGGCCCTCAGGCACACCAACAGGGACCGGACTCTGTCTGGTCCCGACAGAACATCCACCCACTGAGGGGGCCAATGCTGGAGAGGTGGATAGACAAACCACCCCCACATCTCCCACACACAACATCTCGAGCTACTGGATCTAGCAGGTGTCTGTGAGTAAGAATGGTATGGCCAGTGGCTACCAGATTGACCACTATTCGGTCTTTCCTTGGAAGGAGGGTAACGAAAGGATCAACCGGGCAAGGGTCGTGAAGGCCTCCACGTAGACAGTGACCCCGCCGTGCCATTGCTTGAGCCAGATGGAATCGGCTTTATGCTGCACGTATGAGATTTGATCCTCAAAGCGCATAGGCAACATTTCGATGGAGTCATCACCAATGGCTCTCCTTGCTAGGGCATCAGCACACTCATTGCCGTGAATACTATAATTTGGTTCTGATTTAAAATAAGATGATAAAATTTGGAATGGAAGCCTATTATAGACCTTTGGGTAACAAAGGATAACTAAATGGCCTGCCAGGACAGCCGAACTATGCAGCCAATTTATTTCAAACTCAACCAAACAAGCGGAAATTCGGCATGAAGTCTGTTAGGAATTTTACTGGTTGGTGATCAAATTACATTCAGTTATCCCCAAAACGAAGAGGAAAAAATAGGGGAAAAAAAAAAACACTCAAATCACGGTGGACAGTGGGTGGGGAGAGGAGTCTTTTGCGCAAAGTTGGGAGAGAAAACACTAAACTGCGAACGGTAAGAACTTTTATATGCGAAGATGCAGCTACCTAGTAATCTAATTCAACCTTTCTCCAAAAGATCACGTTCATCACATTTTAATGTTAGATAAATAATCTTCGTGTTTCTTTAGCTACCTCTCTAATCGTGTTCTCCGTCCTAATTTTTCTGGATCCTCCGCCAGCCGTATCAGCTTGTAGTTATAACCCATCTACGTGCAAAGATCATTATTTTATGGAAAACCATAAAATCCCTCAAGAGGTCAACTCATCGGGTACCGGTCGGTTTTATGAACTATTATTATGACAGTTTATTGTTATAGGATTAGCTCTCGGGAAGGATGGAGACGTCAGTTGCGGGTAAGAGACCATCAAAAGGTCTAATTAAAAAGCAGCCACTTGTTCCCTCAAGGTGAACCCTTCCAATCTCATTGGAGCCTCGCGGTTTTCCGTCTGACTCTACGATTGTTTTCAAACGCACTGTACTTTACGCCGGACATTTCAAACGTCGAGGTTCTCAAGGAAATGTTGCAAAATAAGTTTTATGTATATTATTTTATTTTTTATTTATTTATTGGCTTTAAGATTTCTCTATACAGCCCCCTCAAATTACAATTGAAATCCTTTTCGTAGAAGAGTGTAAACTTTACAGTACAAAAAGTTCCAGTCCTGCAGCATGATCGTATGAGCAGATTTTCTTAAATTACCCATCAAATTATTATAGTTGGAATTGTATTGAAATTTGTAGAATTTGAGTGCGAAGAAATTGTTAGAAATCAATTTTATGGCAAACAAAAACTCTTATCTACTAGATAAAAGTCGGCAATCCAAAAAAGTTTGCATTTTCAGATTTTTTTCTGCAGTTTTCATAGATTTTTCCGCAAATAATAATGAAATTAAGTATGTATTTCGGCTTAATTCTGAGCAAATTTTTTTAAATGTCCTATTTAGTTGTTGATAATTTTGATTTGATTGAAATTCTGCTAAAAAATTATAAATTAACTATTTTTGGCCGCTTTTAGCCATTTTTAGTAATTTTTTGAGCACATTTTATTAAATTTGATCAACTGTATTTGCTGAAAAGCAAGTTGGAAAGCTTGATTTTCTGACGTAAGAACGTAATTTTTATTTCAATAGTAACGAGAGTTATCCTCTGGAATGACACACATACCAAGCACACACACATTTATATAAGCGCAAACTTCAAGAATCGTTTCATAATGCATCAAAAAGGATTTCAATGAAGACATTTTCAAAAATTTTTAATTTAAAATTTTCCGAGCCATTGCAATAGCTTAATTTTCTACGAAAATTTGCTAAAAACAAAGTTACAGATGTGTTTTCAATTTGATTTCACTGGATAAACTAAATTTTACTAGTGGGCTGTAAATGGATGATTTCTGAATCAAGCATAAAGTCCATGATAGACGGTGTTCCATTTCCAGAAACAAGTCCTGGTAAGTCCAGGAAGGTGCCAGTGGTATTTGGAGAAAATCATAATATTATAAATATATGCCTCATCTTCTTCTGAACAATGTTCGCAAACCGCTGAGTCTACTCTGTCGATGCGCATTAGGTGGGGTTTTGAAGCAGTGATCAATCTTGAGCCTTGTTAAAATGTTATAGAAGCATTTCGGGTGTGATGACATTTATATAAACTATGATCCTTAATTTGAGTAAGAGAACAATTTCTATATGTGGTCCCTGCTTGGTATGAAGAGTTGTATGATAGCCATTGTAGCCCAATCCAGAGCCAACTATTGTGGTCCGTAGCAGGGAACTCTCTGAACAATTGACAAGGGTTGTTGGCTAATTGTTTTGCAAAACAAGTCGCTTTGTACTCCTCCAAGTCCAGCCGGGGACCCCTCTAACGAGGTGTATTAAAATTGAAACATGTAGGGGATGTTGCTCGCTTCGCTCACTCAGTGTGGTTGTTTAGATGTGATGGTCTTTAACTGTCAAGTGGGACTTGTAGAATGATTGGAAACGGTAGATCAATAAGGGTTGGTTTAACGTGTGTTGGGGATGTTGGTCGCTTCGCTCGTTTGAGGTGGGTTGTCTCGCTCCCTTTCCACGCTCTATGTGGAATGTATAGATGTGATGGGATGTGGGACCATGAAAAGTTTATTAGGTTTAATAAAGATAGGCCATTTATCTGCGTAGAAGGGCAATCCAATTAGGATTGTGTGGAGCCATTAAAAGAAAAAGAAAAAAGAAAATTGTATAAAAGGGGCAAAACGAAAATAATAAATTGCTGTGTAATAATTTGCTGCGTTTTCTATGTGGGACCACGAAAAATTTATTAGGTTTAATAAAGAAAGGCCATTCATCTGCGTAGAACGGCAATCCAATAAAGATCATGTGGAACCACGGAAAGTTGGCTGTATATGTGAGGAAGTTATAATGCCCATCCAACTTGGTAGACTTTTTCTTCTGTTGAAAATGACTGTCGAACGCGGCACCTTATGTGGAACCACGAAAAGTATAGTTTTAAGAACATTTCTGCACTAACAGAACAGTGAGATGTTGAATGTGTATACGTATTTGTTTTCCACTTCTATTTTTCTGAAGATAAGCTATTATTTTATATGCATAGAAGGGCAAACGGGAGACTTCCCCGAGATCAAGAGGTTCGAAGACAAAGACCAGATAACTACGTAGCGACGGAATAAGGAAGAGCGACCAACGTTTTCGTCCAAGTTTTCGTTCACTACGATCGGAAAAAAAAGTCATGTCTCGAAACTCGCATGGGATCAAATTGGAACTTCAACGAACATTTTAAGACCAACCCGAGCAAAAACCGTCGAAATTTACTCGATTAAGGCGGAAAAAACCATAGCGGGGAACCACTAATATGGGAAACCATTTTTCGTCATTTCCCGCATCCTTTCGCTGATTCCGCATCTTTCAGCGATTTTTACGTCACTATCGTGTTCTACGGGCCCTGAAACGTAACTTTGTCGCTGACATACGAAGTGTTCTCGATCAAATTTTAATGTGGCAGCAGATAGAAAATCGAGCACTCGGCAAAAAAAAAACGCTCATCAAAAGGGCTCCCACCCCCCTCCAACAACTGAAAAACCCGTCGCCCCTTTACTTTATATTTCAGTTCTTGTTCATCCCAAAACTTTGATGAATAGTTTTTAAGGTTATGGTAATTTCAATGTTTCTTTTAAGAACCATTTATTGAGATTTCCAAGATAACTCAGGCAATTACTTCCAATCTTTTCCTTTGCACCAAACCAGAGCATGTTATAAAGTAAAAAACTCGTAATAAGGGAACATTTTTCAGAAAAGTTTCAATTTTTATCGTGATTTAATATTCTAGAATACCTATTGTGTCAGTTTATTGGTTTAGCTAACATCTCGTTTTCTTATTCGCTTCTTTGTTTACAAGTTAGTGACAGGAAACTGTGGCGTAATCGTTACCAAGTGCGGGGCGGACAGATTTGTCGGAACTGTGACGAATCGATCATTGTTGTCCAATCAGTTATGCATTCTCTACCTCATATATTCAATCTCAAACTCATCTTGGATTTTTTTTCTCTCCCGGTATCAGAGCAGACGGGTCTCGTCCTCAACCACTCGAGCATTTCCTTGAGAAAAAACTCTTTTTCCACAGCACAGCGATCCGAGCGTAAAATCTTCGTTGTTTTTCTCTACGTGATTTCTACCGTAGTTATAATTTTGTCACCAGAAACCAGCGAATGGGTTCTTCTCAAAGACAAATCAGAATATTTTTTTAAAATAATATAATTCCTGAAATCTGCAAAACAACTTCGAAACATAAATCTGAAGCTTGCAGAATACCTTAGGCACCAGTGAAGTAGAAACATTTCCGTGAGCTAAATATTCATGTTACGGATACGGGACTATACGCCACACCTAACTTGGCTGTATTTTTTTCCGAACCTACCAATTTTGGGTATGTTCAGAGGTTTATTAAATTGTTGTTACTGATTGAATCGGCCAGATTTCAAATGGAAAAATCTATGGACGAATCAATCAGTAACAACAATTTAATAAACTTTTGAACATTCCCAAAGTTCTCAATGATAATTGATATTGTGAACACCATTGTAACCGCTTGTTCATTTTAACAACAATTTAATAAACTTCTGAACATTCCCAAAATTCTGCTTGTTCATTTCTGATGATTTCATTGAGCTGGTGGTGAGTCGTTGCGCTGGTGATAAATAAATAAAACAACTTGTCATAGTGAGGTATACCGCAAAATCTGAGTAATTCTTATATGCGAGTTTCACGGTTTTCTGTGAAACGCGTGAGCTGAAACACATTGTGTGTTTCAATCATTTCATTCGAAGTATGTAAATAGAGGTAACCGGGGTTCCAGGGGGCTTGAACCCTAGCGAAGCGCGGAGCGTCGAGTTTTTTAATTTTGGTTTATTATCTCCAATAATAAGCCTATGTGATCGTGTAGCAAAAAATTTTTATAACCCCCCCTCAAAATTTATCACTTTACGTTTCAAGGTGCGTAGAATCCAAATTTGAAATGTCCGTCCGCCGTTCGCCGTCCGGGCCATAAAAGGCCTAAGAATTGACTTAAAAAACCCGTTCTTTCGCACATAGACTCCATTTGGGGTCTAGTTGGTCCTAACGTTTAACCATCCCGATCGCTTTACTCGCATAGATGCTATGGGCCAAAAACGGGCGAAAAAGTGTCTTTTTCGAGGCTTTGAGTGTTAGACGTGTTAGACGCACGCCTGGCACGCTTGGCAGGGGGTCACGGTGGGTGGTGAGGTGGGTGAGCGGGGGGTGGAGTGAGAGGAGGCGCCGCGGCACCTTGTGGTGGCTGGAGTGACCAGGGGCGTAGCAGAGGGGTGTAGGAGAATGGATATTTATTACTTTTACGTGTTATACCCATATAATACACCGCAGCACCATGAGGTGGGTACGGCGTTCCTTCGCGGCATGAATGTATGTTTTTTTCTACGTCATATTTGTGTGTTAATACCAATGCTTTTCCTACGCATATTTAATAACATATCCTCTCGACTTTTCGTACGTACTTAGATAATGATATTATTAAGGCAATAACTATTTGAATAGATAGGAGCTCAAATCCAGAAATATAAACATGCGTATATAATTATAGAAGTATAGGTTGTGGCAACTCGAAATAGGTCACGCCGAGGAGTCTGGACGGGCCTTATGACCAAACTCAATTGAAAAAATAATAAACCTTTGTGAAATAATTTGCAGCGTTTTTTTTTATTTATTTTTTTATTTTATTTTATATTTACCTATTTATTTTTTTATTCACACTGGTACATACATTTCAGTGGATCCGATCAACCCAATAGAGGGAACCCGTTACCCCCCAAGTGAGGAAATGGTATCCAAAAGACGTTTTTGCATTAGAGAGGTTTAGCAATAATTGCTATGTTGCCTATTCTGTAAAATAAAAATCCGAATGATCAAAATTCAATAAATTTGTGGTAAAATATCGATTTGGGATCTGCTCGACCGTTCTGAGCGATGATGTTGAATGTCTTACCTTTAACCTATATCAGTTATAATCTTTCATAATTTTTACAACGATTTGTGACGTATCCCCAATCGTGAATCATATCCTAAACATACAATTGTAGGATATCCTCAGCCGATGGAAAGTCAGCGTCTTAGGTGAAGATGTACTTCCGAGTCAACTGAGGAAGTTAAAGTACAGTCGAATCGGAGGTTCTTCCAAATCATCGGTTGGAAAAGTTTTAGCGCGGTTAGTTTATTAATTTACGCCGTTAGATTATCCAGTTTCTCCGACATAGCTGTTATGAATTTTAATTAGAGAAGCAGCGGAGTTGAAAGGGAGGAAAGGGAGGATTGACATTAGCATTGTGTCTTAATAATGAAGAGTTACTGGGAACTGTTTCTCCAGCCGACAACTCGGATGACGAATGGCCTTCTACAGGCCGCAGTAGGAGCTGGCGAAATGCCGGGGAATTCTCCCCCACCCCCTCCCCGCCCTTCATCGCCAATCCGCCCTTCATTTAGACAATTTGAGGCGGGGAGCAGCTTTACGGAACAAGTGCTTTATTAAAACCGACACCGCTTTCCTGGAATTAAGCTAATGGCCGTAATTATTATTGTGGGAGGGTTTTTAATTGACTGCCTTCTGTTGGAGCAGGGGTGAGTGGAAAAAAGGGAGATGTTTGGATGAGAATATGCAGGAGACCAAAAGATGGATGATATTAGAGGTGTTAAAAATCCACCTTGACGTTTGGTGAATTATTTATTTACTAATAATACTATCAGTACCCCAGATTCAATTTAAATAAATAATAATAATAATTAATTAATAAAAACCTCAGAAGATAGAACCATTATAGCGAAGTTTCGTTGAAATTCATAGAATCTTAGAAAACCGAGGCTGTATTTCGATGGTTCCAAAAATTTAATTCAATTTTTTCCAAAATTACTACATGGAAACCCGGTTTGAGGCATCATCAAACGACTCCTGGAGTTCAACGTTTCATTATATATATATATATATATATATATATATATATATATACTGCGTGAATATTGGGTCAAATCGCTTCGCTAAGGTTCGCGACCTATTGCAAAGTTAACCGTATCTTCTCGAGCGTTCAAGGTGCATTAATGGGGGCTGTCTCGTTCGGCCTTACCATTACGGACAGTGAAACTGGTACCAGTTTCCAGCACAGTTTTGTTTCCCTCATTTCAACTGACGCTATCACCTACAACCACCACCACCATCAACCTACATATCTATAATAAAAGAAAACAAGTTTTATTTTGTTTTTCTCTCTTCCTGCTGTATTGACGATATTATATTCACTATTCCATGTCTTTTCACATGTAAGCTCTTTGTACAAGTTATGTTTATTTTTAAATGCCCAAACTCTTATAACAATATTTTCAAGAATAATACAAATAAAATTATATATCTATCTACCTATTTATAATTAACTCGTAATCACTCACCTGGCTTACACAGAATGTAAAGTAGGTAAGTCCCATTTTCTTTCTATACATCCAGTAATGAATACATGGTTTTACAAATTCAGTGGAGTGTTTAGAGGAGAATGCCAATCTTGACAACTTAACAACTTTACAACTGTCCAACGGTACAACTTGTATCCGTGCTTTGGCGAAGAGCAATGATCGTAGCGGTAACGAACGATTGAGGATTCGGTGGGGGGATAAAAATATAGACAGCGCTTCTTGAGAAGGAAGAATTTTCCAATGATGACCCGTTCGGAATTTATCATGACTCGCAGAGAAAAGACGTAAATGAGAAACAGAAGAACCCCACAGAATCAAATTATAACGAGCCAACATTGACCAGTCGAGCGGTAGTGGGAATTTATTGCTCAAATCCCCCTTTTCTTCCACACTTTTTCCTGACGAACAAAAAAAAAAAATCGTCGATTTAATATTCTTTGACTCCTCGTTAAAAAGGTTCCTGTCCTGAATGTTTTTGCTTGCGAAAAGCTGAGTTAATAAAATGAGTTATTGACGAGGAAGGAGCAGAAGCGAGAACAAAGAGATTTGACGAAATTAAACAGATGTTGACAGTTCGAGTAAAACCAACGGCGGGACCCTCCGGTTCGATCAGCCTCATCCTTCTGGCACTTAGCAAGGATTTGCGCCCCCTTGTCCTTTATTTATCTTCTTTTTTTACCCCGAATCCTCTCATCGAAGTTTGTCCTTTGTTAAAAACTGTTTCCCAATAAAGCTTGACAAAAATCCAATTTCTCCCATCAACTTATTACGGAATCGTCAGAGTCCAGAGTAAAAGGGGAAAGTGGGATCACAGTAAGGTAGCCCGCTAACTCCATCTTTCTTCAATGATTTTCATCTTGCAGTCACAAAACTTATTTTTTTCATTCAAAATTTTCAAAAATTTTTTGATTAATCTATAGGATCAGATGGAAAATTTAAAAAATAAAAAGTAAATATGATAACTACAGACATAGTTATGCCTTTTCAAAATCAGTAATCTCCTGGCTCGGGTGAGCATGTAACCAGCTTTTTATTTTTGCGTTTGACAGCAGAAAACTGTGGGAAAAAACACTTTCTTCTTCTTGGTAGGAAAACAAATAAAAGCGAAAACTATAGAAGCTGGAACCGCGGCAGTTTGTGGGAACGAGGAGCCGAAATCTCCTGGGTGCCGAAATCGGTGGAAGGCTGTCCTGAAATCTTCTTAATTCCAGTAGTACATTTTTCCCGATATCTCCGGAACTAATGATCGTGATCCTGAAATTCTTCTATCTTGTTGGTAACAATATTGCTTCTGAGTCTACCTAAAGGTAGCGGAAGCGTTGTTTTCACTTTCGGATGAAAAAAATGTTTTGTTTCCAAAATCTTAATTTCCACTCGCATTTTACGTTATAGACCATTCTGAACACCTTTGGTTCCGTGTGCAGAATTTACGTGTCTGTGTATGTCTGTCATGTATTCGCAAATCCTTATAACAAGCTTATTTTCCACAGTTTTCATCCGATTTCGATGAAGTTTTCAGGGAATGTGTCGGCTAGGAGTTAGTTTCATCGTTCTTGACAATACCTCACTCTGCGCTTGTCGTTCGATCTCGCTCGAATTTGGATGATAGTTGGGGGATGCCAATTTGATCATTTTATATCAATTTCAACATGATTGTATTATTGATAACTACTGCGCACGCGCCAATATGGAATCCTTGTAACAAGCTTATTTTCCACAGCTGTCATCCGATCTGGATGAAATTTATAAGGAATGTGCGGGCTAGGATGTAGACGGTCAGTTTCATTGTTGCGAAATCAATACTCCACTCCGCGCAAGCGCAAACGTAAATTCCATTATGCTCCATTTTTTCACGCCCTAGTCGTCCGATCTCGCTCAAATTTGGATGATAGTTGGAGAATGGCGATTTGATCATCCCATATCAATTTCAACATGTTCCATTAATAGCTACTGCGCATGCGCCTATGAGAAATCCTTGTAACGACCTTAATTTTTACTGTTTTCATCCGATTACGATGAAATTGTCAGAGAATGCGCGGGTTAGATGATAGAATCAATATTTAAAATCAATACTTCAATCTGCACATGTGCAACGTAAATTCCATCGTGTTCCATCTTTTCACTCTCTAGTCATTCGGATTCGCTTAAATTTGGATGACAGTTGGAAGAAGATGATAGCTATGTGCCACACCCAACTTGGCAGTTGTTGTTCTTTCAACTTTGTGACGGATTTTGGGATGTTTTGATTGCTATCAGTATGGCGTGTTATCTAAGTCGATTTGTACGGTTGTTTATTCGCTTCAAACTTCATTTTTGTCTCTAAAATCACTCTTTTTAACTAGTACTACTATTTTGGCTCTAACTTTACATCAGTATATTGGAAAAATCAAGAAAAAATTGCAGGCCTGGAAAAGGAATGTAAGATATCGGGAAGTATGTGTGATATGGAACCAGTGGAGGTTGTTGCATGAAAGGGCCACAGTTCGGAGCTTCCAGAAGCCTAAATGTTGCACGAATCGGAAGAAGAAGGCAATCTTTAGAAATTACGTTTCCTTCCTGGAAAAAAATGATATGTAACAATATGTAAAGCTGGGGACAGTTTCAGCGGTTTAATAGTGTTTGGCATAAATGATTGAGTTGAGCGTGCGGTCGGCACCGGAACTGCATTGGGGAGTCACCCACCTCCCTGCAACTATGGACCTATTTTTCGGTACCAGTACCTCCTTACAGCGTGGAGGGATTAAAAAAAAATGTTTTTTTTCAGCCATGCTAGTTGAATTCTCTAGAATAATAACCCTGGTTCACTTTTTTAAATCGATTGTATCTAATGAGAAAACTTATGTATCAGAAGTCCCTTCACCGGCACAACGTTACTGTCTCTACAGGTTATTCCAATTTTTTATCATGGAAATCCAAAACAAGACATTAATAATCATGCTGAAGAGAGGAAAGTGTCAAATGCTACCAAATGCTAAAACAACCAAGAAAAATCAGAATTTGAGTGGGTGCCATTGAAAGTTTCTCTTGCTCATGGAGTTGATTCGCGATGATGCTGATCATTCGTAATTTAAAAAAAAAACCACAATTTAACTATAAACAATTCTGCCCAAGCCACAATGTGCCCAATTTTAACCACAATTTGACTGCAATATGTGGGAAGGTTAAATGTGTAAAAACGAAAATTCACTGATGTGGTCATGACTGGAACTTTTTAAAATTTAAATTTGTTCGTAACGTAAATAATGTCATTGATACACAATTGCAAGCTTAATTTTCCTTAGTGTACCATGAAATTCCTGTACGAGGGATACTCGAGATGTACTGAGGGTGTCACCCTGTCCAAATTACTCTGCAATGTGGAGGCCAAACGGATCCGACGATTTTTTGATCGCCTTTTTTTATGTCGTTCCTGAAGTTTGAAAATATTATTTTTTTCCCCAGATCTTTCCGGACTAACATCATTGCACCTTTGCTTGAGATAAGTCTTACAGACTAAACATAAATTTCATCAAGTGCCTGCTTAAATTGTGGATTATAACGGTAGATTGCTGAGCTCTATAGAGTAAGTTTTAGTGTCAATAGCACATTGTTTCCCTCAAAAGTAATTCGTTGATTGAAAGGAAAATGATGAAGGGAATCTTGACTTGCCAATAGTTTTATGTACGGAAGACCAAATGAAATCCGTGCCCTGAGCAAAGTGAAGATTGAGGGTATCATTTACCGACGTCCCTCGACAATCTGTCCAAAACATGACGTTAGGTGAGGCAAGGGGGGGACGGAAAGCCGAATTACTGTGGTTACCCCAGGAGGAGGAAATGGCAGCAATAATTATATTTGGAATCTTTATTACTGAGCATTAGAAAGAAGACGGAGAAGGGAATGGGAGCATTACGACCAGTGGGAGGAGACCGTCAGGCTCAGGTCCTAATGTCGGGCTGTTCCACTGGCACCGGCATCACAAGCTAGTTCATCAAACAATTTCAAAACATACCGACATTTCAAAACACACCTTCTCTAGGAGTTAGCAACCGCAGAATCTTGCAAGATACAAGATTCCTAACGAAGATTACCTTGGTACCTCCTCGAAATTTTCTTTGCTCAGTATGTACGATAGGTAGGTACTTTCTATGTAAGATGATGATCTTCACTGGCCATTATAGTAATATAAGTTACTTCACAGTTTTCCTGAGGAATCAAAACAGGTACTCTGTACAATATACAATAGAACAACTAAACATGTGTGAGGATGGACGCCCAGTGATAGTCACCTTCATAGTGCAAAGATGCATTGGAGTATTAAATTATAGACAACAGAAATATGAACAGAAGGTAATACCGGGAGGAAACCTCAGGTCGTTATAGTATATAATATAAATATATGTAGGTACGTTTGTAGGGTGCCCCCCCCCCCCCCCCCGCTAAAATCGTTGATAATAGGTCAAAAAACTAATTTGGTTTTTCATCTTAATGATTTTTTGTGAGGATCTCAAAAATGACGAAATAACGCATCGCGCACGTACGCAAGCGTGCGCATTGACATCAACTTTGTTATTTTAAATGATAATCCGAATTTTTCATTGCAGATTTGAATTCTGCGTGGTATTTCATGAAGAAACGACCCATCACTCGATTTTGTAGGAGTGTGCGAACGGCGCAATTCTGCTCCAAAAGTGCGAAAGTCCGCTCTAGAAGTGCAATAACTGAGTTTTTGAAGATACTCACCACATGTAATACATAATTTTGTCGTATTGTTTCGTGCTGAACCTCGTAATGATGTTCATTTAGTGATATTTGCATCACCAACTTGGGAAAACACCGAAAACCCCACATTTTAGTACGTTTTGTGCTTGTTAGAAAAGTGCAATTCAGGTTAATTGTTCGGTATTTTCCCAAGTTGGTGTTGAAATACCAATAAATGAACTTCATTAGGAGGTTTAGCACGAAAAAATACTCCAAAATCATGAATTACATGTGGCAATTGAGTATCTTCAAAAACTCAGTTTTTGCACATTTAGAGCGGGATTGCGTCCGTTTGCGCGTTCTTAAAAAATCGAGTGATGGGTCGTTTCTTCATAAAATTCCACGTAGAGTTCTAATCTGCAATAAAAAATGGGGTTCTCATTTAATATAACGAAGTTTATGTCAATTGCGCATGTTCGCGCACGTATGCGATGCGCAATTCTGTCATTCTTGAGATCATTACTAGAAACATTGAAATTGAAAAACAAAAAAAACAAATTTTTTTTGACACATTATTGATTTTATAAGGGGGAGGGGACGTTTTCGGGGACACCCTGTGTATTTCTGCGGGTAACTACCTACAGATTCCCTCCAGTTGCAAACGACGACCTAGTATTCGCCTGAACATCTGATTCACCTGGACACGAGGGTGATTGAAAAATTAAATTTCAGTTCTGATTCTGATATAAACCGTCACCAGTGTTGGTCATTCCTAGTTAATATTACTTGTCGTACAACTCAACACGACAATTTGAGGACTTCGTAACTTCTGTAAGTTGGATCAAAGTACCTACCCATCGTATCCCGTAGCTTTGGTAATTTTTCATAAAAAATCTTCTATTTCACCACGGCTGAGGGTGGACATGTTCCTGCCACCCAACCGGCAGAGAATCAAGAGGCAATCCAATTTCATTCGTCCGAACATCAGTTCACCAGTTCGTTCGGTGATGACCAAATTATTCCATTTAACCACCTCCTCCCCCAACCTTGTTTTTTCCTTACCACAAACACCTCCCTATGTTTGAAGCTAGAACAATTTTCAATAGCCTGTGATTGAGGTTGACGCAAACCTAAAATATTCACCCAATCAGATCCCCAGTTTGTTCAGTGATGTCAAAGATACGCCTTTCCAAACCCCCTCCCCCAAAAACATCCCTATGGGTCGGAATTGAAAATTTCTAAGTTGGCTGTGGTTTTTTAATGTTATTCAAACATATTTTATCAATCAGGTCCTCAGTTTATTTAGTGATGTCCAATATAACCTCATTTCACCCCCCTCCTTTCTCAAAACACCCCCTATAGGTCAGATTTGGAAAATTTTAAGTAGCTTGGGGTTCAAGTTAGAGTAATCCAAACATATTTCCCCACTCAGATCCCCGGTTTGTTCAGTGATGTCCATGATATCCCATCTCCCTCCCTCCCCTAAGACACCCCCTATGAGGGAGATTTGAAAAATTTCAAGTAGCCTGTGACTTAAGTTAGAATAATCCAAAGATATTCAACGAATCAGATCCCCAGTTCGTTCAATGGTGTCCAAGATATCCCATTTTGCCTCCTACCCCCCCCCTCCCCTGAAACACCCCCTCTGGCTCAAATTGTAAAAACCTCCAATAGTCTATAATTTAAGTTTGACTAATACAGACATTTCCCACCACTCATATCAGTTGTCCAATGACCCTTGTAACCGTGAAAAGCGAACAAACATACGGACAGACAGAAAATTTGAGAAAATGTAACAATCGTCTACAAATCGCAAAAAACGGAAAAGAAACGCAAAATTTCATGATTCTAATAAATGTACAGACAGACATACTTAACTTTACAGAAAATAAGAATAATAAGAACTCTCCTTACCCTTTTGATGCAATTTTCACGTTTCATCAGTTTTTATTCAATTAGAATGACACCTTGAGCTAAAAACTCTATATAGATAATTTGGATTTTTTTTTTTTTTTTTTTCAAGTTTATATTGATTTTAGTGGCTCATTTTATTGACTTTGATTTTTTATGGAACTCACATACTTTGAGGAAGCTTGATTACACATTGGAGGGCATTCTAGTGTTCTATATCATGGGCTTTGCAATGTTTCAAGGGGGCGGGAAGTGTTGCCAGGGAACCATATGCATGGTCAGTTATCAAACACCTACTGAGAACTTCCGCTTTGCGCTTTGGCTTTTTATATTCGTCGACTCTTCCCATCGCTAATTATTCATGTAGCGAAATTCTGCTAACGCATTTGTCAATTATAACTTTTAAAAATTCATGCTAAAATTTTGTAATTAATTTTTTTTCCCAACATCATTGAATTGAGAGATTCCATGATTTTTTAATTAAAGAAATATGAAGTAGAAAACACTCAGTAATGGAAACCTTATTATATAAATTTTGAATAAATCCCAGTTTTCAGATTGAAAAAAACCTCTTGTGGGAGCTGAGAAAAACGGAAGATCTTTTGATGCGAAAAGTGCGCCACCTCTCATCTGCGAATTACACTAGGCCCGTCCCCTTTAGCCTTAATCAGCCTCTTAGATTAAGGAAGTTTTCCTTGAACTTAACAATGTAGCAGCGTCCGAATAGTACACTCCATAAGTTTCAGACGATCAACATTATTATCGTCTTTGCGTCGAAAGCTGATTAGGTACCGAATTAACACCTGTCCTATCCACGAGGCAAAAGAATAGAAAACGTCTACGCGTAAAAACGATTAAAGGCGAAAAAACCTTTGAAAGGGGCGCCTACGGTGTGGCTTCTCAAACGTAATTTTGTTCCAAAGATAACGGCCGGCAGCCATAACTTACCGAAAATTGTCTTCCAGGTGATGGTTTCTTCATGATAATTTTACACTTTTTCCACCGCCATAAATCGCCTAACTGCGGGAGCGAGGCCCCCAAACCGCCCATCTTTTTAATTGTTGGACTGTTACTCTGTAGAGCCCATCCCCTTGGAGTCACCCGTTTCTCACCGAATCTTTTTCCGAGTGTTTTTCTCTATCTCACTCTCTCTCGCAAGCGTATTGTCCTCATTCAAAGAAGGTGCCTCCGGTCAATAAATCCGTCCTGAGCAAACATTGACCCACCCCTAATCATCGGGGTATACTTTAAAACAGTAAAAAAGGGGTAACGAACATTATCATAACAGGCGCCAACTTTCTTTTACTGGAAATGAATTAGTCAGGTGCTTCCAAACTAAGTGAGCCACTTTTCAGGCCTCCTGTTTGAGTTAGGATTTTTTCTAATCAATTTTCGATGTTTCTTCTTCGAGTGAGCCTCTCGTGAATCATTTCAGAAAATACGATACTAAATGGCTTACCTGATCAAACTTGAAATAACCTACCTATCCGTTCTCGTAAAGCACATAGAGATTTTATTTTAGGTACCTTCATCTTGACACTTCAAAATCCCAACAAAATGATGTGACCCACACGATGAATAATGAACTAGAACATTAAAAAATTCATGCAGAAATTTATGCTGAAAAATGTACTAAAAAACCATGAATATTTACCGAAAAATAGATAAAAACATGAAATATAAAGTAAAAAATAAAAATCCAAACTCTTTTTTGGATTGCCAAATACTATTTCGAACGGGTTTTTCCCCACAAAATCGGTAGTTAACCATTCCTTTGTACTAAGAGTCCTGAATTTTCAAAACAATTAACATAGTACGAAGTTTACCAACATTCGCTCATACGATCATGCTGCATACCTATACTGTATGATAAATATAGGTATGTACCCTTAAACCGTCGACCAGACAGGGCCGCTCCGAAGAAGAGGGGGGGGGGGGGGGGGGTTGAAGAGTTGGGAAATTCACAATCTGAAGAAATAGTGGAGGAAATAAATGCCCGAGATGAAGTTGTGAATTTCCCAATTCGTAATATTAGGGAAATAAAAAACAAGCTGAAATTTTCTAACTCAAACCCCTATTCTGCAGAAGGGTTCAAATTTTTCACTTGAAACAGTATTAGCTTAGGAGGGAATCCAATAATCTTTATTTTCATCCACGATTCCTAACTTCTCATCTTGTGAAATTCCCAAACCAACTTCCATTCTGGAAATTTTCCTGCTCCACCAAGTCCTCATATACCGGTGTGTATATCGGTACTGATTCATAACACATTTCCCAGGTAGCGCAGAATTCGAAAATGTCGATTTCTCAATTCAATCTGTATACATTTAAAATAAGTAGGTTACTTAGGCCCACTTTCAACAAAAATTTATTTAACGAAGATTGACCAAACACCAGAAAAACCAATCTGAGGATCAAACCATGGCATCTTTCACCAACGCAAAACTCGTTTATATCGAGTTTGGAATAATGGAAATTTCCCAGCTCAGTTAAGAGAAATTTGTCCAATAAAATTCGCTAAAAAGTTGGACGATTTGAACACCGCGACAATAAATCATCTGATGTCATGACCTACTCTATAAGGGATTGCTATTCATCTTCCGATTATAACGTCCTTCTCCATCTATTATACGTTATTTTCATATCATTATACTTCACTTTTGTATCAGATTCATCAATTTTTATAGTAAAATCCATTTCAAACACATGTCCGACGGGAACTCCAGGTGAGAGATAGTTCGAGGACTTTCAGAACTGTTGGATTCGCGAGTCGGAATTCACATCGAAACTCAATGTCGACCGATTCCTCCAAGTGCGGAATCCGTTGTCGGAGTTTCTCGGGCATCTTCGAGGGACATTGGAGGCCGGACTTTGGGAGATAAGCTCGAGGGGCCTCAGTAGGTGTTTAAAACGTAAAGTGCTCTGGTGAGAGACGTTGAGCTACAATTTTCGTTAATTTCAATTATTTTCGAATTTACACCGTTTCAAGTTGTTGGTGAAAGTGGGCCTTAGTAGGTAGGCAGTGGGAGTGGGATGTGCTCTGCTACCTGAATGTAGGATATTGGTACGTTTTTTTTTTTTTTTTAGCAACTGAAGGTAGAACAGAAGCTAGTGATATTTTTCCAACAAAGTAACTACCTACTAAGTAAGTAGGTAAGCACCCTTCTACGTATTTTATGATACTCTTTTACGCTTATACGCTTTTTTTTTTTCAAGATGGCGACCGTTGAGTGAGGACGTGCTCCCAGCGGACGTGCATTAGTTGTTTAATTTTAAAGTGTTTGCTGTTTTTTCCATACAAAAACTTGCCATAGCTCATAAATAACAAATAACGTGTTGATTAAAGTGATAAATTGCGTGATAAATCCAGAAAAAATGCAGGACTTTGTAAACAAACGACCGAGACACAAGAGCACTGTCTCCCCAGGTGGACCTACTGCTTCAGCTTCCAGTGTCGGTAACGTACCTGATCTGGGCCAGATCTCGGCCAAAATCGATGTTCAATCTATAGTCAATAATTTGCTGCATGATTTGACTGAGACAGGGGGATTAGGTGATGAGATTATTTCATCATTTGAGGTTAAGCTACGGGCGAGTATTGATAACATCATGGAAATGACCGCGAACGTTTGTTATCAGAACATGCAGAAGGAATACCAACGAGCAATTGACGAAGGTAACCAGCGTAGCAGGCAACTCAATGTAGTTCTTCGTGGTCTCCCGGAAGATGTCGCTAGTGTTGGAAGTGGAAACCTCGCAGACCGAGAGCGTGCTCTTGAAGCACAGGTTGTTGATATTATCAATACACAAGTGAAACCTTCTAAGCCTGTCACGTCTGACCAAATAGCTCGCGTTCGTAGAGTCGGAAAATTTGATGTGAAGACAAATGATTCTCAGTCAAAACCACTGGTCCGACCTGTTATAATAACTTTTGTCAAGCACTGCGTGAAAACTGATGTCTTCATTCAAAAGAAAAATCTCAAAGGCTCGTCTATGATTTTAACTGAAGACCTCACCCCAGTCAGGCGTCTTATCTATCGTACAGCCGTGTCAAGACTTTCTCCCAAGAATGTTTGGACTCAAAGTGGAATCATATGGTTCACTCACAAAGGACGCAAGTATTCCGCAAGTACTACTTCTGAACTTGATGAAAAGATGTCAAAATTGAATATTCCTACTACTCCTTGAATTTTTGTATTGTCGTCAGTAATAGGTGTACATACTTAACTTTACCTACTTTTTATTGCAATCTCCTGTTGCAATTCTCTGATGCAATTGCGATTCTTGCCTCTGATAGATGTTAGTTTTTCATAGTTACCTGCCTGTTAATTCTACTGTGCGACTGGGCATATTCTTTTTCGTTGAAAGAGAAGCCACCAATTCTGTTTCCTTGAAATACCTAGGTACTCGAGCTATTCAACTCTATTTTTTTCATAATGATCCTGTCAAATTCAGCACAACCCTAAACAATTTTGCATGTCCTCAAGCCCTCGCCATTATGATTACAATGACTCTTGGTCATACGTTCTATACTATTCTTGTTATCCTCTTTCCTTTCTTTAATTTTTCCATCTTGTCTCTATTCCTTTATTCCTTTGCTATCTCTTACTCCCTCCTCTCGCCTTCATACCCTTTTCTATCAGCTAACTGCATGAACGTAATTAATGTCCCCAGATTGTGCGTTCCTATTGAGCCGGGATTGGTAGGGGGGGTGTTTTACCATCATGATGGTATTCCCTAATGTTCCAGTCTCGCCCCATCTCGCTGATGACTCAGTAGTGGATGATTCGCTCTTTAACATTGCATCTCGGAGTCTGATGAGTTCAATCTCCGACTCCTCCCAAAACATAGCTCCTCTGCCAACATCGTCTGCAATTTCTACCTCCCTTCTGTCAAGACGTAGTTTTGTGTTATGTCATTTTAATGCCCAGAGCTTAGTCGAACACTGCGATGATGTCCAATATTACTTAGGTGACACTCTTCCCCATGTGATTGCTATATCGGAATCATGGCTGAAACCCTCTCTCCCAAATAAAATCGTTGCTCTTTCAGGGTACCGTATCTACCGAAATGACCGTATTGGGAAGCGAGGTGGTGGAGTCTGTGTTTACCTTCGTAACGATTTACAAGCTAAAATGCTATGCTCCAGCTCTAACTCTGTTATTGAGTTCATTTTTCTTGAGATACACTACCTTGGGAACAAAATCCTTTTAGGTGCTGTTTATAAACCTCCAAAACCATCCTGTGATTTTTCAGAACTATATTCTATTCTTTCATCCCTAACTAGCAGCTATAACCATACCTACATCACTGGAGATTTTAATACGGATCTCATCAAACGTGATTCTAAAGCTAATGATTTTCTTGATTTATTAACGTCCTTGAATCTGAGGGTTCTACCATCAGGTCCAACCCACAAACAAGGCGATACGTACTCTCTTCTAGATCTCGTAATTGTTAATGAGGAAACTGAGACTACCCAATTCAAACAGTTCGATGTTCCAGCCATCAGTCGGCACAAAATGCTCCTTGCAAGCTTCAAATTGCCCTCCTTTAAAAAACCTGCTAGAGAAAGTTGCTTTCGAGCTTTAAACAAAATTAATAAAGACAAACTGACTGAGGACCTTACACGCATTGATTGGAGCCCACTTTATCAATCAGGTGATAGCGATACAAAATTAGAATTTTTTAATGGTACTGTCACTACTCTACTGGATAAACACGCCCCGATCAAGAAACTCAATCTTAAACACCCTATCAACCCATGGTTTTCGCCCCAAATAGCTTCTGCTTTAAGGGCCCGCGACCAAGCACACAATGCTTGGCTGAATTCAAGTGACCCTAATGACGAAGCGCGTTACAACCGAATACATGCATGGTCCAAAAAACTTGTGCGCCAAGCAAAACGAGCTCACACCTTTCAGAAACTCGACCCCTCCACACCATCGAAAACCCTATGGCGGAATGTCAAGAAATTAGGCTTAGCGCGAGAAAAGGAAATTGAGCCACCTGCTGTTGATATTAATGAGCTGAACTGTAATTTTACCTCAGCACCGCAAGTTGACGATGAAATTATTATTCAAGATCTTCTCAGTTCAGATGATGTAAGCGAATCTTTTTCCTTTTCTAATATTGGCAGTGACGATGCTGCTGATGCTGTTCTCTCTGTGACATCTAACGCACAAGGGTCAGATGGGATCCCCAGAAAATTTTTAATCCTCATCTTGCCAATTATTATTACCCACCTTACGCATTTATTTAATTTTATTCTAACCTCTTCTAAATTTCCCAAAGACTGGAAAGTAGCTCACGTTATTCCTATTTCTAAGACCAATAACCCCAAAAGCTTCGAAGACTATAGACCAATAAGCATTTTGCCATTATTGAGTAAAGCTCTAGAGATTATTATCCATAAGCAGTTATTATCCCATATTTCTTCCCATAATCTACTTTGCAAATTCCAGTCAGGATTCCGAACCCATCACAGTTGTGAAACGGCTCTGCTTAGGGTTACCAATGACATCAGGTGGGGTATTGAACATGATCAGTGTACTGTTCTTGTCCTCCTTGATTGGAAAAATGCTTTCGGATCAGTTGGACACAAACTTTTGATTAAGAAACTGCGTGAACAATTCTATCTTTCTACCTCAGCTTGCAAATTGCTGTACTCATATTTAATTGAACGATTTCAGAAAATTAAAATTGGCCATGTTAGTTCTACTCTTTCTCAACTTCAATGTGGTATCCCTCAGGGTACGGTCTTGGGACCGTTATTATTTTCAGCATTCATTAATGACCTCCCGCCCATATTGAAACATTGTTCATACATGCTGTTTGCCGACGATTTCCAAATTTATATCAGATGCCGACTGGAGGAGATTGTCGAAACCGTTAGCAAAATCAATACTGAACTGGGCCGCATTTCTGATTGGGGTAAAAGCAATGGTATATTTTTGAACCCAAAAAAGTCCCAATGTATAGTAATATACAAGAGCCATGTTCCTACAGACCCAATACCTCCCATTCTGATAAACGGCGTCACTGTTCCCTTCTCGCCTTCAGTTCTCAACCTGGGAGTCCATTTCACCTCTCGTTTGACCTGGAACGTCCATGTAAATCATATTTGCAAAAGAGTGCACGGGGCCTTACACTCACTGAAACGTTTAAAAAATTTCACCCCTCCTGAACTTAAGAGAAAACTAGTGGTTGCCCTTGTTATGCCATTTTTCCTCTACTGTGATACCCTGTTTAGCCCTTCCCTTGACTCTAAATCAAAACGTCGACTTGATGTTGCGTTCAATTGTGTGGTTAGATATGTCTATGACATCAAGCTCCGCGACCATATTTCCCAACGCAGAAGTACCATATTAGGATTGGGAATATTCGCGTACTACCAGCTCAGGCACTTGCTTTTTATTTTCAAGATCATCAAAGGCCTTGTGCCAGACTATCTATCATGTATTATCTCTCGTGCCATTTCATCGAGATCAAGCGCACTCAGGATTGTTCAGCATAGGTCGAGAGCCATAAGCCAGTCATTTGGTTTGGTGGGTGCGAGATTATGGAACTCCTTACCCCTCAGAGTTCGTTCCCTTCCTACCATAACCCGGTTTAGAAACGCTGCAAAGAATTACATCGCCCAAAACAGCTAGCTGGCCCCTTCTTCTTTTTTTCGACACCTATTCTTCTCATCTTCATCCCCCTCCCCGCCTGTTCTATCTCTCTCTGCCCTTTAATATCTACTTCGTACTACCTTGTACCTAGGTATCTGTTTTTTATATAAGTATATATTTTTCTGTTCTTTTTGCTCTAGGTATATGATAGGCTATAGGTACCTATATATTTTGTTTTATATCTGTTCCTTAATTATTTTTTATGCTTTTACACAACTTTTGCTTTTATTTTTGTAAATAATGTACACTATGAGGGGCGAAAGCCCTATGTACAATAAATTATTTTACTTTACTTACTTTACTCTTGCCGATAATAGCCCTTTCTGCGCCAGGTACACAACCACAACCTTAGGTGAATTATGATAGAATAAAAAATGTTACTTTATTTTATTTAATGTTATAATTGAATAAACGCATTTAGAAATAAAGCAATGGTATAGCTGTGATCGAAAGAATTTCTGAATTTTATTACATAAACAAATTATATAATGATTATAAAATTTTCTTTATCATAATTTGAATCATTACTACTGAATGCGAAAATTTCCATTACCAAAATATTACAGCCAGTTGGGAATTGGGAAAGTCATGAGGTTCAACACCCCCCCCCCCCCCCCCCCTTAACATTTTCCCTTCGACAGTGTTGGGCATAACCTTATCGTCGAATACGAATACGATTGTAATCGCGATAGTTATTCGTTGATTCTGAGTCAACAGCGATTGTATTCGTATTCGTGTAATCGTATTCGTCTGCCGGCGATCACACTAATACAACCCATAAAAATGCGTCACGGTCATCAATTTCAATAGGGCGTCCCTCCTATAATATGCGGTCTTGCTAATATTACCTAGCTTCAGAGGGACGTCCTTGAAGCGAATGCAACGATTGGAGCCCAGCCTATTTGTCTCAAATCTATTTCAATAAGACGTCCCTCTGAAGCTAGGTAATATTAGCAAGGCTTCGCATATTATAGGAGGGACGCCCTATTGAAATTGATGACCGTGACGCATTTTTAGGGGTTGCATTCGTGTAATTGCCGACAGACGAATACAATTACACGAATACGAATATAATCGCAGTTGACCCAGAATCAACGAATAATTATAGTGATTACAATCGTATTCGTATTCGACGATAAGATTATGCCTAACACTGCCCTTCGGTACGGCACTGAGTTCGGGGCTCTGAATTAGGTACCGACCATTCCTTAAATATTACTGAGGAACTCCACCGTTAAAACGAAAGCTTAACGCTCATACTTCCCTTCAAGAGGAAACTTACCACCACCCCAATAACCAACCATTACTCCAGCATTATTGCCGCAAGTGGGTTCAAATTACAGTCGTTAAAAATGACGAGGGGAGACAAGAACTCTCAAGGGCTGTTGACCCGGTAAAATGCGAGTATGTGGGGAAGAACGTAAAACAAATTTTTGTTTGTACACCGTAAATATTATTCACTAACTTGACCCTTGCATTACTATTAGTGTTTGCACGTAACTGGATGCTCAGGATCCGATTTGTACTAAATAAGCTAACCTTTTTTTTTTTTTTTTTTTTTTTTTTTTTTTTTTTTTTTTTTTTTTTTTTTTTTTTTTTTTTAAGGTTTAAGCCGCACGTCGACCAGAAGGGACATTAGCGGCATTGAACAAGGTGTCCAAAGGAACACTGGAAGTGGCACGACTCTAAGGGGAGCTATGTTGCCATCCTTGACTAAAAAGGAGCGCCATCATCGACTCCACTGGCAACTCGGAGAGGAAAAAAATGAGGGGTACAGTGATGACCACTGTTAGCCCCCAAAGTGAATTTAAAAAAACCCAAAAATAAAGTAATACAACTAAGACTAGATGTAAAACAGACTAATAACTATATACATGCTACCATACACAATCAGCAAAGTAAAATAAAACTACGACTAGATGTATATAAATACATCACAGATCAGATATCACAATTCGTAGTAGAGCTCAGCTGCTCTCAGGTACAACAACAGGGATCGGACCTTGTCAGGTCCGGATAAAACGACAACCCACTGAGGGGGCTGATGCTGGACACGGAGGTCCCCAAGGGCTGGACAGTCCTACAGAAAGTGGCGGATGGACAGATCACCCCCACACCTCAGACACACAACATCTCGAGTTTCTGCACTAAGCAGGTATCTGTGAGTAAGACAGGTATGGCCAGTGGCAACCCGGTTGACCACTATTCGATCCCTCCTTGGAAGTAAACCCTTCAATCTTATTTGTCCTGTTGTATTTATTTATTCAACTTCATGTAACTTAAATTCCAATACAAGAAAAATGCAACGATTTAAATGTAGAAAAGTGGGGTGGAAAAAATTATTTTCTTAATCAAGTCCATTTTCCGCCAATTCATTTCCCATAATTGGTCTATTACAGGAAGTTTAGACAAAATAAATTAAATTAAACATATTAAAGAGTGGAAAATAAAATTATAACATCTAATACTATCCCAGAAAAATATCTGTTTTTGTTAATTAGTAGTGTTCATGCTGTCTTGGCTTCAATTGCGAACTCCTTCATTTTATAGCCGCTTTTTCGTCAAAATTTACCAAAAAAAATTGTCATTTCTTGCGCTTTAGTTGAGTACTTTTCAGTTTGCCTATGATATCTGAAGCATTGTTTTCACTTTTGTGGAGGAAAAACTCTACCAAATGTAATGGTTTGCCTGTAATGCATGCATTACTTGACATCATGTTTTTAGTTTACGTCTACACCCACGTATTATACATCAATAACTACTCGTCAGGCTTATTAAATACTGTTTCAGACAGATACAGCATATCTGCAATATAGCGTATATTATAGCTATATGCTGTATAGTGTGTATAGCATTTTTCTGTCAAATGAAACATTTTTTTTTTTTTTTTTTTCCTATCAAATGAAACTTCGCAACTACCAAATGAAACCTCGTACCTACCAAATGAAACCATGTACCAATCAAATGAAAGCTCTTTTCAACCAAATGAAATTTTTTTTTTTTTTTTTCAAACAAACGGAACCTTGTTTCAATCAAATGGAACTTCTTCGAGTCATCCAGATAAAATTCACATTTTATAAAAGATTTTTGCTAAACAAGTTAATACAGAGGCACTACAAATTAATTTAGTGAAGCGGGTGTCCAGAAGCTGCGGCAGCAGTTTCATCGTCATGTTATCACGAAGTTGGAGCAGTCTGTCGCGGTGATCAGCAATATGGTGGACCGAAAAGTTTCATTTGAATGAAATGAGGTTTCATTTGTCTGAAAAAAGTTTCATTTGGTTGAAAAGAGGTTTCATTTGATTGGTACATGGTTTCATTTGGTAGGTACGAGGTTTCATTTGATTGGAACATGGTTTCATTTGGTCGGTACGAAGTTTCATTTGATAGAAAGAAGGTTTCATTTGACTGAAAAATGCTATAAATGAAATGCAAAATAAATGGAATAGAGGTTTACCAATAGGTACCTGCACTGGAATTGCCGTCGTCTGAACATACCACGTTAAAAGTGGATGAAGGAATCGGCAAAGGCCCTTAAGGTCCTCAGCTGGTTTGCACACAATACACATTAAGATTAGAAGGCCCTCCTCCATTCTATCAATCTCTCGCCGGTAATTGAGCCGTGCTCTTCCCCTACACCCTCCCCGCCCTTCCCTCCGGTGGGTGGCCCGGTCGTCCTAATTAACCTTCTCCCTTCCTTGCGGGAGATGTTTTCATCCGGATTATGTCCGTTTCAGTACCAGTGTCTGGGATCAAGTTCTCGTTTCCTTCCTTTCTGATCGTGCTCGCAACTTTCAATGAGATACACACAAGTTATGTGCCAAAAACGCGTGTCACTTTGATATAACATCGGACTCTCGTACGTCTATTCCTATCGGAATAGAATAGAATAGAATAGAATAGAATTTTGATTTATTTCCACAAATAATTATACATTATAATTGCGCATTATACATGGTGGAAACTTCCCCCCTCATAGATCATTGATCTGTGCCAAGGGGGGGAGTTGCAAGTTGATCAATGTTCGACTTGTACGTTTAACAATATGGGAAAAATATAATATATAATTTTAAATACAAGATATATAGTTTTAAATATAAGAGGTGAAAACAATTTATAACAAATATAGAATTTAAAAATAGTAACAAAATTTTATGAAAAAGATGATTAACATATGGCAATAAGGAAGAATAATTAGATGCTATAGATGCTCGACGTCATAGCGTCGCAATCCGACGGGTTAGTAGAAATAAGGAATGAAAAAACTGATTTTTTATAGGAGGATCTGCTGATAGAAATGGGGCGGGCAAAGCAAGCTGGGAGGGATCGCAATATAAATGGTAAATTGTGGTATATATGACGGGAGGTTGAAGCATTAGAAGCATTCCCCCACCAAAGAATACCAAAGCTAATCACTGACTGTACAAGCGCTTTATAAAGTGATATGAGCGAGGCCTTTGACAAGCAGTTCCTGATATTGTAGAAAATATTGACGAATTTCCTAATTTTATTCACTAGAGACTTGACCTGCTCATTCCAGTCGAGGTTTTCATCCAATACAAGACCCAAGTACTTTGCGCTCTTCACTCTCTCAATCTCCCTGCAAGCACACGTTGCGATCTCCAAGTTACAAAAGTGTAGCTTTAGACTGAGATTATGGGAATCTCTGTCTCTGGCACGAGAGATCTCTTCTTTATATATAATTCCGAACGGTCTTTGAAATTGTGAAGAACTTCGCGGTCCGATTTTAGTGTTAGACTGCTCATTTGAAACAGCACGGCCCCAAGTTTGTTGCAAAAGTGTCGCCGTTCGTCTCTATACCCGCCTTGATCATGTTCTAGGCAGTCCTTATCAACGAGAGTTGTTTATTAGGCTGTGGCGGTAACAACAGTTGCCATCAATTCACGGTGGGTAAAAAACGTAGTGTAGTTACTAACATCTAGGAGAGTTATTTCTGAACGAAGAAATTGAAACTGAAGAACTTAGCGGACTTTATATATTATATAATTCCGAACGGTCTTTATCTTTATTCCGAATCAGCACGGCCCCAGGTGTCGGTCAGTAAGAAACGTAGTGATGGGGTCTTTTCTGATCAGCTGAGTGAGCTAAATTATTTCCTGTTCACTGTAGGAAGTTGAAATTTGATAACTCTCTGGGACATTAAGAGACGAGTGAAGTGATGGGGTCTTTTCTGATCAGCTGAGTGAGCTAAATTCTTTCCTGTTCACTGTAGGAAGTTGAAATTTGATAGGGAGACTCTCTGTTTATTAGGCTGTGGCAGTAACAACAGTTGCCACGGTAAGTAAGAAACGTAGTGTAGTTACTAACATCTAGGAGAGTTATTTCTGAACGATCTTTGAAATTGTGAAGAACTTCGCGGACCGATTTCAGTGTTAGACGGCCCCAAGTGTCGCCGTTCGCCTCTGTGCTTATCTTGATCGTGTTCTAGATTAGGGCTTTCCAAGCCCTAACAGGCCTCTAGTAGGATATATTTGGACTTATCCACGTTGACAGTAAAAGATAGATCGAGAACCAATGTAAAAAGATTATGGTTAAAGAATGGCAGTTAGCCTACGAGTTAAACTCCCTCGAAAAAGGTTACTTTCATTGTACCATTACGCCAACGGTACACCTCAAGCCATGGCACAGAAAATGGGAACTTGGACGACGAAAACTCTCAACTCTTATCAGGTTGAGAACGGGACATGGTCTGTTCAATAGGACTTTGTTCCTATATCAATATGCGATTTCACAACTCTGTGAGGAATGTGGAATTTTGGAAGATGTGGAGCATATCTTGATGGAATGCAGAAAATACGATCACGTCAGAAATTTTTTCCCACTGCTGCAAGAACCGGAAACATGTACGACATCTTTGCTGAAGAAACAGGAGAAAACAACCTACATGATGCTGATTACTTTTTTGGAATGTGCTGAAAAAGACATTTGATTTTCTTTTGAATATCATATGAGGACTATTTGTTTTTTTATACTGTAATGTATTACGTAAAAGTGTATTGATAGTACCATTTTAACACATACTCTCATTTTGTGATTTAATTGATAAAATATGCGCTTGGCGAAATGGGGGAACACCCACGCCAAAAATAAAAGGGGAAAAAAAAGTTATGAGATGAGATCTAGGTGACGTCTTCATTTATGATTGGTGAACTTGACCCATATTATGAACACGGAACACAAATTGAAGAATACTCGTTGAGAGATCGAGTGAGGAATATACCTACATCACGATAACGTCTTCAGTGATGTTTAGTTTGGTAAATTGAGGGGGAGAACTGATCACAACTTCACGCTTCTGTAAGCGAACCCCTCTCCACTCAAGGGGGCGAGGCAAAGAGTAGCTTTAAGCGAAATCATCAGAACGAAATCTGATCCCCCATTTGGACGACAGCTGATGAAAGCAGTCGGACGAAAAGCCCCAACCTGGAATGGTTGTTTACTTTACCTTACTTTTCTTTAACTGATCACAACTTAAAAGAAGGAGTAAATCGATGTTCTTTGTTGAGGGATATGTTTTCATTCGGATGATTTCCTTTTCAGTGTCTGGGATCAAGCTCATGCTTGTATCTTTCACTGAGAGATGTAGAATTATGAGAGGATGGGATTGCGCGGAACACAAATTGAAGGATAGTTGTTGTTTGGTGAACTGAGAGAGATAACTGATCACAACCAAACAAAAAAATAGTTCGTTGTTGAAGTTCTCATCCGGATAATGCTTTTCAGTGGCAGTGTCTGAGATCAAGCTCATGTTTGCATCTTACATTACGTGATATAGAGTTGTATTGATTACAACATGGTGGTTGGTGAACTTGGCTCTTATAAGGAGCACAGATTACAACGTAAATTACTTTTGGTTGATGTCTTCATGTGCCAGGTTCTGAGATCAATCAATCGTTTCCTTCCATTCCATTACTTGTTCTCGTTGAGATTGTCTGAGATTTGGACAGTGATTCACTCTATGTTGATTGTAGCAAGATTATTCTGCGAGTGAGTCGATAGAGTAAGGAGAAATAGCTAGGTACATAATAAAGTGCACGATGTCACCGTTTTAAGGTGGCTAGCAACTACAACAATTTAATGAAAATAGCAAACGATTTCCAACTGTGAACTTTCAACAACGTTCTTGTCTTGGACTTTGACAATAATTTTCGATAAAGTACATATAAATATATACATTTTTTCTAATCAGTATTGTAATGATCTTTGGTAATTTGTAGTTCCGTAAGTAACAAATCAACTTTGTAGTGGAGTCTTTTGAACATGAATATTCAACAATCTTTCATTCGCTTAAGTAAAATAACCAATAAACACAACCTACAATTACTGCTGGGTACTGGAGAACAGTAGAGCGAAGTCTAGGGAATGGGTGAGGCGTCATCTGAGCAAATGCATGTAAATATGGAGGGGTTAGACTAGGACATTGTAAATTGTTCACCAATAAACAGCAGCAAGAATAGTAGGAGGGAGTGATGTCTAGCAAGACCTTTTAAAGACTGAGTACGAGAAGGCATGGAGATATATTATGAAGAATGTGGGTTTGAGGGGAAATCACAATGCCGGGTTCCACTGACCAATCAACCGCACTCGACTGATAGATGGCACAACCAGGTGGAGGGCTGTAAAAGTTCCGGCCATGCAGTATGATCGTACAGTGAAATCATCCAAGGAGTCAAGGATTCGGCCGAGCCCTTAAAAAAATTACCATAACTTAACTGTATACTACAAGAGAGCAACTCAGTTGAGTGTAAAATTAATGTTACACTTTAACGTGTTTGTATTTTTAAAAAAAGTCCTAAGATTTAAAACGAGAAGTTTAAAAGTTGTATGAATATTGTTAGACATTTTGTTAACTAAGTAAAACGAAAAGTTCAAAATCAGACTAGAACTACATCAGGGTCTGGTTTAATCAAACCACATGTACAATCTACTTACAAATAGGATTAAAATGTGCGATTTAGATCAAACTTCAAAATTTCATACCCGTGTCCAGATCCCGCCTATTGACCTCTCTGGTCTGAGGTGGCTCCGCTGTGCCTATGATCGTATGAGAGAATTTTCGTAAGCTATCGTATTATATTTATATTTGAGCACCTTGAGTGCAAAGAAATTGTTGGCTGTCTATTTTATGGAGAAAAAAACTAATGGTCTGCAACCCAAAGAAGGTTATGGATATGATGGCAGTTTTAAAATATTTTTAGTACATTTTAATGAAATTTAATTACTATTCTTATTTTATATTTCTTTAACAAAGTTAACTACCAATTAAATGGCCAAACAACTCATTCTAAATAATGTTCTGCGATTCAAATAAGATTTTTAGCTTTTTTTGCAGCTTTATCTAGTTTTTGGCAAATATTAATGCAATTTAAGTACCTTGTTTAGCACCTTGTGTCTTTGGAACCTTGTTTATACATACTTTATTTGAGTAATATTATGCTAAAAAATATGAATTAAACAACTTTTAGCCGTTTTTGCCATTTTTAGCGAATTTTGTCGAAAATGAGCTATTACAATGGCTCAAAATTTTTCTTCGTGGAAATCTGTTTTGAGGCAATCTGAAACGATTCCTAGATTTTGACGCTTAATCATATGTATATATGTTATTACATGGGTCATTGCAGACGATAACTCTCCTTATGAATGAGATATAAATCCTTTCTTTCGCCAACAAATCAAGCATTTCAAAAGAAAGGATGAGCTCGTAAGACAGCACTTTTAGAGCACAACAAATTGGTCTAATTTCAAAAAATATGCTTTAAAAAATTACTCAAAACACCAGAAAAGATTAAAATTGTTAAATTTATATTTTTAACGGGATATAACTTTAAAAACATTTTTTTTTGTCTTTTCATTGCATTTAAAGTGCTTCAATTTCAAAATAATTCAACATGAATACACACCTACGATACCTAATTCACGAAAATTCGTTCGTTAGATCATGCTGCAAGTCAGTGATAACTTGGAGAAAATTACTGACTAGATACTTACTGGCCATATGAAAAGAGGAGGAACCGAGAGATAAGGAAGGTGAAAGGCCGAAGTTTGGCGTTTTGTGTTGAGATCGCATCCAGATCTTTGAGATCGCATATTGGAGGTTGTAAGAGCGCTGACAACAACTGGTACCAAATTATTATTCCATTTTGTATGAAGAAAGTGGTACATCCATAATCTAGTTCCAGATCAAGCTGAAGATATAGGCTAACCCGAAACAAATACGTACCTATTTTTCTGGGATCGCAGGTACGGGGCCCGCAATCCTTGGTAGGCACTTACCTCCAAACTTGAAAACTGTCAGTACATTATGCAAGTACTATTGACAGCAAGTTCCGATGCCAACCCCTCCGACCGTCTAATTGTTTTAATCCCGCCATATATCTTGAGAGACCCCCTAGTAGTTGTCTTGGTGAAAAGTTGTAGCGTGATTTATCCCAACGTCGGAGGGAGAAAATCCGCACAAGGGTGAGGAGATGGCCGCATATTAATATAGTGTCACCAACACGGAGCTACCAAGACAAACGACTTTCCGTTCCCACCTTCACCTTCATTCAGAGGGTCTTGAGTGCACCCCAGAGTTTCCATCTCTTTTCTTCATACACCTACCTAGCAGGCAGAGAATGCAGGTTCCGTGACCTCACGACGGAGTACCTCTAACAACCCTTCTATTTCAATATTCTTCAAGTTAAGGAGCTTAAAAGGATTCGTTTTATAAGGAACCTAAAAATATGTTTTGGGGTACCTACGTAGCTTTAGTCTCAGTAGTATACTGAGAAAAATATACAGGAAATTACTGTGAGAAACATGAACGTATAGGCCATATTCCTGTGACACCTGGGGTTAGCTTATTTCTGCCATGACTTCACGTAAATCGAAATAACCGACCTATATTTGCCAACACCAGAAGTTTGCCGTCCTAATCCATCTAATACGTGGATATAACAATAGAGAGTTTCCTGGTTACTACAGTGTTCTCATACGTTGTACGTGAATCTAGAGAAAATCAAAATTTCGCTAACACGCTGGGTGTTACTACTGTGCAAGCTTAGTGTTTTGTAACCTGACTGATGATTCAAACATTCGCTATCTTCTATTTCTCCGACTGTTTTCCTTCAACCTGACCTGTATTTGGAAAGTGAACCTTTGTATTCGGCCAAAAAAATTTTTTGAACCCCACTCTCAAAATTTGTTGGTTTTGTTTCATGATACGTAGATTTCAAAAATCGAATCGGTCCGTGGTTTCCAGATCAGCTAATCATGGCTCACGCGCACCGTGTGAACTAAATACGTGGTAACCGTGAACTCTCTAATATCTTTCAACAGTTTTATTTTGCTTAAGTACCAATATTACCAGTAATATTGTAGTAACTGTTAACAGTTACTACCAGTAATGCTGTAGTAACAATATTAACAGTAGCGTCCGCGACGCCCGAGGCAGTCGGACAAAAAGCCCCAATCTGGAATTGTTTACTTAATTTTTTTAACTTGTATTAACAGTAGCAACAGTATTGTGTATTGTTTTCAGCTGATCTACATAGTCGCAATAATCATGCCTGCCTGCACGATTATTGGTTGTAGCTTGCGATACCTACAGATCTAATGGTTTGTATAAGTGATGTGTAAGTGTTTTTATTTGGACTAGGTACTATTATAGTTACTTAACTTTAAGAACTAAAGAAACTAATTCGTTTAAGCTTTGAGAATGAATAACCTAAAAAAAAGTATAATAATGATTGAAATTTTCTCAGATGACGGCACTGCGGTGTAAGTAATTAGCACTGTGCAGGCAGTTTCATCGGCTAGGTAATTTTATAAGTTCGTGTTATTATAACTGATGAAACTTTACTGGTTTTGCTGAACAAATAAAAGGATACACCTTGCTACACCAAGAAATGGAACTACTTAGGTAGGTACCTATTTATCAGAATCTCTGTTTCTCAAGAGCAAAGCATGTTGCTCTGTCAAATAATACAACGGCTGATTAGCAAGTTTATCATATCTCGAATCAGTAAATGTGCAACATGCAGTGAACTGAATTTATTATAAACCAGATGTAAGGAGGAAGCTTTTCATTTTCGTGAAGGTGTAGACTTCATAAAGACAGCATTGCCAGTGCAGTTATTACGGGAGTTTTGCAGTTAAGCAAATTTGTGGCACAAAAACAGTTAATTAAGTAGTACCTACTTCGATTTCTGTCGATAGAAATACAATACCAACAAGAAATAATATACGGAGGTAGGTAGGTATGTGTGTACTTACCTTTCCAAATGCCATACCTGATATTCCCGTCTTGAAAAGCTCTTATGACATGCCCTTTCACATGACCACCATGTAGTTATGGGACTCTAAAGATGTTTTGTTAGTTAATTGTTTAGAACATCGGTTCTGAAAACTAGATAATCCACAACATCTTTGCGGCTGTCTGCAACTTCTACCAACACTTAATTGTTTGTAAACTCCCATACATACAACATTTCACAGGGATCTCGTCCACATGAACTAATCTTGCTTCATTACGTTTCTAGACTTACCTGGCATAATAAAAATGTTTGCGCATGCGCACAGACTACTATTATTCCAATGGCAATGAAATTTATAGGCAAAAGAATAGGAGCACAATTCTTGGAAATTTAATAAAACCCGGTTTATTAGTCTCAGAGTTTCGTCAGTGTCGATCAATTTTAGTTTTGCGGAGCTATAGTTATTACCACCAATGGCGATATAATTCATATCAAATTTTTCCGGGTACATATACCTATCTACTCCCCGAGTTTGAACGAAATCGGACCAATAGATGATAAGGAATTGACGTTCTAGTAAATTAACGTTTGCTCATGCGCACAGTCTACTAGTCGTGTGACGGCAATGAAGGTTACAAGGGGGCCTTCCAGAAGCTATCCCGTACAATCCCTGAAAATTTCATCAAAATCGTTTCATTAGAGACGGAGTTTTGCCTGCGTCAACCGATACTAGTTTCGCGCATGCGCAATGATTAATAATCTACCAATCGCGATATAATTTATAGGGAAGTTTTCGAGAACGAATATCCAATTAACTATCGCGTTTGAACGAAATCGGACCAACAGATGACGAGATATCGACGTTATAATAAATTCATGTTTACTCATGCTACTGTTGATTCGACGACATTGCAAATTATAGGGTACCGTCTAGGAGATAACCCGCACAATCTCTGAAAATTTAATCGGAATCGGACAGAAACATGGTATAGTTTAAAGTATGACAAGGATTCACCACATACAGACAGACACGGAACCAAAATCGATCAGCGAGCTCTCAAACGTAAAAAAACAAGAAGAAATTTTGGTTTTGGAAGAAAAAACGATTTCGACTTCCATCACGAACACAAAGTTTCCCTACCTTCAGTAATGAGGAAGCAAAAACACAACAAAGAACTTATTATCAACTGAACTTCAGCTTTATCAACGAATGCTAACCAACCAAAATGTTACCGAAGATTTTGTTGAGTTGAAATGGAAAAGAATGGGAGATGTAAAGCGGTTAAAAAATGCTCAGAATACTGTGAAATGATAATTATTTATTTACAACAATGACAGGTTAGGCCATATTAATTTTATCTACGAATACACCTTTTGTAAAAATCTGTCTTTCTTCAACTTGTGTTATTTTCGTAGCAATATGAATCAAAAATAAAAGGACAAGGTTCAAAACCTCCCCTTTCAAGATAGAATAAACTAATTTGAATATTATGAATAGCCATTATTTGTACATTACAAATAATTTTTGAAAAATTGAATAAATAAATAGATATTCACAGAAATTCCCGACACTAATCATTCTCTTCCGCGACTCTAATGTCGACAATCTACATGCTGCCTACCTGCACGTCATCAATAGAAAATAAAATAAATAAATTATTTTAAAAAACACATTTTTAATAAAGTAATGATTAACTTGAAATTCACATAACCATTTTACAAAAATAATTGTAATAAATTAGATTTTATTAACAATAATTGTATGCTATATTTAAGGAAAACTAAACAAATCAACATGGGGAACAATTTCTATCATATGATTCAAAATAGTACGATAAATTGAGCGAAACATTTTTACATCAATATAAATACATAGAACATTGATACATTACATTAATTAGTTCTCCTGTAACATTACTTGTATAAGGCGCAACGAAGTTGAGGTGATTTTATTTACAAAAATGGAAAAATGGTCCCAAGTGAACATTATGCGCGCCTACACTTTTGAACATTCAATAAATTAAAATATCAGAGTTCATTTTACCAAATTTTGTTAAGTGAAAAATACATTAATAAAAAAATCAAACGTATAACTGCAATCGGTTTACATAATTTGGAAATTTCACCTTCAGTGAAACGTTTTTCCATAGAAATCCGTTTTGGAGCACCTAGGATCGACCCTGAATTTCAATATTGTTCCACGTGTAATTAATATGCATTTTAAATAAAGAACCTATGAAAGTGTGTGTAATTCCTGGCTTTACAACTGAGATTTACAAACAATCGCTTAAACAAATCAAAAATCACAAAAGAAATAATGAGTGTGGAGGATAGCATCTTGTGTGCATAAAGGTATGCTCAAATTTTAAAACAATACTAAAAAACGACTAAAAACGGCCAATAATTAAAAACATATATTGGAGTTATGAATATTTTTCCACTATATTAATGAATACGAGAAGAATAAAAAGAGAGCTTTTACCTATCCATTCAAGAGTTATTTTGTTTTTAGCTCGCGATAAAACTTTTCGGGCACCCCGTAGGACTAGATGAAAGTTATGTTACCATGACGCAATGGACTATAATGGACTATAGCCTGTCGGTAATGGAAAGAATACGTATGTGTCGGTGACTGGCGGCGAAGAAGCACATTAAAGCCAAGCGCTCGGGAAAAAAGAGGAACGTTTGTTGTTGTGTTGGCGAAACTGGTTCCCTGTTTACGAGGTTTTCGTGTGTGTATGTTAGGTATGTGCTGTCGTTTGGATATATTTCCTTGTTTTTGAGAGAGTTGTTTCGTGTTTTGAGAGAGGTGTTTTTGTCGAGAAATGGAACCATCAGTTACTCCGGGTACTTCACGAGCAGGGAAAAGTGGGAAGGCAGTTCGGTCGCAGACTAGAGAAATAATCTTCAGCGTGTTTCAGTATCTGAAAGGGTTGAAAGAAGAAGGCATTCTCGGGAAGACTATGGTGGTGCGAGAGGAAACCGCTAAAGCGGTCGAATGTTCTATAAACGCTTTTCTATGAACTTCGATTTATTTCGTAGGTTTGTGAACACGTCAAGGAAACGGAAATGAAATTACATGAGGAACGACCGCCTCATTGACAATCGTGTGGACGAACTGATCATCAGTCTGGCGCTTCTGACGAGAGCGATTTTTTCTCATCAGAAGACGACTGATTTCTTTTTTACAAAATTTCTGAAAATAAAAATATTACCTAGGTGCGTCCTGTAACTAAATTTTCTACTGCTCCTCATTCTCGCTCACCCCTTTTTGTCCTTTCTCTAACGACCTTCGCTATGGAATCCAAGGTAAGTTTAGTTAATAAGGCATATAAATTGGCGAGTATTAATGTTTGTATTCGTTTTGAGATAGGAATTACCCATAATCAACTATCAGAGCCGTGCTTATTAATTTCGGCGAGTTGATTCAGTGCTGACGTTCGCACGGAAGAAAACTCCAGAAAAATCGTGCAAACGGGAAAATTTCCCCGCTTTTTGTTTCACTCCCCCGCCGCCAGGCACCGACGACTACGTATTCTTTTCATTACAGACAGGCCGTCTTGTAATGGACAGGATATAGTCTAGAAATAGAATCACTCTGACGTGAATAAGTACCTATATACAAATATTGAATTCAGGGTCCAAATAGAACAGATACCTTCAAAAACCAGATCAAAAAAGGTCCTTCTGTAGTGATTTTTACGCTAAAGTCAGCTAGAAGAATTAAAAATATTCCACAGCCTATATGTGAACAACTGAAAATAGAAGATAAAATCCCAACGATAGACAATACAAACATAATCTCATCTTTTAACTTTTGTAATATATGTTTTGATCGACTTTGTTTAGTTATCTCAATGAAAATATAAATTAGGAATTTTAACGAATGTACTTAACATTTATATGTATTAACATTGAGTGCACGCAGTCAAACACTCAGTAAAGTAGGTTTGGGAGTGGTAGGTGTAATGTTACAACGTAATAATTACATCGGAAATCGAAATTTGAAATACAGCTATTCCAAAAAAAATAGTGTGCGCCCTTCCGAGAAATTGGAGTTGGTCCAATCATTTGAATCATTGAGATCATTTAAATCAAACGAATGAGGGGTGTGGTTGATAATTGAGAACAATTATGAGGGTGATAAATATTATCTAATGGTTAACCATTAGATCGTGGTTAACCGTTAGATCATGGTTAACCATTACATGATATTTATCACGTTCTTTATTATTCTCAATTATCAACCTCACCTTTCATTCGTTTGATTTAAATATGATTCTAACTTGGACTAACTTGGTTAGAACCAACGAACGAATAACAACGGACTCGAAAATACAACAATTAATTAGACTACCAGGTATGCTTCTCTCTCAAGTTGTTAACAATTAAAACAAATTAAAATTCGTACAAAATAAACTAACTAGTTGGTATTTATTTTTAGATGCAGTACATAAAGCAACAATTTGATGGAAAACAACAAATTCATTACTTGAGATACAATAATTATTCACTTCAATTGTTTGATATCTATGAGATGTATGGAGATTTCTGCACAGTTCATTCAATAGTTACGTGTAATTACACACATGACGCGATACCTGGTGGGGGTTTCTTCAGTCAAATATTTTCTTTACTTAGTCGGGCGGATCCGCACAAGAGATCAACCTGGGAATCACAGTTCCTTGTCCTCAGGCTAAGGAGGGATTCGAGAATTCGGCTCGCAGAAACGCCAGGCGCTCATCGTACGCCCCTTTTCATCTTTTCAGCAGCAGCGTCCCTGCGAACAGACACCTGAGAGTTAAAATTGTTATAGAGCGGATTTCCATCTAGATGTGGTGGTGACGACATACGACGACATACCAAGATTCAAGATTCTTTATTTTGGCACAACGAGAAAATAAACAAAAGGAAATATACTCATCAATAAATAAATAAATTTAAAAACATATTAAAAAAATTAAACAGTACGTTATACACGTGTGCCCACATAGGCTTAAATTCAAAGAATTTGTGTCCCTCTGTGGAGTCGCACCTATCCCTCATGGTATATCAAAAATAAATCACTATTAAGTAAAAGAAAATAATTGTGAAAACATCTACCACAACATAACCCAATCAGAGTGTTGGGGGCCACATTTGGAATTTCCCTGACATTTCCCTGACCGAACTTCAGATCTTCCTGAAAAAAATATAAAAAACCAAATACCTACGGTTTTTTGTCATTTTTACGAATTTTCAACAAAAAATTGAGATATTTAGATGGTTTTAAAATAATTTAAAAATTGGGAGGAAGGGGGCGGGGACCCCCTACATATCCATTTCGTAGGTAGGTACATCAAAGAATACAATCCTAGATTTAAACGTCGTATATATATATATGTAGTGTAGTAATAAATGACACCGCATGCATTTACTAAAATAGTTTATTACAAAACGTACAGTCATTGATCACATAAAATAATCGAGTTCGATTCAACCGTAACATGCGCGACGTAAAACTAAACTAAACTGGGTAGCCGTGTCTAGGTCTAACCACTACCGCTAGGGAGATACTTTACAATTCACCTAACTGCCGCTAGATAGATATAGCGCCTAATGTTGAGCGCCAGGTGGCGGGAGATACCAACTACAGTAGGGTGTATTCCCAGAAACTCTCTTAAAATACGTCTTGAAAAATTCGTTCCTTCTTGGCAAAAGACAGGTCAAGTTCGTTGGCCAGCCAGATCGCCAAATTCAAATTTGCAATTTACAGTGTCTCAAAAAATTCTAAAAATCAGTTTTTTGACAATAGGGCATGTGGGGTGTCACAGTCGAAGTATTTTTCAGCGCTGATTCGATTACGGCCACTCCCAGATCTCTAAGATTCACAAAGTCCTAGGTTATGTATACAAACTAGTTGTTGGGACTCTCAATGGATTGGCAATAGAAACTAAGAAACGTAGATAGACTAAGCAAAACAAACCCCGTTTGCTTGTTCACTGTATGTTGTTGTTTGTTGTTCATGCTTGTTCAATTAACAAACTGTACGTTCTGTACAATCTGTACCTTTCATTTCGGTGGAATCAGTACGTAGGTTTCCAGTGGTTATGCAAAGAAAATAAGTTCTAGAAATGGTCACGCAATGAAACCGTAATGAAGAATGCCCGTATATTCTTTGATCCTAATATAAGTAACCTTTGGACAGTAACGGAATATAATAAAAAATTTAATTCAGTTATTAAAATACCTAACGCCATCATCCACTTGGGGAGAAAAGCACGATAAAACCTCAAATAATAGAATCCATCAACTAGACCAATAAGTTGATACTGAATACAGTACTTCAGTATACCTACTTTGTACATTGAGACCAACAGGAAACACAACAAAGAAACTGCATATTATAAAGTGTCCTGTTATTGACATTTTCATGTCTTTCCTACCGCAAATGGAAAAATTTCGCATTTTGTAACAAGACCATTTTGCGTTGCTGAAATTTCTAACAATCTTCATTACCTTCCAAAAATGAATCGGATGACAATTTTGATTAAAATTGACGTTTTTCAATTTATTTATACATTAATTATAATAAATTCCTCATTATGTGAAATAACATAACTATTGATGGATCGTTCAATAAAATTTACGTTTGTGTAAATGTGTAGTTCTTTATACTGATTTTTCAACGAATAGACTATTTCTGCATTAAAATCGTTGGAATTCTATTCAATTTAATTCTAAATCGTCATTTCGAAAAATATTGATAGTTTGATCGAAAATCGTTAAAATCTTACAGCTTTGAGTAGAAAATAGAAGATTCCTGGAATTACTTTTATTTATGTTTTTTTCCCCTCCCCACTTTCAAATATATGGGAAAAACACTTCTAGCATTTTGGCCAGGTTTATTGGACTCTGCCCCACAGTGCATAGGCCGAACAGAGATGTAAATTACCGTATGAAACAGAAGTTATTATTATAGGACACGTAGGCAGGGTCTATCCGCAGCTCACTATACTGTTGGTTTCACCCCCTAACTCCCCGAAGACCAGTCGAGCTGACGATGTAATTACCGCATCTCCTTTAACAATGAACCTCATTATTTCAAATCCCTCGCCAAGAGGTAGGTGGGTACCAGGGACCACGAATGGATCGACTTTTCACGCTAGGTCTCCGACTAAGAACAAATCCACGTTTCCCCTTCGCCTTTCCCTTATGAGAGGGCTGACCCCGGGAATTTGTCCAGTGTCCCGTCCACAGTTTGCCAGTTTGTCTTTTGACTTCCCGAACCGACCCCCTCTGTACCCCTTTCCCATCATGTCCCGAGTCTTTCTCCGATTCCTCCACCCCCTTTTTCGTCGGCGCTTTCCTCTCGGTTTTTGTCTGTTTCCCTGCCTCCATCCAGTCACCCCAGAAGGTCTCCAGTCTCCCATTTGTTATATTGGCCACCCCTTGCTTCATCCGGGTAATGCCCCTGCTTTCCTGCCAGATTCTGCTGAATACACTTCCTCCAGGCTCTGCGGGAACCTTCTGTTTCCCCGCTCGGCCACATATTGTTCTCTTGTTGTTACTCTTTTTTCTTGTCGCCCTCTCCCTTCCTTCCCCTGTCCTCTCCGTATTTAAAAGCTAATCCTCTTCCCCAACCCACCACATCCTGCTAGTCCCAATATCTCTCAGGCGTCCAGAATCTGGGACATTTTTTACTTACGTTCCTGCCCATTTTTCACAAGCTACTTCGTCCTTGGCATTCATTTGGCGTGCGGCCCCGAGCAGGCTTAGTTGAATTATTGCGACTTTCAACCTAATTGACATCCGTTGCTTTGGATTTGCCACTCAGCCAAAGCCTAACCACATTTTTTCAACCATTCCCAAAATGAGGTTCGGTAAATTTAAAATTCGAGTCAACTGTTCAACGTGAATGTATTGCAATAGTTTTCTGTACGCACAGAACTACAGAAACCTATTTATGGATAATGTCGAGAATCGCCGTCAGAGCTCGTTATGTCCATCCTGAGAAAAAATTCTAGGCAACAATGAGCGTTACGCACGTATTCATTTCATATTTTTAAATGAAAATGGATTCCATTCTAAGAAATTTGATACCATCCGCACTCTCCTACGTTGAGTAGTTAGTTTTCTTTCTATGATTTTTTTCAATGTTTGCACTGGTGACGTCACACTGGGTGGCAGGGGGTTCCCGCTCAGGCGGGAGGGGTGCTTTGGCACCACCAGTGTGCGAAACTATGAAAAATCATAGAATGAAAACTACTCATAGTAGGAGAGAGCGGTTGATACCAAACTCCTTAGGACTTCAATTAAATATAATTGAAATACCTGTACTATAATACTGTATCAGCATTTTGGTATGCACAAGTTCCTAGTTTCAAAAAAGGCTTACATTCAAATAAGAATATTTCTATGAAAATATACATATCTGCACTCCTGCTTCAAACTGCTCTGCAGAGGTTCTCTGCTCTCGCAAAAGTCAAGAACTACTCACGTTGCATCACCACACTAAAGTAAATGAACTTTCGTGCAGTTCTAGCCGTTGAAAAAAATTTAACTAGTTTATATTTTGAAGACGTACTTAACTTCTGAGTTTGCCAACTAGAGTGCAAGACGTGTGAAGTTTCATTAGTGAACAAATGTAGAGTTAGTCTAATCAAGACATGTTTGTTTTGATAATGTTTTCAACAAAACTCAAGTTCCATTGTAATCCTGCTTCATTAAAAAACCCAGAGGCAAAGAAAATTGCGCCCACATTTATTCATTCATACACGAGCAATTGCCTAATTTACATAGAAAATCCTCGAAACCACAACAATAGTAAAAAACAATTAATCTATTTATCTACACAAAACAGAAGATTAACAAAGCACCAAGGCGAATAATAGATCAAATATTGCAAAAAGGAAACGAAAAATGGAAACAATCAATTCAGCATATTGCAAAAACATTTTGGGATGTTTCTTGAAAAACGCCTCACTATCCCTCATGTACACATCATCCAAAACACTCACAAGGTGATTGAAAACCGCTTTAGAGGATCGTTCAACAGATAGTTCGTAGGAAAAATATCTAATTCTGTCTTGTGGCATACGGTTACACGTGAGAAATCAATTCACTGAGAAGCGAGGGGCAATCAATTTTGTAAACATTGGTTTACGAGCAACCACCACGTCAGTCTATTCACGGTGACTTTGTAACGTGTTCAGACCCGTCAGGCGCATCGTTTCTGAACCGCTAAAATCGTCCCTGCCTACTTCCATTCTATAAGACGCGTATTTTAGGAACCGACGCTGAATCCGCTCTAACTTTTCCTTGGCATTCATATAAGGCAAGATAAGGACTCAGAAAATAGCCGTATTTTTAGCAAAAAACGAATGGCAAATACAACATCGGGTAGTTATCCTGGACGGGTTTCAATTCAATTCCTGTAGGTATTACAAGGAATTCCTTAAATACATATTAAAAATAGCACATGATATCTTGCCTACATTTCTGCCTCAACGAACAATGTTAAACTTTTACGTATGATGTATCAAATAGTTACTTATATAGGTCTACATAATTTAGTATAATAAATGAAAACTGCATAGTTAACATAGATTACAATCAATATTGCCTACACTCCACTGCCAAATTTCAATAATAATCCCGAGTCATTGCCGAAATTTCCAAAGCAGTGTTGGAAGAAGAGTATTCAGATTAATCTCCACTTCTGACCCAGTAGATGTAGAATCCTCCATAAAGTAATTCGTCCATAGTGAATGATAAGTTTTTTCCCATCAACCAGTAGTTCATCACCAATCAAGACGACATGCTCCCCGTCTTTTCTTGCTTGAAACAACTTGGGCAAGAGATGCTTCCTAAGTTCCCGTGTTCGTCTGTCGTAGAACTCGGATGTATTAAATTGGGATCCCTTGAACTTGATGTTCTGGCGTACTATAGATTTAGAGAAATTATTAGCAAAATGAATGTGAACTGGTCTACTTCTAGAAGGTCGGATGGTGCCTAAACGTCTTACACCTATAACTTCATAATCCTCAAGAACGCAATTTAATTCTGTTCTAAATATGTCCATCACCTTCCTCTTGAGAATATTCATTTTTTCTTTCCCTTCTAGAACGTTATGAAGAATAAGATCGTTTCTGTTGTCCGTGTGCCGGTTCCGTCTCGCATTATTTTTTTCAGATAATGCTAATTTTTCTTCTATACTGTCAATTCTCATATTAATTTTTTTGTATGAGCAAGATAGTTTCTTGGCTGTTAGCAATTTCTTGCGACAGCACCTATGAATTCAAAACAATTGTATGTTCCTTCAAAATGCAGTCGCAGTTTTGGAGTTTGGTTGTGATTACGTCAAGGCATTGAATTACCTGATGAATCTCGGAGGTCGACATTCTCGTAGTTGCAATTATTCAACGCGACACCGGTCGGCTCTTCGAGTGCTGCTGACTAAGGAATACGGTATTCGGTCGAGTAGATAGTCCTTTCCCTTCGGTAAACAACAAATCACCAACCAAACTCGCAAAAATAACGCTTTTTCCAGAAATCTACACGTAAAAAATTTATGAAAATTGCTACTGCTGAGAGTTAATCAGAGAGCAACCACAAAAAATAAAAACTGAAATGAAATTCACAATAAAACCCTGCTAAATCAATACTTAATAAGGAGCTCGCAAAAAAAAAAAAAAAAAAAAAAAAAAAAAAAAGGCTCGGCTACCTAACTGGAACTCAAATACACAAATCACCATCGGCTTGTTATCCTGGACGAGTTTCAAACAACATAACATGCAACTAGTAAACCGATCAGCTCCAGGACTAAGGACAAGGTGATGACTAGGGACCCCTGACAAGAATACAAGCTGTATTTGCCACTTGAAACGACATCGGACGAATTATCGCTCCGAAATAAGCATCTATTATACGTAAATTGCCGAGATTTGCGGGGAAAGACGCCGGCGAAAGAGGCGGAGTTGAGGGCAGGATGTCTGGAATACTCGTGGAAGCGGTGCCCAGCGAATGCCGAGCGATGTGGTCTGCCATCACGGTCGGCTGCTTATGTTTGACGAGTTCTGAATCAAGGTTATTTGCTCAGTCTACCAGACCCCAAGAGCCAGAGCCTTCCTTTTATTTCTGGTCTTATTTTCTGACCAGGGAGCAGAGACCTTACGGGTTCCCGCTCCTTTCTCCCTCTTTCGGTCGATATGAAACCGCCCTCTCATCGACTCCGGAGCGCGATCGGAGAAATGATTCATCATCAGTCAGTCTTCACTGTGCTAAAGCGTACTAGGTAGTTTTACTGCAAATAGGTGGTGATTGAATGCACATATAAAAACGTATGCCAAGTTGGGTGGGCAGTAAAGCTTCCTCACACTTTTTTTTTTCTCCTTTTATTGGCTTTGGTCAGGGGGCCATTCAGCTGTTACAAAAACATATACAAAATAAACTATTTAACTGCACGATTAAGATATGAATTACAATTTTCTAGGGATATTTAAAAATGCACTTCAATTTTATTGTTAAAATCGTAGATGTTGGTGTAGGTCTCGAGGCTTTCTTGGGCGATGAGAGTGTCCAGGTTGAAGGGTGCCGTTACATGGTCTATGATCGCTATATTGAGGGCATTGCAATATAATATGCTCCATAGTTTCTAACTCACCGGAGCAGTGAGGGCAGCCCGGCGAGATTTGGCTATTTATCATATGCACACGCGAGTTGTTCCCGTGGCCAGTCCTCAACCGTATTATGTTTCGATGGAAACTTTTAGGTTTTGCACCTGCCACAGATTCAAACAAAGAGCGTCTTCTCAAGATGAGGAACAAGATTTTATAACGGCTTTCCGGATAAGCGGCGAAAAGAGAAGCCCAGTTATCGTGCATTTCAATACCTCACTTATTGTAACATTGACGTAGTTGAAGAACAAATATGAGTCGAAATGATGAAATTAACGTTTGCGCATGCGCAAAGATACTACCAATTCAACCGCAATGAAATTTATAGGTGAACTATATAGGTACCTAATATGCATTATATTATGAAACAATAATTTTACTATAGAAAGTTTTTCTACTTAGAAGATAGGGACATCAAATACTATTGTAGTTATGATATTTAAGCTATGTGTAGATTATGTAGACGCTTATGCGATGTTATGTCAACGTATGCTTGAAATTATGGGCAAATCGCCTAAACCTTAACCATCAGCACGGGCCAAGCCCACCGTTGAAAAAGTAAGCTAGGCGAGTAGCCTAGTTCTACTTTTGTACTATCATCATATGTATGTGTCAGTATTGAAATAAATAAAATCTATTGAAATACATGAAAAAAAAGAAGAAAAAAAACCGATAAACCTTACAATTCTTGAAAATTTCATAAAAATCGATCCATTAAAATCGGACTTTTGTTTATCGATCAATTTTAGTGTTGCGTAAGCGCTCTAGTTAACTCCACCAACCGCGATATAATTCATAGGGAATTTTTCCCGAAACATATATCTATCTACTCCCCGAGTTTGAACGAAATCTGACCAATTGATGATAAGAAATCGACATTATAATAAATCAACGTTTGCGCATGTGCACAGAATACTATTTATGTTACGGTAATGAAAGTTATAGGGAACCGTCTAGAATCTATCCCGCACGATCCCTGAAAATTTTATCAAAGTCGATTCATTGGACTAGAAGATTTGCCTGTGTCAATCGACATTAGATTCGTGCATTCGAAATGGTTGTTACTCTACCAATCGCGAGATGTAATTTAAAGTAAATTTTCCTAGTATATATATCCAGCTACCTACCGAGTTTGAACGAAATCGGACCAACAGATGATGAGAAATCAACGTTATGAGAATTTCACGTTTGCGCATGCGCACGAGCTATTGTTGACTTGACGGCATTGAAAATTATTATAGAGGACCGTCCAAGAGCTAACCCGTACAATCCCTGAAAAATTTCATCGGAATCGGACTGAAACATGGTATAAATTTGGGCGTGACAAGGATTTACCACAGACAGACGGACGGTCGGACACGGAACCAAAGTTGATCAGCAAGCTCTGAAACGCAAAAAGCAAATGGAAATTTTGATTTTGGAGGACAAACATTTTTTCGACTTCTTTCACGAGCACAAAACTTCCCTACCTTCGCTGGTAAGGAAGCAAAAAGAAATTCCTGAATGTGATTCGCTATTGAGCAACATCTATGTTTAAAGTGCAGTGTAGTCAAAATTTTAAACTCTTCGAAAGTAGGTTTACCTGTCCCTGATGGAGGAGCAGCATTGAAAATTACGTTTCAAGAAAGCCTCACAAATTGACAAACGTAAAGCATGGTAGTGAGGAAACTAAATCTAGATGAAAAAGCCAGTAGTTGAATGCCCCCAGTAATTGACAATTCTCCTAAAAGCGCAAATTATTAAACATTCGGCAAATTCAAGTCCTCGACACTTTTGAATTCGAAAACACGAAATTTTGATTCCTCACCACCGAAGGCAGGAAAGCGTTGTGTTAGTGCGAGAAGTCGAAAAATTGTATGTCTTCCAAAATAAAATTTTCTACTTGCTTTTTTCGTTTTAGAGCTTCGTGATCGATTTGGGTTCCGTAACTGCCTGCTTGCAGTCAGTCTGTGGTAAACCCTTGTCACGCCCAAAACTATACCAAGTTTTAGTTTGATTTTGACGAATTTTCAGGGATTCTGCTGTTTAGATCCTAGAAGGTCCCCTATATTATTTATTGTCGTCAAATCCCAGCCTGTGCGCATGCGCAAAAGTGAATTCCTTATAACGTCGATTGGCCCGACTTCGTTCAAACTCGAGTTGTGGATGGGAATATGTTCTAAGAAAATGCCCTATGAATTATATCGCGATTGGTTGAGTAAATATCTATTTCGCATGCGCGAAACTAAAACTGATTGCCTCAGGCAAAACTCCGAGACCAATGGACCGATTTTCATCAAAATTTCAGGTATTGTGCGGGTTAGCTCATAGGCCGCCCCATACACAATCCATTGCAGTTGGATTGACAGGCAGTGCCCATGCCCGAACAATTTCTTATAACGTCGATTTCACACGATCTATCAGTCCGATTTCGTTCTAAGATGATGCCCTATGTATTTTTTGTGACTGGTTGAGTGACGTATATGAGTTCATAAAATGATTTCGAATTATTCAAAGCATTAATGATGTGATAAGATCATTGATTATCATTGTGCTATAGATGATTGATCGTGAACGGTGTTGTTCTCCACGAAAACTTGATCGTCTTGCAAAGACATTGGTCAGGATGGATAGAGGAAGGTCAGGGGAGGACGGCCATATATCAGAGGGAGCTTGTTTTGCTGGAAACGGATCAGTGGACCCCAGGCAAAGCTCCTTGTGATAAAAGCTACGCTGAGGCAACCAGTGCTTCGCAACCCCTAAAAGAATTTATCGTCGAGATTGATTTCAGCATATCCGTTTAGCGAAGGGGAGACTCCTCTGACACAGTGAGAATTATTAGGTTCCAAAGGGGAGGCGGAAAAAGCAATCAATAAGACTTATGATCGACTTACCGCCTTATTTATTGCTCCCTGTATTGAATATTCTCATGATTTTTCACCGAAGGGGTTTCCTCGCTATACCCTTGAATCAAATTATCACGAGAGTGCCCAATTTATTGGTGTGTTTAATGGGTGAGGGGGGGTTGAAAAATAAAGGATATATATATATATATATACAGGGTGTCTCAACTTAAGTAGGAAAGACTTCAGGGATCTATTCTACAAGTAATTTGCAACAAAAAGTGCCATGTAAACTTTTTCTTTTAGAGGCTTCGTTTCCGAGTTATTTCTTTTTTAAGATTTTTTTCGTGTTTTCAACCTTACATCACAAAAACAGCTCTAACTCCCCGATTTGTCGAGTTTTCTCAAATCTAAGGATACCGTTGGAAAGAGCGTTAAATTTCCTATGATTCTGATGTAAATTTTAATTTTTTTGATTACTTATAATTAGTGAAAAAAATGACGAATGTTTAACATTTGAAAAAAATGTAATAACTGTGCGTTTTTCTGCTCCTCAGTATGGAAGTTTTTCAACAAGCGCTTTCCGGGAAAAACTTCCTCAACCGGTCAGCTTTTCAACGGTTTACCAAAAAAAAATTTTTTATGGGGAAATTTTGGGAGAAAATAGCGTTTGAATGACAAAAAACGTGATTTTGTCGGTCAAAATCAACGGTTCATTTTTTTTTTTTTTTTTTTTTTTTTTTTTTTTTTTTTTTTTTTTTTTTTTTTTTTAATATTTCATGATACACAGCTGTATTTGATGATAATAGACCAAAAAAATAATAGTGTCTCTACTTAACTCATCTTCCACCTGCCTCATCTACCTGAGAAAAATTAGATAATCATCGGAGGGACAGGCAGAAAGTACGATAATACGATCGGCTACCTCAAAATTATCGGTGCTTCAAAATTATTCCTCGGATACTTATCGTTCATTTGAGTAGGTACCTAATAATACGGGGTGGGTTGGCAATGAAAATGCTGTTGTGTATCAGAGATCGCTCGTGTTATAAAAAATTATTAATTACTTCTTTAAAAAAAAATAAATAAATAAATACATAAATTAAAGCAGATTCTCAAAGTGCTTCCATCCTTCCTGTATGCCTTGGTGGCATCTCTTCCTCGCGGATCGTGTGACGTTACGGAAGGTATGTGCATTCTGCATACAGGAAGGAGAGAGACACTTTGAAAACCTGCTTTTTTTTCCTTTTTTTTTTTTTTTTTTTAGAAGTAATTATTATTTTTTTTATAACACGAGCGATCTCTGATACACAACAGCATTTTCATTGGTAAAACACTCCGTATTATTAGGTACCCACTCAAATGAAAGATAAGTATCCGAGGAATAATTTTGAAGCACAATTGACTGAGGTAGCCGATCGTATTATCGTATTTTTCCGCCTGCCCCTCCAATAATGATCTAATTTTGCTCAAGTAGATGAGGCAGGTGGAAGAAGAGTTAGGTGGAGCCACTATTATTTATTTGGTTTATTATCGTCGAATACAACTGTGAAAAAAAAAGAAAATAATAAAAAAAAAAATAAATAAATAAATAAATAAAACGTCGATTTTGACCGACAAAATCACGTTTTTTGTCATTCAAACGCTATTTTCTCCCAAAACTTCCCTATAAAAAATTTTTTTTTAGTAAACTGTTGGAAAGCTGACAGATTAAGAAAGTTTTTCCCAAAGAGTGCTTGCTGAAAAACTTCCACACTGAGGAGCAGAAAAACGAAGAAAAATCGACAATTTTTACATTTTTTTCAAATGTTAAACATTGGTCATTTTTTTCACTAACTAGAACTAATCAAAAAAATTGAAATTTACATCAGAATGATAGGAAATTTAACGCTCTTTCCAACGGTATCCTTAGATTTGAGAAAACTCGACAAATTGGGGAGTTAGAGCTGTTTTTGTGATGTAAGTTTGAAAACACGAAAAAAATCTTAAAAAAGAAATAACTCGGAAACGAAGCCTCTAAAAGAAAAAGTCTACATGGCACTTTTTGTTGCAAATTACTTGTAGAATCGATCCCTGAAGTCTTGCCTACTTAAGTTGAGACACCCTGTATATATATATGGATGAATAATCACAGGGCCTCAGTTCATCAACCCAGACCACTTCCAGTTGGGGAACATGCACGATCTCAAGATGCATCTTTTGACGAATGTTAGGAGTGGAAGTATTGGGCAAAATGCCCAGAGACAGCCAATGCTCGTTGTTCAACAATCAGAAAGGCCGCACAGATGGGTTTTAGGAGCTAACAGACCCCCTGGCCTCAATTTAAATGACTAGAAACCGCATCACAAATTATTCTGTTCCAGCCATCGATACCACAATTGAATCGACGCGATCAGGACCCATGAAATAATTTCTGCTCTCGTTTCTGTAATCAAGATTTTCTAATAGATCCCATTTCATGACTTAACAAATATTAATAATAAAATAAATAATAATAATAAATTGAAAAATAAGTTTTTGGACGATCCGAAGGAAGGAGGAGGGGTGTATTTGGTACTTGGAATGTTATTCCATTTCTAGCCAAGTATTTAACACCTGATTTTAAATATTTTTTTAGCGCTGAACACGTTGGTGAAGCCAAAAGTGCGAAATCTTATTCCGTTTTCAGATTGGAGCAGATCAACCATCAAGAAGTACGGGTTTTGTCCAAAAATAACAATTTTTAGAAAGAACTGCGCTTCTTTGTGGTTCATACGCGCCACTCTGAGAACGAAAAGAGATAATTAACGCAATTCTGGATTCACCACTGTGTTCAGCGCTGAAACATTTTTAAATGAGGCATCCCTCGGTAAGGAATGAAGAAAATACATTTTAAAAGCACATACCCTATAGATACTTTTCCCCTTTAAGTAAGTCCTAAAACTTTTTTTTTTTTTTTTTTTTTTAACTTAGTATCAGTCACCCAAAAAACGCTCTCCAATTTTCAATTGGATATCTCAAAAGAAAAAAAAGTTAGAGGGGAGGCGGTTTACTTCTGGACACCCTGTACATAATGTGAGTGGTGTCTCTGCTGTTGAAGTCCGGTTCTTTATTGATTATCATGTACTTCTTGTTGACTATATTAGAAAAGAAAGTGAAGGTGAGATGAAATGCAAGCTTAATAATATATTTTTCTATGACTTTATCATTACTATACATACTATAACTACTAAAAAAAGCGTTAAAATGTAAAATCCGTTTTAGAATACCACAAAATTTGAAAATTGTAATTCTAAAAATCTTGGCATCATTGCAAAAGCTTAATTTTTTATGAAAATTTGCTAATCAGGTGAAGTTGGTATCGAGGACTTCTGCTGGATTAGGTCCCAGAAATGTCCGCCTTGATTACCTTCTATATGATCAGAAGACAACTACGGTACAAAGAAATGAATGATCGGAGTAAAATTCGGTAGCACTATACTCTCGTACTAGGAATAGATCCCGCATCAGCATTTTTGGCCATATTGAGTTAATGGTACCCCCACGTTTTGGGGGGGTGGTTTCTTTCGATTTTGCTTGTCTCGAAGTCGGATTTCAACGGGAAATGCCTCCAAAACTGAAAACAATTATCGCATTAACTACGTTTTGGTTCGATTTACTAATGAAAATCCCGTAACTGGGCTTTTCTAGAGCAAAAACCCGCATCTGGGCGTCAGATAATTTTATTAGTATTCAGGTACATACGAAACGCGACACTCTTGAAAGTCCAGATAGGAATTTATTTCATAGTATTTTAGGACTAGTGGCGTCTGATACGATTTCGGAATCAGTGGCAGATACGATTTTTCTTCCCAGTATTTTGATCATACGAATGAATTTTCTCTTGTCAGGTCACATACGTTTTCAGAGGCTTGCAACAACGATTATTTCTCCTAGTATCCTGCATATACGAGAAAATAATTTTTTGCTACGTAGAGCGGTACTAATTTTGTATTAGAAAAAACTTAGTCTTACTGCAAAACGAAAACTCGTATGTGCAACAGATTCGAGGAAACTGCCTAGCACTTATGTTCTTCACCCATTTTTTTTGCAATTTTCTGACCAAAATAATGTTTTCTAACCACACCACGCGATTCAGCGAGAAATTTCCTTTGGAATGAGTGGTTTTGGAGTTCAAGACAACGTAAAATAGGGCTAATATCAGGAAATTTCTACTCAAAACCTAGAGACTCATTATCCCATAAGTAGGGTTTGGTCAGATACGGGATCTATTCTTAGTTATACTAGCGGAGGCTTGTTGGTTTGGCGCCGCATTGAATAAAAGTGACTCGTGCTGCAAAGCAACAGAAATAGCTAGGTAGCAGAAAAAGCTAGTCTGGGGCTGTAATTTTCCACGTTTCTGGGAATCAACCATTTCTCGTTCCCAGATATCTCTTCCAAGTGCGTAGCGAGTTACACGTCATTAGCTCCTCACCCGCAACATCACAACACCCTGAAGCTCATCAATCCTGGAGAAGGATCAACGTGTCCGTGCCTGCGCTAACGACGCCACCGACACGTTCGCCTCCAGTGCAGTGCAGTGGCCGACCCATCAATACCGCTGGCTAATCTCTCGTATCCCCATTGTCAAGATACTCGAGTTTCATTACGGACTTGATTGAGCGCTTTCCTACCTCCTTAGCTCTTCACCTTCACGAGGAAGTTTTAAATTGGACTCGGGTCTCTCAAGGTGGGTTCACATCCATCCGGAATTGCGGAAATGCGGCAATCCGTTAACTCGTTCGGCCTTCTGATTGGTTAGTGCCAGTCAGAACAGTGGGGTGAATCTTGCCGGACAAGCACTCTTGAGACGGACTGCCCACATCTGAAAAATTAGATATTTTACCGGATTGCCGCAATTACGTCATCCTTCAGGAGCTGTTGTTGGTTGTGTTATCTTGTTTTATGGCTGTGGTCGAGTGCGAGTCCGTATTTTCACGATCCTCAAATTTTGATTTCATTTATAAAAAATATATTTCGTAGCGCTTGCGTATAAGAATAACAATAATAAACAAATGAAACACTCAAATTGAATACGGTTATGCATATGAGGCCGAGTTGGGTTAAAAATACCTAGGTGAAGGTACCGATTTTGCGATTTCACAACTTACCTTCCTAAAGATCCTATTCCATTTGTGTTTTGAGACATTCTTTGATTATAGATTGGCAATTTTCTACTTTTCGAATAAGTAGGTATTTGAGAAGAGATAACACTTTTGCAAAACGAAGAGGAAGTATAGAAATACTACTTGTCCTTACGAAATGGACGGATTACCTACGTTAAGTAAGAACTTCTTATGGTGCATCAATGCATAAATGATTTGTAATGCGCCAACCTACACAGATTTTCGGGTAGAAATATTATGTTATCTTAGGATAAGCAGTTGATGAAAGGACCGAATAATTACCCAACAATCTCATTTCAAAACGACGTTGCCTTTGCAGTTTTAATTTACATATACATAACAATTTGTTCTGTATGCCCTCATGATTTTTTATCAGTTTATTATTCAAATTGTTTATGGTCCGTGAAATGTGTGATAGGTTGGAGAAAATTCTGGAGGAAATAGGTCTGTTTGGGAAATGCAATGGTATAGAAGACACAAACAATGTTAACGCAACGATAAAACGACCCGATGGTTATGAACGGCCTGCCGTAATTCCGCACTCCCCTCCACTAGTTCCAGTCGTACACGCATTGCCGCGTTATCGAAGATTGAGCGCATGAGCATTAGCAGCCACTCGTTAGCAAAATTCCGTGATTTGAGGTCGAGTTGAGAATCAGACCAATTTTATCTAATTTCCAGACATCGGAAAAGCGTATCGACCTTTTCTTGGAGGCCACCATGGGAAAAAGGAGCGATTGGTTGTAGCGGTAAAAATAATAGTTTAGTATTTGGAAAATTAGTTTAAAACCCAAATTTCTGTCGAAATGACATTGACCTCGTCTTTGAGAATAGGACAGAATAAGCCTGAAAGGTTTGGAAAAAATGTGACGCGAACATTGGCATGAAATCAAATAAAAATATTTATTGAGCGTAAAGAAGGTATTTTTTTCTAATCAAAATTGGAAAAAGAAAATATGCTGGAGATATGTCCAAGGAACAGCGATCAATCTAGTGATCCATTAACAACCCCTTCCGGGCAACTGATTCTGTTATAAACGTTAGAAACTCACAGCGAAGGAATCGAGGTTTACTTCTGAACGACCAGAATGTTTTCCTTAACTCCCCAAAATATGGGTCTGGTCTGAAAAGTAAACGTTTCAAAGTCCAGTATCGTGGTGTGTTTATAAACTACAGATGAAGCACTGGAAATAATCAGCCAGATTGATAAATAAGTGGTAGATATAAAAATAAAATATCGTTAGTTTACGTGAAGGGAACTTGGAGCCAAGACATCGAAATGTTCTGCGAAATTTAATTTTCACAACGCCCCGGAGAGCAGAAAGTTTTCCAATGGGAATTGAAAATGTCTTTGTAAACTGCCAAAAACGTGCCCAAACTAAAATCATGAGTTTTAATACGCAGATATACTTATGGGCGTATGTTTATTCGTGGTAATTATGTATATGAAGAAAGTTATGTGGTGTGTTAGTTATGTGGTTAGTTAGTTGGTTAGTTATGTGTTGTTGTGGTTGCAGTTGTCTCTGTGTTAGGAGTTAGTTCTCCTTCATTTGGAAGATAATTAGGTTTAATTAGCAGAATTGTGTATTAATAGAAATGTCGCCCATCAATCGAATTGAATCACCGAACGGCAGCAACTTCCTGGACGAGTCCGTGTCTTCAAAGTCATAAATTTCAATAGTGATACTCAATAAAGTGTGAATGTAGTAATTTTAAACATTTCTTCAGTCACTTGTTTCGTTTCTAATAAACGAAATTGACATTATTTAAATGGTGGTGTAAATTCGAGTTCATAGTGGTTTTACGAATTTTAAACGCATTTTCTTTTAGAAGAATGCGCTATTTAATTAACTTTGTCCGTTTGTGTGTGAACGTATATCCTCGTAACAGCGCTTGAACTCGAGAACGGCTGGACAGAATTTGACGGAATGGGTCGCAAAATGATCAGCTACTCATTCAAAATAAAGTGGTTACAGAAAACGTCATTGATAATCAGTCACGTGAGCTGATTTCGAGATTCAAAAAATCCATATTTATCGTAAGAAGCTGAAATCTAAAACGGAACCAGACAGTTAGAAGAGGGTTTTAACTTCCCGAACCAATTTGTAAACTCTGCCCAGACACAATTCTCAACCGATACCCGATATTCTTTCTTCGTTCGATCCTAATTTTAGTCTAGTTGGTCAACGAACCCCGGAAATTTTGAATTCCGTGATGTAAGAAGAAGAATAGAAGGGGGTAAAGCAGTTTTTTTTTCCGACGCCACCCTGGTAAGAATTCTCAACCAATTTTCGTGATTTAGTTCGATTCTAATTTCAGTCTAGTTGTACAAAAAACCTTGGGATTCCTGCAAAAACCTTCGGGTTCGCTGATGAGGTAGGGGGTGAAGGGGATAATTACCGATTCTTTCTAGCGCTGCCCAAACTACAAATCTAGACTGATTTTCGTCAAATCTCGATGAGTTCGATTTAGTTTTGGAACGTATGTCAGGAGTTTCAAATTCATCATGAGAGGTGGTTTTGAACGTGGGGGGGAGGGGGGTAATACTGATAAATCATTATGTTTCAACGATGCTCGTCCGATTTTCGTAATTCTTTCATTATTCAATTATGAATTTGATCTTGTATTGGATTGTATTTACCAGGAGTTTCAAATTTCATTATGGAAGGGAGTGAATGGAGGGGGTAATAGTAATAAATCATAATCGTTTCTGAACGCCTCAAAACAGATTTAAATTTCTGATAAAAAAAATTTTTATTTTATAATTTTTGGAGTCACTGCAATAGCTTCATTTTGAAGAAAAATCGAAAAAAATAAACTCCGACGGCGTTCTATTAAAACATTTTCACAACTAATTTCACGCTGTTCCTGCTACACGAGTTCTAGGGACATTCCCCACCCTCTTCCTCTTCTTAACATGTTAATGCCTTTTATTTTGTCCAAAATGACGTTTGTTTAAATTCGCCCAATTTTCTTCGATGCTCTCCTGAGGTTCGTACACGAACTCTACGGCAAAAAAAAAGTATCAGTTCAGCTAAGGTTACAACTTACTGACGAGACTCAGGTTGTCGCTCCTACACTACTCCACGGTACAGGTAGTGAAACCAGTCTTCTGTGATTGTAAAATTCAGCAGCCTGGAACGGATCCCATTAGTCTCAGACAGGCAATCTTCTTTGTGTCTTCAATTCTTCCATTCACAGACAACGACAATAAAATCTCACGTGCGGGAGCGGTTTGTTTTCGCGCGGTGTAATTGCGTGTCAGTCCGTGAAATAAAAACAAGATTTTCGCGTGTTCTTTGTTGGAATGAAGAAATCGTCAACGCAACAGTAGGTAATACAAAATAAATTGGACTTATTGGGTACTCAAGTTTCTTATATTCATTTGAAATATAGCATTCATATGTATACTGAAGTTTTCGCCAAAATATCGTATTCGCTGTTAATTACATCCTAGAAAAACAGTAATTACTGAAAAAATCAGGAAAAGCATGAAAATATCGAAATAAATCTGAGATATTTAAAAGGGAATCTATATAAGATTTTTCCCTATAAAATAAAAAATCAACAGTTTGGCTAATATATATATATATGTATATATATAACCGAATTTGAATTGGACGACTAGGGCATAAACAATTATGCTTGAAGGAATTCATGTTTGCTCATGCGCAAAATGAAATAACGATTTCAGAACTATGGAGTTGATAATGGGCCATTCCATGAAAATTTGATCAAAATAGGATGAAAACTGTTGAAATTAGGCTCGTTGTGCTACTAATATTAGGATTATGTTGAAATCGGTAGGTAATGCCCAAATTAACCTCTTCCACCTTTCCTCTAAAGTCGAGCGAGATCGCATAACGGGGGCGTGAGAAAATGATGTTTGATGGAATTTATATTGCGCATGCGCCGACTGAAGTATTGATTTGGGAACAACGAAACTCATAGGGGACCATCTTCACCCTAACCCGCACATACCATGAAAATTTCACAAGAACCAGTTGATTATTGTGGAAGTTAAGCTTGTTACAAAGATTTGCGGACACAAACACGCACGCACGCACACACACAAACACCCACCCTTCATTTTGAAAATAATGAAGAAAAAAAGGAAGATAAAAAAATAATAATAATAAAAACCGACCATCCGCCGTTTCGATACCTAAATCCCAAGATAACAATGTTAATGATGCCAACTAAAATAGAAGAATAAGACATTAAAAAATAGGAAGCGAATTAACATTGGAAGTCGTCCGGTAACAGAGTTTTCACATTCCGGGCGTTACATTGAAATCACCCCGGTATAAGAACCTGTCATCACTGTTGGTGTCGGTAAAAGTGTCCAGGACGGAGGGCGTATTTATTTAAAGCTTCCTTCCGTGCGGTCGTCGGTAAAACCACAAGAATCTACGTGGCGTTCACTAGCGTTCAAGGCAAACACTCGAGTCGTTCGTTTCAATCGCCGGTCAATGGATGCTACGAGATGGTCAGGCTAAAGACAAAACTAGGATTTTATCTGCTACATTGGCGTTTTTTGTGGCCAAGGATAAAATTAATTATCGCGCACTTCCTATAGAAGTACCAGTGAGAACCTCTATTAAATGTGGAAGCCTAGATTCCTTTAGATGAGAGTTCTTAACCTTTTTGAATATTGGCGCACCACTAATAAGGACAGGCACCACAGGTGGCCCGCGGACCATTGATTAACAATCCCTGCTTTAGATTCTTGAAAAATCTATTAGCTGATTCTAATCTAAATCTATCTAGCTGAAAAAACCACCAACATGAACGAAAACTGCTGGGAACGTAGACTGCCTATGAAGCTGGAAGCAAAAATCTGAAATTGAGAAGAGGCGCTCTTCGGAAGAGGATCATCCTGGCAGTCGAGTTCCAATATTGTTAGGATATTTTAATCGGTATGACCGTTAGATTTCCGTAAATCCACCTAAGATTTGTATAAAAGCGGTAAGCATGCCTCAGGAGTTAACAGCATTTAAGTAAATTGAAAAAGAACACGTTCAGCCAGTATTGTGACACCAGAGTAATGTGAGAAAGACAGTCTGCGTCTCTAGCAGTTGACATTAACGTTAATGATATTTTCAACAGCTAATGGATTTTCAACGAATATTAAGGAACCTAGGCTTCGACTTTTAATAAAGGTTCTCTCGGTTACTTTTGCAGGGAGTTCGTGATAATTAATTTTATCTTTGGCCATCAACAAACGGCAATGCAGCAGACGAATTCCCAGCTTTTGTCTTCAGCCTGAAATTATTCTAGAAAATGATAATTAGGGAGACTACTAGCGTGCGCTACCTACTAGAACTGTAGCACCCTAAAAACTCACTGCGTTCACGCAAGTTGTCAGTTGGATAAAAATCCAAAACTGGAAAATCCAACTATCTACAACCCGAGAAATTTGAACCCCAACCATTTCGGACTTCGAATTTCGTACATATTAATGTACGAGCTCACTCAGCTGATCAGGGGTAATCACACATGATTATCTTCTACCTATCCCAAATCGGCTTCGTTCAATATTTCAGCGTCGTACTATCATTCAGCTTCTTAGTGAAGAATATCACCTCAGCAGAGATAATTAGCTGATCAGATTTCATTAACTTAGCCTATGCCACTCCCCGATAAATTCACGATGTACGTGCAGAATTTCCAGATTGTAGGAAGAACGGTAAGAATAAGCACGAGACGAGAAAATGCATTTCTATTTATTGATTTGATATTACGTGTAGACAGACAGCTGTATATTTCTCCTATTATTTTCTCTTTGTAGGTGATTGTATCTTATACCTATAGGTTGAAAATTGTATCTTATACCTATCCTGTATTTGTATCCTGTATTGTATCTTATACCTATAGGTTGAATTACCTAGTTGAAAACCTTTGTTTACTAAATCGCAGAATTTTCTTCGTTCACACTAATATTGTCAATTTTTCATTGTCATGGTTTTATATAAGCGGCATTCTTATACAGTTTGCCAAAGTATTAGATGGGCAGATTCTTGACATCTTCAATCTTGAAAGTTTCGTAATGACAACAATGGATATTCAATCTAGCAAGTGAGTGTTTGTTAGTTTTATTCGTTTTCTTTACTAGTACTAGTATCGGAATCGTCATTTGCTTCGTCATTGACTGCGACGGGTGTCCTCAATATATCTTGCACATTTAGTTATATCCCCTACGTTTTTCTTGCGCCTTCTGGCATGATAAGTTCAAGTAGTGTGATGTTCTCCGTTAGATCAAAAATAAATAACAAACTATATTTTCCTGATCCATTCTAGAAAGACAACATTGGACAAACAAAAATATGGTCAGATCTTGGGATTGTAACAATAGGTAATATTTTATTCGGATCACAGACTAAGACATGGAGGAATAAGATTGAAACTTTATATATAGGAATTTGTCATTCATGCACACAATAAGAGGCTGTTTTGGCGTAAAATCTGGTTTTCAAACGTCTCTCAACGTAGGATTTTGACGTTTCAGCTCCAGGTTATCTATGTGTCAGTATGACTTTCTAGATTCCCGGTTTCAATTTTAGCCCCAGATCCCTTGAGCCCTTCACACAATCCTAAGTCTGGCTTAGCTTTCATCTCACACAAATCTTCACTCTCGGATTCCGTTTAAAATCGTCAGTTGAATCCTCCCACCGTCTCACCATTCTTCTCACTCCGGTGGGACCCAACATTAATGTTTCGTTAGGTGGTGGCAAACCTTCGAGTTCCGGGGGTATTACCATAAAACGGGCGGGGGCGCCGGGAGTTTTTGTAAGTCCCGCTCTCTCCACCAAACACTACTTCCAAGTCCTTCATATTTATTCACATGTTTGCGCCCTCGACGGGGCAGGGGGGGTGGAGGTGGAGAAGAAGGAATATCTTCATTTTTTATGAGGCGACATGGTCAGTCGGCACCCCATGATAAATGGGCTCCTATTTATTTTGCATTGGTCTTGCCGAGGCCCGCACCCATCACGCCCGCTAATGTATATTCATCAAAGCGAGCTAGAGGGAGCTCCTACCCTGTTTTTTCCTAGTATTTCCCTCCTTCGCAGAAGAAAATGCCCTCTTTTGAGCACGGTTACGCTTTTGTTTTCTGGGATCTCATTTTCATAAGATAATATTGGAAGGTTAGGAACGATATCCGCAAAGTCAGGGGGGCGAGCCAGATGTTGCTGAAACCTTCTCGTTTGCTCTCGGATGCTCTCCATACCTTTGGCCAAAGAATGAAAAACCGGACAGCCTCATATGTCAAAAGAAAGAATCCCCATTCGTGGTCATATCAGCTTCCCATTGCACCGTTTTGGGGAAAAGGCACAAGACGTAGGGACGATTGCTATTAGGCATCCGAAGGGAAAGTACCACCTCTTAGCAACACAGGCACAAATATAGGCAGTGACTGAAAAATAATAATATACATCTACAATATATAATATCTCCTGTGAAGTGTGAAGGAAAAGTGAATCAAGTATTGGACAGTGAGTAGCATAATTTACACAACTTCACGTCATATGAAGAAAATGGGTTTCACATAGCCTTCATTTTCTCTTCAATTCTCTTTTCAACGTGACCACCACGATTAAACCCAACTAATCTAAAAATCTACCTAACTCCTACGGATTATTAATTCACTTCTGTAGTTTTGCAATTTAATTACTTTTATCTTGCATAACGACCACAACCTTACGTAAATCATAGTTATCAACTCACCAATTAAAATTTATTCAATAATATACTCATACTACACCGATAAGAGGAAGTTATGTGTAATACCAACCTCAGTTTCATTTTGATTCCGTAATTTTTGGAGTTTTCTACTTACTTCTTACGTAAAAAATACATGACTACATATCTTGAAGTGGGAATCATAATTGTTTTCAAATCCAACGAAAGAGCAGGAAAACCCAATTTGTGGATTCCTAAAATGTTCTTCAACGTCAATGAATGTATAACTATGATTAATGCAGAGTTATGGTAGTTGTGTATAACTAAAAGTAATTAAATTTCAAAAACATAGATGTGAATTTGTAGGCTGTAAGACCATCTAAGGTCAAATCTTCAATTCAATATAGCTGATAATAGAAGTATTTGGGAATAAACCAATATGGCGCAGTCTGTACCAAAGCAGCAAACCAATTGAGCAAGGAAAATGTATCCAGCTGAGCCCAAACAGTTGACAGTGGAAGTATTAATTTCAAGTATTTAATTTGATTCATGTAGTATGAGAGATGTGAATATTTTATGGTAATCTGGATGCTCGCAATCCCGCAGCTCAAAAAATAAGTCAATCATTTTAGTAAATGTATTTGGATTACGAGGAAATACAGATCTGAAAGATGGTGGCAGTCATGCTCGCAAACTCGAATCTAAAAAAATAAAATTAAAAAAAAAAAAAAAAATTCTAAATCAATCCTCTTAGTGAAATATATACCTATTAGATGGATAGTATTATAGTTCAGAGGCTGCAGTTGGGATCAAACAACTCAACTTGTATAGCGGTAAGGGCAACTCTTCCTCTTTACACTCAACTGTCGAACCACTTACATTAATAATATACGAAGTAGTTTTTAGAAGATTTTTAAATTAGATTTTTCCCCCTTCTTCAGTGAAGTGCCGCACAAACCCATTTTTCCAATCTGACATCAAGTTACGTAAGTGATGTCACTCACTAACTGATTTTGATTCAGTATGATTTCTTTCGTGAATTACAGGAATTTCCTTGGATGATTTTTTTTGAATCCTCACACAAATAATTGGACAGTACGAATTTTTGGTTGATTATTTTCAATAACGAACCTTTGCCATCGACCAAGAAATAATTTTTGTTTAACCACCCTCAAAATTCTCGAGTTCACGTTTCAAGTTGCGTAGAATCCTAAAGTCCGTCCGTCCGCCGTCCGAAGCTTTTCTCCGAAAATACTGGACGAAACTGTATGGAATTTGGCTCAATCATACATCAACTGGGAATGTGACAGTAACATCGACATCACTTTTGGTCAACCCTAAAGGATAGCATTTAAGTGATGAAAAATAGAAAATTTAATACCTCAAAAACTTTCGAAATGAAAAGGCTTTTTTTGCTTGATTTTTGAACAAAAAAATTCAATGAATAGAATGAAACAATCTGGGTTCATCAGTTTGTTTCCCATATTCCATATGAAGGGAATAAGGGGATACATCAAGTCCAGTCTGGATGACTACATTAATTCAGAATTTTTTACAACTTCACCCATCGGAAATGGAACAAAACACTGACAAGATAAAGGATATAAGTTCTTTTACATCATTCAGAGGCCATATTGAAGGAAAGACCAAAAAAGTGCTAAAAATGGCGTTTTCACCTATTTTTCAAGATTTTTTGCGCTAATTACCTAACTCAAGAGTATTTTCCCAGGTATGATGGAAATGATATCATTTCTACCCAGAAGAGGAGTAACTCCTGTGAATTTCATCAAAATCTCTCAAGCCATTTTGAAGAAAAGGTATATAAAGTGCTAAAAACGAAATTTTTCCATCTATTCTGATTTTTTTAACCCCCTAAAAATGATCATTTTAAGCTGATTTTTCTACAGTAGCTAGCTCTTGGGTACAAAAACCCAACCCCGGGGAATTGTTTTTATGTTGTACCCTAGAGTTGCAATCGTGTACACGAGTTACATACATACACACACACATACATTTTCATGAAACGCATAGATATGGGTTCAGGTTGAACAAATGCCAATCCTAGCATGAGTTTCAGAAATTGATTTTCAGGGTGATTGCAAGACTATCCTTTCACCCTTCGGGTTAAGTAAGGAAAGTAAACCATTTCCCTAGCAACGACTCGGTTGTAAGCGGAAATCATCAGAAAAACATAGTTTTCCTAACGCTTGCATACGAGTCTGCAACGCATTGGGACATTTTCATGTGTTTACCTATGAATGGTCAACGTCATTTCTGATGGTCATAATCATCGTTGTGGCCACTTGGGACAATTTTTTTCGTGACGATTTTTTGTTATGTGCCATATGAAAGACATGAAAATGTCAAAAAGGCATCGTAACTTAGTGACAGAGTATAAGACTGCTGCGTGAACGGCTGGAGTTGTATCCTGGCGGCAACAAAGGTTCTTTTATTCTCAGTCACTTTCAAGGTTTTTTCCTTTCAGCGTTGCATATCTATCAAATACGGAAATAATAAATCTTTGTGTATAAATTTGCAGAGTTTCGAATACCTATTTGAAATATGCATTTTTTTCGGGAAAAACCCGGGTGATTTCTATGAGATGAATACCTACCCCCCTCCTCTCTTCTGAATAGATAATTGAAATGCGTCATTAGGGAGGATTTGGAATGTAACGATTCAAAAATTTATATAAATCGTTGATGTGAGGAAATAGTGAAGGGGGGGGGGGGTATAAATGAATTAGCAATATGTTCTTGGTTTTTACCAAATTTAATCTCTTGCATCAGGTTTTGTTAAGAGTGACCGTTTTGATACTAATCAGCTGGACCCATTTGGGTACCTCACTACGAATCCCGAAATTCGAAACACATCAGTTTTATACACAAAACGATACAACACCAGTTACCAAAGGACCGAGAACTTCAATTTAAAACTCTCTTGACTTGTAAATATAAAAATTAATAACCGTTTTATCAGCAAACACACGGCAAATACTATCGTAAAATGTGAATACGCAAACTTTATTCATGCATATGATGAATATTAACCAATTAATTGCTTTTTTATCGTCAGTCAGTAAAAGGTGCGTGTCCAAAGATTAGAAATTTATTTTCATGAATCTCTTGCAAAGTTTCATTTTTCCCACACCAGCAAGCGTAAAAATCTATTTTCGAATACTCTGAGGTGGAGTAAAGATGCCTACTATCATAAAAACACCCTAGGAAAAACCTGATATCTATGAAATGAAGTGGGATAGACATACTGCTCCGTCGGTTTGGGAATCTGCTGTCATTTTATAGCCTTGATCATTACGTCCTGCAATCTTCTTTGTCCATTTGCATCAACACCCCTATAATTTTCTCTTACTTTCGTGGGAAACTTGCTGCCATAACTATCCAAACAAAAAAGTGATATTTATATACGTAGATGAGTAAAAGGGGATAGGCAGGTATGTCTTTGTCTAACCGGTGTTAGAAAAACGTACCTACGTTCAGAATCAAACAATTCAGAAACCTATAAAATACTGAGATTAAAAGAACGATCATTTTTACTTTACTTAATTTTAACCAAGTAAGTACCCACCAAGTACTTGCATAGTGTTCAAGTGCTTATTGAGTTTCGGCATATTGGCATGGGGAGGTACTTTTATCGATTTTTACGTTCCTCGATAACAGCCCAAAAGACCATTTTAAAAATTATGTGTACATATATACATTTATATACGTTTACATATATCCCACAACTGATCTCTTCTCGATAGATGAGATTTTTTCCATTAGCCAATTATAAGCAACGTCAGCCCTCTTGTTTCTTCATGATTATATTGGTTATGTTTATAAGTAAGCATCTAGCGAATTTAGTTACTACAGGCTCGTGCCCAATATTTCTTATTCGTTCCACCTCACTATGAAATTGATTACTCCTGTACCTCACTCACGTTTGAAAGGTATAACTTTCATACATTACAGTATTCCGCTATTGTTAATAAATTCACCTCATGGATTTGGATGGCATTACAACTGACCCTACTTAACACGCAAGAACAGGGTATAAACAATTTGTTTTCAGCTAATTCATTTCAGTAGGACATTTATTTGGGACAATTTATTGAAAAGTCATTATGTAGTGCAAATTTCGTAACAGCCAACAAATTTTTTAAAAGTTGTCATATTATTATTTTTATTCTATTATTACTATCATATTATTAATTAATATTTTCTTAACTTGATTTTGTTTGTAATGGAAGTAATATTCTCATCGGATTTCCGTTATTATTTGGAACAAGACCTTATGTGCCAGAGACAGAATCAGGAGTTCGGGTACATAAAGGAAAATCTAAAAGTCTCTTCTTGACTAGAGGCCCAGTCAGTGGAAGACACAGCTGATGGCACCCCAAGCTCATTAGAACGGTGTCCCTCTCCGTAATTATGCGTCATTTATGTAGATGACGCAAAATCGCCCCTCAGTCGAAGTGGACCCACGACGGAAAAGTTTTTTGTTTTTATACTATGCTCAGAGTTCCCAGCTCATTCCATCGTGCAGCCGCTCCAGCAAGCTTCAGGAACCCCGCAGAAGGCCTCGGAGAGAAAAGTGATCTCTGGATTGTGCATAGAAGAAGTGTCCAAGGCAAAGAGGGGATTAGGCAACCCTTTCACAGGGTGTCGTTATCCCATCGCTTTCTTCAGCAGCCCGACCTCATCTGAACCCCGAAGAGCTCTACCTCGTCCAAGGCATTTCTCTTAATGAATTGAAGACTCAATTTTGACCGTTCTCAAGTTACAGGAAACTTAATTTTGCGCACAGCTGAGATTCTTGGTTTTGTAGTCCACTAAAACCAAAAACTAAGTGGCAACTAACATGTGGTAAACCGTAGAACATGGCCTTCGAGGCAACATATTCAATAAATTAAAACTCAAATCCAGAAACAGAAAGTAATGACAATTCAACATATTCTACTATTCCTTCGGGGATTTCATCAGGCACCTACCTAGGTTAAAAATTTGATTTTGACAAGATATCAAGTATGAAGCGAACCCCCCCTCCCCATTTTCTCGCAGATTTGAAGAATGAAAAACTTCAATCTTGATGTGAGCTTGTTGTATACTGTATACTGCAAAGGTTGTATATTGATTTAAAACTTTTTTTTTTTTTTTTTTTTTTTTGAAAACAAATCCTTAATTTCAATGAATGAGGTTCAGTAGGTCAATTAGAAAAGAAATCAGTCAATTCGTAGACTTGTTTTCCAAAGGTGCTCAAAAGGCGCTCCATTCCTTATTTCAGCATCGTAGGTCGATCAGCAAAGAAATTAGTCTCAGAGGGCCCTCAGCTGATCAGAGTCTCTCCACACTTTCTAATTGTATTTTGTGTGTTCCAAAGGTCCTCCATTTCAAATTTCAGCACCATAGGCCAATTAAGAAATCAGCTTCACGGGTCCCTTAGTGTCATGACTTGGAATTCTCCATCCAAAAAAAGCGTCATGCTTTAAAGTGCATGCGTTCCATGCTAAAAAGTGTCATACGATCATGCTGCATGACCGGAACTTTTTTTCTTCTTTCTAAAATTCCTATCTCAATTTCAATGTGGAGCCTCTCTGAGACAATAAGAGAGGAATAAAATGACAAGCTCCATCCAGATCAGCTTAGTGAACCAAAAACTATTACAATATAATCATTAAAACTATTAGAATGTAATAAACCGAAACTATTACAATTCATTAACTGCATTATAAGAAAACCTCATATGTTCCGGGTTTTCCCTACTGGCTTCGTTGGATTGATGTGTTAGAGGTGGCTGAACATATTTGTTGGAACAGTGCAACGCTAACTCTTGCTCAACAACGTTCATTAAAGAAATCAACGAGCTCATGAAAGGGAGGATATTGTAGACGTAGCGTGTTTTCACTCACGCTAGCCCATTCAACACGCCGCTCGTGGCTTCCTATGCATTTCACTATTGAAGAATTTGTGTTCGAATGAAGAACTGTACGCCAAGAACGTGTTTTGAGTGGTAGTTAGCCTATCAAAAATAAAATTATATTTATTGGCAAGGAAAAGATCGTGGCGTGTTTTCCTCGTTAAAGATGAAACGATTCGGTTCTCGTGTTCCGTCTTTTCGAATCTTTAGCTGTCACGAACATATATCATAAATATCTTTCAAAGTTTCTTACAGCACTCAACAAGATCACGGAAAACTATAACTTCTATCACAAAATTATATACCTAAAAGTACTATAAAAAAAGGAGGAACAACCATTCTTTGGGCGGAATTCATAGGCGAGGATTAGATGTATCAGCGATTTTTGCAAGCTTGAGTCCCAAAAAGACTAATAACTCCATCATTACGCGGAAAAAGTCGTGTTTTATCCGACCGAAGCTTAAAGAAGTTCGGGGGTTTGACTTGGTGCTTCCTCGTCTTAAGCGCAAAGGCAACCCTATCTACGGATTCCTAAAAGTCTGTAGGTTACCTTGACAAATGTTCTTTGTAGCAAACTCTACCCTACCGAAAAAAGCAGATTATAGTATTTTACTTATCCTCTCTGCTCTACTAATACATATACCCCTATATCTACTAACCAGCCATTTGTAATATTGAATCTAGTTCAGCTTAGCCAACCTCGTGCGCCAAAATCCGTAGGAACGACACTAGCATACATTGTGGCAATGCCTCGTACTAAGTGCTACTCGTATTTAAAGTTGAATTTAAGAGCCGAAAATTTAAACGTTGATTATTCTCAAAACCCCCTCCCGTTTTCCATAGAGGATTAAAACTTTTTTAAACTGGATAAAAAATATTATTTCATGCTTCTGAAAGAGATACCACTAGAAAAACTTGGGATGTCAACGACACGTATACCCCATTTACCCTGAAGAGACCACCAGCTGTATCAAAAAGGAGATTCTCTCACTTGCGCGATTCATATACGTGATTTGAGGGTAACCCTGATGGCGTACTGAGTGGGCTTTCCAAATGCACACTCAACGAGATTCATTACGAAAATTGACGTTGAGTTGAAGTTCGCACTTAACTCAACGGTAGAATATTCTGAATGACGGCAGGAGGTTACTTAAGTGCGCCATCTGATAACTTTTATTAGTATTCACGTAGGTACGTACTGGAATATAGTAGAGCATACGTTGTTCGAATCGTCCCGAGTTATTTATAACTTACTCGTTTGATTTTTGAAGATTTGAATAAATGGTTGGCAATGGACGAATTAGGCGAAGAATAGGTAAACTAATCATATTGAGGAACACAGGCACATGAGAGAGGAACTTAAGCTTTAAGCAGGTACTTACGAGACCAACAGAACCCATTCGAATGATATTTTAATCAACAAAGAAATATTTTGCAGACTATTCCAATTCGGGAAAGAGACAGTTTTGGACAGCTATACTGAAAATAAATCAAGAGGGTTTATTACCACCATAGCTCCTTGGTTTTATGCGATCTCTACGTACATGCCAAATTTGGAGTGAATGCTTTTCCGATTCATCTTGGTTTGAGGAATTAGTCGGTGGTAGGTACCTCCCATTCACCAGGATAGCGCAATTAATGAGAATTCCGAGAAAACGGGTGCGTAATGCAAAAACATGACTGCTTGATGCTCTCCCGAAGCGCACGTATTCTTTTTGTAAAACAGACGCATTGTATCTATCAGTCTTCTTATTTTACGAACTGGCGAATCTTTGTCTTCTCATTTTCTCACTTCTTTTCTGTAACAACTCTATACACAAACTCTCAGGATAACAAAGACAACAGCAGCACGAAAAGCAAGAACAAAAACGAATGAGTAACCCCTTCCTCTCAAACCGGGGAAACTCTAATTAGAAAATGCTGTCAGAGATGCCAACTTGGGTTGAAAAAGAGTTGAGCGCCCCCTGAGTGCACTGTCAAACTTAAGTAATCTGAATGTGCTCCTAACTACCGAGTGAACAAGCCCACTCAACTATGAATTCGTACCGTGCGTGGAGGTTACAAGCACACCCAAGCAGTGTCCATGAATTACGCCCTAAGGCTCCGAAATTTGATATTGAGGTACTTTGGACCTCCTACTGCTCCCTATTTCAAATAGACGATTTTCAAAATTTATCATGAATCTATTTTTTGAAGTTCATAAATACGTTTCAAGAGTCAGATTTTAAGATCATTAAATAATCTAGAGGTCGAGAAAACCCAGAAAATGCCGAATCAGATGTGCAACAGACGATGATATCATTTTTTCAAGGAATACATAGTCTTCACCCCTCTTTTAGACTATTTAATATATACTGAAGAGAAAAAGTTATTAACGATTGGCGTTTTATTCAAGAAAACTGTAGAAAACTACAACCAGCGTTCCTGTTCCTTACAGCCAATTGGGAGGTCTTTCCGAGACCCACATTACTCTCGTACTTGGCAATGTCAGAACAAATCAGAATGGGTGTTTTTATACTGGTGTTAAGACGGAAGTTAGTCGAAAAACGTTGTCTATTTCCACGAAAAATAAAGAGTTACAATGTTACGGTTACAGATGATGGCCTAACCGTCGAAATCGATTTAACATTGTAACTCTTTATTTTTCGTGGAAATAGGCAACGTTTTTTCACAAACTTCCGTTTTGAAATGGGTTCCCACAACTTCGTCACGAGTGATTTAGGATTTAGTTCTGGTGTTAAGTATAATGCAGGCACATCTGAAATCTCATAATAATAAAATACCAAATGGTTATGATTAAATGTATGTTTTAACATTTATTTAATAATATTTTATTAATAAATCAAAATTTTTGAAGACCTACTACAAAAGCTTTTCTTTGTTTTATTTTGTTTATTTATTTTTTATGGCAGGATATCATGACTACAACTTGATAACCAAGGGTTACGTCTATCATAGCAGCGAGGTGATTTCCAGTTGCTCAAAGAAGTTCACCATTGAAGAGAGGCGCTCTAGCTACTGTTGAGAGATGGAAGGTGGCACTGAAACGGACAGGAAGCCATAAACGAAAGCGTCTGATTGGAGTCTGCATGAAGGATTTCATGTCTTCATCACAAGCAAACCCTCGGTCGGGCACTTTATAGACTATATCTCATTGAAACCCTTAAAAGTTTTATGGTTATGGCGAAAGGATTTCAGCGGGACTCCGGGGGTCCCGATCCGTCTACGGCGGAAAGGAGGGCTTTCTCATTTCAGAAATGATAACGCAAACTATTTCCCGGCCGCGGGAGGAGTAATTTGAAACCGTAAAACGATAATTAAGAATGGTTGGCGGGGAAGGCCTCAGGACAGGGCTGTGGGTGGAGATGAACGGAGGTTTTCATGGTCTCGACCTTCGCCTTAACAGAACCGAGGTTCGTACACAGCATAAACCTCTCACTAGGAGTGACGCTGAAATAAACAAAAGACCGCAAATTATTTCACAACTATCAATAGACAAATCCGATCCGTGGAATAGATTGAGTGGAAGTGAATGAGATGTTCAAAATACCTCCTAGTGATGCAATATCTGGCCGAATGGAATACATTAGACCTCTGTGGAGCGGTAGGAGTTGTAATAATATGTTATGACTAGGGCTCGGATCAACATGCAAAAATTTGAGGCCAAACATGCACTGAAAATGCAAAAACATGTATTTTTAAAATAATTCAAAGAAGACTTACTTTTTTGCCATGAATGCTTGTGAAACCCCCATTTTAACGAATATGTACGTAGAATGTTGAGAGTATTTGAACGAAAATAACCTTGAAAAAGTAGTTGATGAAATTTATTGATAAATAAATGAATTTAAAACACTGAAATGTTTATATTATGCATATATAAATAAATTTGCAATAATCAAGCAAAGGGATTATGCATATATCATTGCTGTTCATCAAGCAAAGGGATGGGTTGTAAGGAAAGAACAGTGTTTCACAAATTAGTATACTAGTTTTAGGTTTTATTGTCAAATTATACAAAAATTAATAACGTGCTGAAAGATTTAAAAAAAAATTTCGCATTATATTTACAGGTGCATTATTCTTCTGGCATGAACTTTCCATATCATAGGAGACAATGGGTAGAAATCGGTAATTTGCAACCTCTTCAGCCGAAACATTTTCCGTCAATTCGCATTCCAGACAGCCTGATTTCCTGCATTCTTTTGCATTTTAATCTTGAGTGAGACCAATCACCCCATTTCGGTTTGAAAAATTCTATAGAAAACAAACTACCACTAGTTTTAGTTAGTTATTTAAGAAAAAAAGTTTGGATTGCACCTAAAAATTTGCTAAACAAATCAATTTTTTGTCAATTTTTTTAAATTGCTAGGAAAAACATGAAACATGTGCAAAACATGCAAAGTCTGGAAAAAACCCCAAAACATGCAAAACATGCACAATAAATTTCGTTTTTTTGGGTTGCAAATGATCTGAAAACACTCAAAACGAACTTCTATGAAGGTTTGGGGCTTCAGAAAAAAAAAAAAAAAAAACAGGCAAAATCCGAGCCTTAGTTATGACATTGCAATATTTTTAACTTGATTGTCACATTTTAGTAACGATTGGCCAATGTACGTTACGCTTAAAGGGTCATAAAAATGCGAATTTGAGGATTTGTCCCCTAGTCAATGACTCTGACCCTTCGTAATGCCCCGAACATCGTTACATTATCATAAAGATATTCACACAATTATTAATAAACATCTAGAAACATGCAGAAAACACTATGACAATGGAGGTGATGGAAATGTAGTGGTTCCCCCTCCAAAGGACGATGAATAACCTCAGGAATATCCCTAGTTGCAGCGTTTTCAAGAATCGAGAAGGAGGAACTAATCATAACGATCACACTCCCGGGGCTTTCAAAAAGCAGGGGAAGGGTGCACAGTGGAAGGGGGTTCCAAGTAGGCAGGGCAGAGGGGGCATGTTTTTATTTTTTAATGGTAAAAGTTTTGGGCACATTGCCCGTGTTGCCTATGGATAGGGGGGCAGTCGATATTCGAGGGATTGATGGGGGGGGGGGGGGGGATCACACGCTGCATTATGTGAAAAACGGAGGTGATGGAAATGTAGTAGTTCCCCGTTCATAGGGTAGGGGCGAGTAACCTGCTACACGCAGAGAATATCCTGAAGGTTGAATAACCACAGGAATATCCCCAGTCGCAGCATTTTCAAGAATCGAGGAGGAGGAACTAATCATTACCATCACACTCCCGGGGCTTTCAAAAAGCAGGGGGAGGGTGCACAGTGGAAGGGGGCTCCAAGTAGGCAGGGCAGAGGAAGCATGTTTTTATTTTTGGTACATTGCCTGTGTTGTTCAAGGATGGGGGGGGGGGGGGGGGGAACAGTCGATATTTGAGGGGTTGATGGGAGGGGGGGGGCAAGACTAGGTTGAACAACCCCAGGAATATCCCCAGTAACAGCATTTCCAAGACTCGAGATGGAGGAACTACACACATTCATCACAACACTCACTCATACTTTGGTAAATAATTAGAGATCGCCTCCAAATACAGTACAAGAGAGAAGAAACGGAAGTTCGAGGAAATGAAGAATTACGATGTTGATTTCGACAGTTAGGCCATCATCAGTAACAAACAATAAACGTTGTAATGATGAACTACCTACCTGATGATGACGAAACCATCAAAATCTTTCTAACATTGCAACTCTTCATTTATTAGTGAAAATAGACATTCTTCACTAACTCCGGTTTTTAAATGTGTTTCCACAACTTCGTCGCGAGAGATTTAGTTCGGAGACTATACCGCCTGCTATTAGTTACATATTAGGAAAAATTCTTGAACTTTGCTACAAACTCATCTTAGTTTGTCTTCGAGAGGAGAAAACTGCATCTAATACCTCCCTCGCTCCAAAGGTCTTTGAAACGTCGACAACCAAAACGGAAGTAAGCGAAAAAACGTTGTCTATTTCCACGAAAAATAAAGTTACAATGTTAAATCGATTCCGACGGTTAGGCCATCATCAGTAACAAACAATAACTTATTACGTTATTGTTTGTTACTAATGATGGCATAACCGTCGAAATCAATTAAACGAGTGATTTAGTTCGTCAACAACCAAGCACAAGTCAGGAAAGGAGTGTGAAGTCTTGCAGTAGTAGCTCTACACTACCGCAGCAGAAAAACGGTGCTCCAGGATCAAAGAGTGGTGGCTTCTTGTGTAAATGATTATCGTGAATTGAATTTCTACAAACAACTGGGATTCCATCCTACAATCGCACACATGAACTAGCGAGAACCCACGCGGACACTCTAGAACACATCAAGGATTCTTTAGATCTATGAGTTCTACTCAATGAAAAGCGCATTGTCGGTTTCGGTATGTGATGCAGGGAGCAGACAGGGGATCCACAGCACATGTGCAGTACAGAGAGGAGTTCGAATCTCACACAACACATGTCAAAGTGAAGCCCATTTAATAAAGGCCACACATGGGCTCACGGAGGCCTCTCCCGCCAGTTTTCTTATTGTCTGACTAAGACGAGTTCACCCTCGTTTATCAACGATACCCCTCCCCCGTCACCGCCTTTACTTACATCGAGAGTCTCATTAGCCTATCCTCATACTCGGAAGGTTAATTTATCGATATCATTGTATTAAGGGGTCATAAAACTGGTCGCGGATGTGATTGGACCATAATGGACCGAAGATTAGTCCTCAAAGCACAAACATCCGTTTTTTCAATTTCAGATTTGAAGTTTCAATTTAAGGTCTCTTAAGACTATTAAATTAGGAGAAATCGTCAGTTCTAGAATTTCGCCTTCTTTGCTCAACAACCAGCTAGAAGTTATATAATCAGCTTAAGAACTTGTTCCAGAACTCCCTCAATACATACTTCATAGCCCAATCAACACACACATGCTGAAGTATAGGTATGAGTCGGAGAAATGACACTTTCCAGGATGGAGTTCCTAGCCGCCCTAATCCATTATTTCGGAATTTAATATTATAATAAACATTTCATATTCGAACGCCTTCCACGATCCATCTTATACTGTTCGTTCCTTGTAATGGAAAATGTGTATTTATAATATTTAAATTTCAGTATTTTTTCATATTACATTGATGCATGAATGCATCCAGCAAAATAGTGCCTATTCACAGTTCTTCCCCTAGTGGTGCAATTGTAACTATCATGTTTTCCATCAATTCATTGATTCAAATAGGTTTTGATATGATCTGATGGCTATGTGAATGTGAAAATGTAAAGTGGGGGAAAACTGAAGATGTGAAAATGGAGATGTGGAAAACAGGAAGGTATATTTCTGTCTGTAACACGTCAAAATTTTCTGCCCTCCGAAAGATTTAAAAAAAAGTTTAACCCCCTCAAAATTTGTTGGTTTGCGGTTCAAGACACGGTGATTACATAAAGGTGCGGGAAATACAGCCAATTATAACACAATTTCATCTTAGTCATCACACATTTACTATTTCAGTATTAGAATTCTTATTTCGAAATATTTCGAGATCTTGATTGTTCAGTATTCTAACTCATACCTATCTACCCTTTAGGATTGAAAATAACACCGAATATATAGGGCCAACTAGGGCCTAAATCAAGTGACTCGTGACCCGAATTTCATAAACTTTGTTCCAGTAGTTTGGAGGAAAAGGGAGGATTTTGGACATTAGACGGGATGATTTTTTCTTAATATAAAATTGGACTTTTGGAATTCATGCAACTATAAACGTGGGGAGGAGGGGGAGGGGGGTCTTTCTTAGTTAACAACACAATGCGAATTGAATACCTACAGCCATGAAAGCCTGGATGAGGAATCTCGTAATAGATTTTTATTTCGTTCCATCTACGTACTTATATAGCTCTTAGTTTCTTGATGTAATTTTACAGTTTAGGGCCAAATATGAAGACAATCACTCTATCCATTGATTACAAATTTAATGGATAGACATTTATTAAGCAATTAGAGAGAAACACCATGTACAGTACAACCATTCTTTGTATTTTCTTAGTATTCACGTTAATTTACCAAAGACACCTAAAAAGGTATTAAGCATCGCCCCTGATGCCTGTAACATATCAATTTCCGGTTGCATAAGTGTGTGGTGTTATAAGAATAGAATTTCCGGCAGGTCGATTTCAAGTTTTACCTGGGGAAAGAGACCACATTCTTTCTGGCAGCCACTTGGTACTTAGGAGCGGCTATTGTTCACTGAGAGTCGTAATAGTCAGAATGGAGTAGGACTTTTTTTTAGACAAGTTACAACTTTCGAGGTAATCAATGGAAGGACAGAATGGACAGAACCCCAGAATGGGTCAGTTATGGAAGGCCCATTCATAAACACGGGGTAGTGGGCGCCAGGGGCCCCCACAAGAAAACCCCACTAGTAGCGGTATGCTGAAACCTCGTGGAGCGACCTCTAATGAAGGGTACGTCGGTTTTTCAGATAATTACGTAGGCGGTGGCATTAAGATGGGAAGAATAAGAAGAAAGAGGAGGAGGAGACGAGGAGAAGACAAAGGGGGACGGATGTGGTCACGGATGGGCGAGCATCGAGTTGATGTCAAACCCCTGAGAGCATCCACAGCTACATGACGCGGCAGGAACGACCGACGATTTCACGGTAGCGCGTCGAACGCACGTCGATAGCCACCTAGTGCTCCAGAGATATCTCAACTTATAAGCATCTTAAAATCCCTTCACAAAAATCCAGAATCCGATAGAACATCCACTGATCAAATCGAAGACAAAAGAAATAGAAAAGGTGAAACCAGTAGGTCCAGAGAAGAAAAACATCGAAGTCAATGAACTACGAAGATTTCTCACTGTCCTTAACGAGGAAGCACTGGCGAAAGAAAACTGATACGATTCTGCCAGACGAAATTAATTTACATAAACACAACTGCACAAATACAATAAATTGCAGTACTAGCCATACAAGCTAATTTCTAATAAGGACAGCTCTGTGCCGGTATGAGGCATCAATCTGAGTACAAAAAGAAGAGTAAAAGGATAGCTAAGCCATAATTGAATTCATACACACAGCAGAAAATGAATTGTAAAAATGAGTAACAGAATAACTGTGGAAGACTTCAGCACAGTTTTCGTAGTGCAAATCGCTAAAGGGAATAGAAAACGTTTTCTTCGATGATTCTTACCAGACAAGCAAGGCGAAATTAGACGTCTTTTTTTGAGAACCATTTTAATACAGTTCATTTCATGTTATTTTCTTAGTAAGCATCATTGAAACGTCAAATTCTGAGGATTGGAGGAAAAATACCTACTATTCGGTGGAACACATACAAAACGTAATACCGAAGAGGCGTTAAAAGCCGTCAAAATCATGAAATATTCAGAAATCAACATGCAGTGGTAAACAGATAAAGTATGACACAGGATATTTCTGTAACTAAAACTTTCGTCTTATTACATAAGTTAATCAATGGAATACATGACTACATAGGCGAAAAAATCAGTGGCTTCCGTTGACCCGAATCGTCGTGATATGCAAACCTCTGGAATTCCACCAAAATCAAAGTTTAAAAGAATCATCATTTTTGAGATTGCAACATAGTTATTCCATACATTTTACCCGAAATTTGGAGACATTTTCACAACTTAATGAAACACTTAAATGTGTCCCATACGAAAAAACTGTAAATAATATTCTGCTACAATAAAAAATGACTAAACTGTAATTACTATAATTTCAATTCATGGTTAGTATTACACATGAACATTTTAAGTACATGAGTGAAGATGGGAGTTCTAAGTGTCCCCAAAGGGCATGGAAAACCTAAGTTTTTAGAAAGATTTGAAAGAAATAATGAATACAAAGGAAAACAAATAATGTGCAACCTTATTCATTTCATCTGAGGCAAAATACAAGTATGATAGTCATACAAAAATTAATTGAATCAAAATTATTTTCACAATTCAGGTGTTTTTTAAAGTTATCGTTGTATATCTACTAGGAGACGACCCCGACCAAAATATTTTCAATAAAACCAAAATTTTGACAGGGGCATCTTGAATGAACCCGAATTGTTATTGGTGCAAGAAAGGTGTGAAGAGGGAGTATCAAATAATCGTATAACAATTAACATTGTTCCAAGAGGAGGGTAGCTCTGGTAGTAACGCTTCTTTCACACTATATATATGGATTACAATCTAAGCAAAGAATTGACCGATTTTCTAGGGGTAGTCGATACTGTAATAATACGCAAAATATGACTCGAGGAATGGAAATATGTAAACCTGGGTAACACGAAAACTTGTCCCATAAATCTACTCCCAGTGAAAACTGGGGCTTTGCAAACTAATCGATGATCCAAATCTCAATAGGATCGCCTGTAGGTGTGCACAATAATTGTGTTTGTGTCAGGGGTTATCTCAGAGGATTATGCATTGATTGGAGGGCAGCACTTCCTCCATGCAATAAGCCCAACGATAATGCGGGCGTTGGAAAAATGGTTGGGTTGATCCCTTTAACACCCCAGATTACCTCGGCCTTTCCCACCACTCCATCAAGTTCTGATGTTTACTCCTTCAATCCCTCCCTTAGATTGTTTTGAGAAATAAAATTGTTCTCCACAATGGAATTCCCACAAGTTCCCGAAATTGACAGCACATGAACCAATTAAAAACAATATTGAGCATTCTTGATTCCTATTGAAAGAAGGCAAAGCTCCTACATTATAGTGATTGGATGTATATAGATATCATTTAATCAAGGATTGATATTTGAGCAAAAATTCACATTCCAACTAATTCTACTTCAATAATGTTGCCAATTGCGAGAAACTCAGTGACTTCTAATGAAACGTACTTGATTAGTTGAGAAAGTGAGCATGACCATAAACGTCATTGTTCTTTGAACTAGACTGGATTACATTAAGAAGTTTGCCCTTTTCCTCTCACCAACCACTACATTTCTCACGAATTCCTACAATAATTGCTTATCGCATTGCCGTGAACTATGGTTTGAAGTATAAAAAACCTTAATGAGGAGATGAGGGGTGCATCAGTAACACCTCGAGACCAAGACGTGTATTTTCAAAGCGATCGGTCTCGTCTGATGTGGTAATGCAAAAGGGGGCGCAAAGAACCGTGCGGTATGCTATACCCATCCAACAAGAAGAATCAGGTGGATGCAAGAAAAAAGGAAACCAACCACCACCGACCGCCATATCAACTTCCATATTTGGGGGTAGCCAAAGGGGAGCTAGGCAGATCTGAGACGGATTGACATGTTTTTCAGTACGCCCAGTTGGGGGTTTCAAGGGCTGCAATGGAGGTATCTGAGTCTTTGTAATGGCTCTGCAGAAGCTGCATCAAGAGTGGGAGGTGGAGGACTGTAGGGAATGAACGCCATTGTCGCTGAAAATAAACCAAGAAGGGATCTCCCGATTTACTGCACAAGTTAATATGATAAAAAATTTATATAATGGCCGGAATACATTTCAAACCAACCCTATTGAAATTGTCGTTGTGAAATCATTACTGGAATATAATTGATGGTAATATACCTACGATAGTGGAAACATATTGGACCTATTGATAGATATAATTATTCATCAATGTTGCCTAGCACTTCTACTAAGTTTCACTTCTAGTAAAATAAGAGTTATCACAAGTGAAATACTACTGTCACGTAGCTGGATCGCTCGATAAATGAAATTTGTACAAGATTAATAACGACAGTAAAAGAAAAAATAACATCGGGAGTTATTCATATGGTTGTTAGCCAAATTTATTCCAATTAACACATGTGAAATAACAGAAATCATCGAACAACACATGAGAAACAGACGTGCCGACTGGCGCAAGAAGTATTGGTATCGTGTAATAAAAAAAAGAGAGGCCGCAGGGGTCAGCAGGAAGGCCGCAGGTACGTTTTTCATTCATATTTCAAGCGTTCTTTCTGTCCTGTCTGACCTAACGCAGATGAGATAACAATGATCAAGCAACCGTCAATGATCGAGCAACCACCTTTATATTATCATCACAGGCCGCCGATTGCCATTTTCGATGGCGGCCTCTCCTGGCACCCCTACACGTTGCTAACAATCGCTTCTTTCACATTTCCACCCGGACTCGCTTTTATCGATTTCAGTTTTAACTCTTCGAGAGACATAACATGTGACTTACTATTCCAGCTTAGTAAGCCCCCCCCCCCCCCCCCCCCCCCCTAATTTTCCATAAATATTAAGAACCTAGGTAACGTAGGTAGGTAATTGTTTTAATAAAATCATAGTTTTAAACAAATTTAGTTAACCCTATAATTGGTTTTACAGAAATCATCGAACAACACATGAGAAACAGACGTGCCGACTGGCGCAAGAAGTATTGGTATAGTGTAATAAAAAAAAGAGAGGCCGCAGGGGTCAACAGGAAGGCCGAAGGTACGTTTTTCATTCATATTTCAAGCGTTCTTTCTGTCCTGTCTGACCTAACGCAGATGAGATAACAATGATCAAGCAACCGTCAATGATCGAGCAACCACCTTTATATTATCATCACAGGCCGCCGATTGCCATTTTCGATGGCGGCCTCTCCTGGCACCCCTACACGTTGCTAACAATCGCTTCTTTCACATTTCCACCCGGACTCGCTTTTATCGATTTCAGTGTTAACTCTTCGAGAGACATAACATGTGACTTACTATTCCAGCTTAGTAAGCCCCCCCCCCCCCCTTAATTTTCCATAAATATTAAGAACCTAGGTAACGTAGGTAGGTAATTGTTTTAATAAAATCATAGTTTTAAACAAATTTAGTTAACCCTATAATTGGTTTTACAGAAATAATTGAAGAAGATATCATCAAAAGAAGAGCAGAATGGCGCAAGCGCTATTGAATTAGAGTCCTGAAAGAAAGAAAGGCCGCAGGGGTCAACAGGAAGGCCGCAGGTACGTTTTTCATTCATATTTCAAGCGTTCTTTCTGTCCTGTCTGACCTAACGCAGATGATATAACAATGATCAAGCAACCGTCAATGATCGAGCAACCACCTTTATATTATCATCACGGGCCGCCGATTGCCATTTTCGATGGCGGCCTCTCCTGGCACCCCTACACGTTGCTAACAATCGCTTCTTTCACATTTCCACCCGGACTCGCTTTTATCGATTTCAGTTTTAACTCTTCGAGAGACATAACATGTGACTTACTATTCCAGCTTAGTAAGCCCCCCTCCCCCCCCCTAATTTTCCATAAATATTAAGAACCTAGGTAACGTAGGTAGGTAATTGTTTTAATAAAATCATAGTTTTAAACAAATTTAGTTAACCCTATAATTGGTTTTACAGAAATAATTGAAGAAGATATCATCAAAAGAAGAGCAGAATGGCGCAAGCGCTATTGGTTTCGAGTCCTGAAAGAAAGAAAGGCCGCAGGGGTCAACAGGAAGGCCGAAGGTACGTTTTTCATTCATATTTCAAGCGTTCTTTCTGTCCTGTCTGACCTAACGCAGATGAGATAACAATGATCAAGCAACCGTCAATGATCGAGCAACCACCTTTATATTATCATCACAGGCCGCCGATTGCCATTTTCGATGGCGGCCTCTCCTGGCACCCCTACACGTTGCTAACAATCGCTTCTTTCACATTTCCACCCGGACTCGCTTTTATCGATTTCAGTTTTAACTCTTCGAGAGACATAACATGTGACTTACTATTCCAGCTTAGTAAGCCCCCCCCCCCCCCCCCCTAATTTTCCATAAATATTAAGAACCTAGGTAACGTAGGTAGGTAATTGTTTTAATAAAATCATAGTTTTAAACAAATTTAGTTAACCCTATAATTGGTTTTACAGAAATAATTGAAGAACACATGAGAAACAGATGGCGCAAGAAGTATTGGTATCGTGTAATAAAAAAAAGAGAGGCCGCAGGGGTCAACAGGAAGGCCGAAGGTACGTTTTTCATTCATATTTCAAAAATCCTGGCACCCCTACACGTTGCTAACAATCGCTTCTTTCACATTTCCACCCGGACTCGCTTTTATCGATTTCAGTTTTAACTCTTCGAGAGACATAACATGTGACTTACTATTCCAGCTTAGTAAGCCCCCCTCCCCCCCCAAATTTTCCATAAATATTAAGAACCTAGGTAACGTAGGTAGGTAATTGTTTTAATAAAATCATAGTTTTAAACAAATTTAGTTAACCCTATAATTGGTTTTACAGAAATAATTGAAGAAGATATCATCAAAAGAAGAGCAGAATGGCGCAAGCGCTATTGAATTAGAGTCCTGAAAGAAAGAAAGGCCGCAGGGGTCAACAGGAAGGCCGCAGGTACGTTTTTCATTCATATTTCAAGCGTTCTTTCTGTCCTGTCTGACCTAACGCAGATGATATAACAATGATCAAGCAACCGTCAATGATCGAGCAACCACCTTTATATTATCATCACGGGCCGCCGATTGCCATTTTCGATGGCGGCCTCTCCTGGCACCCCTACACGTTGCTAACAATCGCTTCTTTCACATTTCCACCCGGACTCGCTTTTATCGATTTCAGTTTTAACTCTTCGAGAGACATAACATGTGACTTACTATTCCAGCTTAGTAAGCCCCCCTCCCCCCCCTAATTTTCCATAAATATTAAGAACCTAGGTAACGTAGGTAGGTAATTGTTTTAATAAAATCATAGTTTTAAACAAATTTAGTTAACCCTATAATTGGTTTTACAGAAATAATTGAAGAAGATATCATCAAAAGAAGAGCAGAATGGCGCAAGCGCTATTGGATTAGAGTCCTGAAAGAAAGAAAGGCCGCAGGGGTCAACAGGAAGGCCGAAGGTACGTTTTTCATTCATATTTCAAGCTTTCTTTCTGTCCTGTCTGACCTAACGCAGATGATATAACAATGATCAAGCAACCGTCAATGATCGAGCAACCACCTTTATATTATCATCACGGGCCGCCGATTGCCATTTTCGATGGCGGCCTCTCCTGGCACCCCTACACGTTGCTAACAATCGCTTCTTTCACATTTCCACCCGGACTCGCTTTTATCGATTTCAGTTTTAACTCTTCGAGAGACATAACATGTGACTTACTATTCCAGCTTAGTAAGCCCCCCTCCCCCCCCTAATTTTCCATAAATATTAAGAACCTAGGTAACGTAGGTAGGTAATTGTTTTAATAAAATCATAGTTTTAAACAAATTTAGTTAACCCTATAATTGGTTTTACAGAAATAATTGAAGAAGATATCATCAAAAGAAGAGCAGAATGGCGCAAGCGCTATTGGTTTCGAGTCCTGAAAGAAAGAAAGGCCGCAGGGGTCAACAGGAAGGCCGAAGGTACGTTTTTCATTCATATTTCAAGCGTTCTTTCTGTCCTGTCTGACCTAACGCAGATGATATAACAATGATCAAGCAACCGTCAATGATCGAGCAACCACCTTTATATTATCATCACGGGCCGCCGATTGCCATTTTCGATGGCGGCCTCTCCTGGCACCCCTACACGTTGCTAACAATCGCTTCTTTCACATTTCCACCCGGACTCGCTTTTATCGATTTCAGTTTTAACTCTTCGAGAGACATAACATGTGACTTACTATTCCAGCTTAGTAAGCCCCCCTCCCCCCCCCCCCCCCTAATTTTCCATAAATATTAAGAACCTAGGTAACGTAGGTAGGTAATTGTTTTAATAAAATCATAGTTTTAAACAAATTTAGTTAACCCTATAATTGGTTTTACAGAAATAATTGAAGAAGATATCATCAAAAGAAGAGCAGAATGGCGCAAGCGCTATTGGTTTTGAGTCCTGAAAGAAAGAAAGGCCGCAGGGGTCAACAGGAAGGCCGAAGGTACGTTTTTCATTCATATTTCAAGCGTTCTTTCTGTCCTGTCTGACCTAACGCAGATGAGATAACAATGATCAAGCAACCGTCAATGATCGAGCAACCACCTTTATATTATCATCACAGGCCGCCGATTGCCATTTTCGATGGCGGCCTCTCCTGGCACCCCTACACGTTGCTAACAATCGCTTCTTTCACATTTCCACCCGGACTCGCTTTTATCGATTTCAGTTTTAACTCTTCGAGAGACATAACATGTGACTTACTATTCCAGCTTAGTAAGCCCCCCTCCCCCCCCTAATTTTCCATAAATATTAAGAACCTAGGTAACGTAGGTAGGTAATTGTTTTAATAAAATCATAGTTTTAAACAAATTTAGTTAACCCTATAATTGGTTTTACAGAAATAATTGAAGAAGATATCATCAAAAGAAGAGCAGAATGGCGCAAGCGCTATTGGATTAGAGTCCTGAAAGAAAGAAAGGCCGCAGGGGTCAACAGGAAGGCCGCAGGTACGTTTTTCATTCATATTTCAAGCGTTCTTTCTGTCCTGTCTGACCTAACGCAGATGATATAACAATGATCAAGCAACCGTCAATGATCGAGCAACCACCTTTATATTATCATCACGGGCCGCCGATTGCCATTTTCGATGGCGGCCTCTCCTGGCACCCCTACACGTTGCTAACAATCGCTTCTTTCACATTTCCACCCGGACTCGCTTTTATCGATTTCAGTTTTAACTCTTCGAGAGACATAACATGTGACTTACTATTCCAGCTTAGTAAGCCCCCCTCCCCCCCCTAATTTTCCATAAATATTAAGAACCTAGGTAACGTAGGTAGGTAATTGTTTTAATAAAATCATAGTTTTAAACAAATTTAGTTAACCCTATAATTGGTTTTACAGAAATAATTGAAGAAGATATCATCAAAAGAAGAGCAGAATGGCGCAAGCGCTATTGGATTAGAGTCCTGAAAGAAAGAAAGGCCGCAGGGGTCAACAGGAAGGCCGAAGGTACGTTTTTCATTCATATTTCAAGCGTTCTTTCTGTCCTGTCTGACCTAACGCAGATGAGATAACAATGATCAAGCAACCGTCAATGATCGAGCAACCACCTTTATATTATCATCACAGGCCGCCGATTGCCATTTTCGATGGCGGCCTCTCCTGGCACCCCTACACGTTGCTAACAATCGCTTCTTTCACATTTCCACCCGGACTCGCTTTTATCGATTTCAGTTTTAACTCTTCGAGAGACATAACATGTGACTTACTATTCCAGCTTAGTAAGCCCCCCTCCCCCCCCCCCCTAATTTTCCATAAATATTAAGAACCTAGGTAACGTAGGTAGGTAATTGTTTTAATAAAATCATAGTTTTAAACAAATTTAGTTAACCCTATAATTGGTTTTACAGAAATAATTGAACAACACATGAGGGACAGACGTGCGGAATGGCGGAGGAAGTATTGGTATCGTGTAATAAAAAAAAGAGAGGCCGCAGGGGTCAACAGGAAGGCCGAAGGTACGTTTTTCATTCATATTTCAAGCGTTCTTTCTGTCCTGTCTGACCTAACGCAGATGAGATAACAATGATCAAGCAACCGTCAATGATCGAGCAACCACCTTTATATTATCATCACAGGCCGCCGATTGCCATTTTCGATGGCGGCCTCTCCTGGCACCCCTACACGTTGCTAACAATCGCTTCTTTCACATTTCCACCCGGACTCGCTTTTATCGATTTCAGTTTTAACTCTTCGAGAGACATAACATGTGACTTACTATTCCAGCTTAGTAAGCCCCCCTCCCCCCCCTAATTTTCCATAAATATTAAGAACCTAGGTAACGTAGGTAGGTAATTGTTTTAATAAAATCATAGTTTTAAACAAATTTAGTTAACCCTATAATTGGTTTTACAGAAATAATTGAAGAAGATATCATCAAAAGAAGAGCAGAATGGCGCAAGCGCTATTGGTTTCGAGTCCTGAAAGAAAGAAAGGCCGCAGGGGTCAACAGGAAGGCCGCAGGTACGTTTTTCATTCATATTTCAAGCGTTCTTTCTGTCCTGTCTGACCTAACGCAGATGATATAACAATGATCAAGCAACCGTCAATGATCGAGCAACCACCTTTATATTATCATCACGGGCCGCCGATTGCCATTTTCGATGGCGGCCTCTCCTGGCACCCCTACACGTTGCTAACAATCGCTTCTTTCACATTTCCACCCGGACTCGCTTTTATCGATTTCAGTTTTAACTCTTCGAGAGACATAACATGTGACTTACTATTCCAGCTTAGTAAGCCCCCCTCCCCCCCCTAATTTTCCATAAATATTAAGAACCTAGGTAACGTAGGTAGGTAATTGTTTTAATAAAATCATAGTTTTAAACAAATTTAGTTAACCCTATAATTGGTTTTACAGAAATAATTGAAGAAGATATCATCAAAAGAAGAGCAGAATGGCGCAAGCGCTATTGGATTAGAGTCCTGAAAGAAAGAAAGGCCGCAGGGGTCAACAGGAAGGCCGAAGGTACGTTTTTCATTCATATTTCAAGCGTTCTTTCTGTCCTGTCTGACCTAACGCAGATGAGATAACAATGATCAAGCAACCGTCAATGATCGAGCAACCACCTTTATATTATCATCACAGGCCGCCGATTGCCATTTTCGATGGCGGCGGCCCCTACACGTTGCTAACAATCGCTTCTTTCACATTTCCACCCGGACTCGCTTTTATCGATTTCAGTCTTAACTCTTCGAGAGACATAACATGTGACTTACTATTCCAGCTTAGTAAGCCCCCCTCCCCCCCCTAATTTTCCATAAATATTAAGAACCTAGGTAACGTAGGTAGGTAATTGTTTTAATAAAATCATAGTTTTAAACAAATTTAGTTAACCCTATAATTGGTTTTACAGAAATAATTGAAGAAGATATCATCAAAAGAAGAGCAGAATGGCGCAAGCGCTATTGGTTTTGAGTCCTGAAAGAAAGAAAGGCCGCAGGGGTCAACAGGAAGGCCGAAGGTACGTTTTTCATTCATATTTCAAGCGTTCTTTCTGTCCTGTCTGACCTAACGCAGATGAGATAACAATGATCAAGCAACCGTCAATGATCGAGCAACCACCTTTATATTATCATCACAGGCCGCCGATTGCCATTTTCGATGGCGGCCTCTCCTGGCACCCCTACACGTTGCTAACAATCGCTTCTTTCACATTTCCACCCGGACTCGCTTTTATCGATTTCAGTTTTAACTCTTCGAGAGACATAACATGTGACTTACTATTCCAGCTTAGTAAGCCCCCCTCCCCCCCCTAATTTTCCATAAATATTAAGAACCTAGGTAACGTAGGTAGGTAATTGTTTTAATAAAATCATAGTTTTAAACAAATTTAGTTAACCCTATAATTGGTTTTACAGAAATAATTGAAGAAGATATCATCAAAAGAAGAGCAGAATGGCGCAAGCGCTATTGGATTAGAGTCCTGAAAGAAAGAAAGGCCGCAGGGGTCAACAGGAAGGCCGCAGGTACGTTTTTCATTCATATTTCAAGCGTTCTTTCTGTCCTGTCTGACCTAACGCAGATGATATAACAATGATCAAGCAACCGTCAATGATCGAGCAACCACCTTTATATTATCATCACGGGCCGCCGATTGCCATTTTCGATGGCGGCCTCTCCTGGCACCCCTACACGTTGCTAACAATCGCTTCTTTCACATTTCCACCCGGACTCGCTTTTATCGATTTCAGTTTTAACTCTTCGAGAGACATAACATGTGACTTACTATTCCAGCTTAGTAAGCCCCCCTCCCCCCCCTAATTTTCCATAAATATTAAGAACCTAGGTAACGTAGGTAGGTAATTGTTTTAATAAAATCATAGTTTTAAACAAATTTAGTTAACCCTATAATTGGTTTTACAGAAATAATTGAAGAAGATATCATCAAAAGAAGAGCAGAATGGCGCAAGCGCTATTGGATTAGAGTCCTGAAAGAAAGAAAGGCCGCAGGGGTCAACAGGAAGGCCGCAGGTACGTTTTTCATTCATATTTCAAGCGTTCTTTCTGTCCTGTCTGACCTAACGCAGATGATATAACAATGATCAAGCAACCGTCAATGATCGAGCAACCACCTTTATATTATCATCACGGGCCGCCGATTGCCATTTTCGATGGCGGCCTCTCCTGGCACCCCTACACGTTGCTAACAATCGCTTCTTTCACATTTCCACCCGGACTCGCTTTTATCGATTTCAGTTTTAACTCTTCGAGAGACATAACATGTGACTTACTATTCCAGCTTAGTAAGCCCCCCTCCCCCCCCTAATTTTCCATAAATATTAAGAACCTAGGTAACGTAGGTAGGTAATTGTTTTAATAAAATCATAGTTTTAAACAAATTTAGTTAACCCTATAATTGGTTTTACAGAAATAATTGAAGAAGATATCATCAAAAGAAGAGCAGAATGGCGCAAGCGCTATTGGATTAGAGTCCTGAAAGAAAGAAAGGCCGCAGGGGTCAACAGGAAGGCCGAAGGTACGTTTTTCATTCATATTTCAAGCGTTCTTTCTGTCCTGTCTGACCTAACGCAGATGAGATAACAATGATCAAGCAACCGTCAATGATCGAGCAACCACCTTTATATTATCATCACAGGCCGCCGATTGCCATTTTCGATGGCGGCCTCTCCTGGCACCCCTACACGTTGCTAACAATCGCTTCTTTCACATTTCCACCCGGACTCGCTTTTATCGATTTCAGTTTTAACTCTTCGAGAGACATAACATGTGACTTACTATTCCAGCTTAGTAAGCCCCCCCCCCCCCCCTCCAATTTTCCATAAATATTAAGAACCTAGGTAACGTAGGTAGGTAATTGTTTTAATAAAATCATAGTTTTAAACAAATTTAGTTAACCCTATAATTGGTTTTACAGAAATCATCGAACAACACATGAGAAACAGACATGGCGCAAGAAGTATTGGTATAGTGTAATAAAAAAAAGAGAGGCCGCAGGGGTCAACAGGAAGGCCGAAGGTACGTTTTTCATTCATATTTCAAGCGTTCTTTCTGTCCTGTCTGACCTAACGCAGATGAGATAACAATGATCAAGCAACCGTCAATGATCGAGCAACCACCTTTATATTATCATCACAGGCCGCCGATTGCCATTTTCGATGGCGGCCTCTCCTGGCACCCCTACACGTTGCTAACAATCGCTTCTTTCACATTTCCACCCGGACTCGCTTTTATCGATTTCAGTGTTAACTCTTCGAGAGACATAACATGTGACTTACTATTCCAGCTTAGTAAGCCCCCCTCCCCCCCCTTAATTTTCCATAAATATTAAGAACCTAGGTAACGTAGGTAGGTAATTGTTTTAATAAAATCATAGTTTTAAACAAATTTAGTTAACCCTATAATTGGTTTTACAGAAATAATTGAAGAAGATATCATCAAAAGAAGAGCAGAATGGCGCAAGCGCTATTGGATTAGAGTCCTGAAAGAAAGAAAGGCCGCAGGGGTCAACAGGAAGGCCGCAGGTACGTTTTTCATTCATATTTCAAGCGTTCTTTCTGTCCTGTCTGACCTAACGCAGATGATATAACAATGATCAAGCAACCGTCAATGATCGAGCAACCACCTTTATATTATCATCACGGGCCGCCGATTGCCATTTTCGATGGCGGCCTCTCCTGGCACCCCTACACGTTGCTAACAATCGCTTCTTTCACATTTCCACCCGGACTCGCTTTTATCGATTTCAGTTTTAACTCTTCGAGAGACATAACATGTGACTTACTATTCCAGCTTAGTAAGCCCCCCTCCCCCCCCTAATTTTCCATAAATATTAAGAACCTAGGTAACGTAGGTAGGTAATTGTTTTAATAAAATCATAGTTTTAAACAAATTTAGTTAACCCTATAATTGGTTTTACAGAAATAATTGAAGAAGATATCATCAAAAGAAGAGCAGAATGGCGCAAGCGCTATTGGATTAGAGTCCTGAAAGAAAGAAAGGCCGCAGGGGTCAACAGGAAGGCCGAAGGTACGTTTTTCATTCATATTTCAAGCGTTCTTTCTGTCCTGTCTGACCTAACGCAGATGAGATAACAATGATCAAGCAACCGTCAATGATCGAGCAACCACCTTTATATTATCATCACAGGCCGCCGATTGCCATTTTCGATGGCGGCCTCTCCTGGCACCCCTACACGTTGCTAACAATCGCTTCTTTCACATTTCCACCCGGACTCGCTTTTATCGATTTCAGTGTTAACTCTTCGAGAGACATAACATGTGACTTACTATTCCAGCTTAGTAAGCCCCCCTCCCCCCCATAATTTTCCATAAATATTAAGAACCTAGGTAACGTAGGTAGGTAATTGTTTTAATAAAATCATAGTTTTAAACAAATTTAGTTAACCCTATAATTGGTTTTACAGAAATAATTGAAGAAGATATCATCAAAAGAAGAGCAGAATGGCGCAAGCGCTATTGGATTAGAGTCCTGAAAGAAAGAAAGGCCGCAGGGGTCAACAGGAAGGCCGAAGGTACGTTTTTCATTCATATTTCAAGCGTTCTTTCTGTCCTGTCTGACCTAACGCAGATGAGATAACAATGATCAAGCAACCGTCAATGATCGAGCAACCACCTTTATATTATCATCACGGGCCGCCGATTGCCATTTTCGATGGCGGCCTCTCCTGGCACCCCTACACGTTGCTAACAATCGCTTCTTTCACATTTCCACCCGGACTCGCTTTTATCGATTTCAGTGTTAACTCTTCGAGAGACATAACATGTGACTTACTATTCCAGCTTAGTAAGCCCCCCTCCCCCCCTAATTTTCCATAAATATTAAGAACCTAGGTAACGTAGGTAGGTAATTGTTTTAATAAAATCATAGTTTTAAACAAATTTAGTTAACCCTATAATTGGTTTTACATAAATCATCGAACAACACATGAGAAACAGACTGGCGCAAGAAGTATTGGTATCGTGTAATAAAAAAAGAGAGGCCGCAGGAGTCAACAGGAAGGCCGAAGGTACGTTTTTCATTCATATTTCAAGCGTTCTTTCTGTCCTGTCTGACCTAACGCAGATGAGATAACAATGATCAAGCAACCGTCAATGATCGAGCAACCACCTTTATATTATCATCACAGGCCGCCGATTGCCATTTTCGATGGCGGCCTCTCCTGGCACCCCTACACGTTGCTAACAATCGCTTCTTTCACATTTCCACCCGGACTCGCTTTTATCGATTTCAGTGTTAACTCTTCGAGAGACATAACATGTGACTTACTATTCCAGCTTAGTAAGCCCCCCTCCCCCCCTTAATTTTCCATAAATATTAAGAACCTAGGTAACGTAGGTAGGTAATTGTTTTAATAAAATCATAGTTTTAAACAAATTTAGTTAACCCTATAATTGGTTTTACAGAAATAATTGAAGAAGATATCATCAAAAGAAGAGCAGAATGGCGCAAGCGCTATTGGTTTTGAGTCCTGAAAGAAAGAAAGGCCGCAGGGGTCAACAGGAAGGCCGAAGGTACGTTTTTCATTCATATTTCAAGCGTTCTTTCTGTCCTGTCTGACCTAACGCAGATGAGATAACAATGATCAAGCAACCGTCAATGATCGAGCAACCACCTTTATATTATCATCACAGGCCGCCGATTGCCATTTTCGATGGCGGCCTCTCCTGGCACCCCTACACGTTGCTAACAATCGCTTCTTTCACATTTCCACCCGGACTCGCTTTTATCGATTTCAGTGTTAACTCTTCGAGAGACATAACATGTGACTTACTATTCCAGCTTAGTAAGCCCCCCTCCCCCCCCTTAATTTTCCATAAATATTAAGAACCTAGGTAACGTAGGTAGGTAATTGTTTTAATAAAATCATAGTTTTAAACAAATTTAGTTAACCCTATAATTGGTTTACGTGTAATAAAAAAAGAGAGGCCGCAGGAGTCAACAGGAAGGCCGAAGGTACGTTTTTCATTCATATTTCAAGCGTTCTTTCTGTCCTGTCTGACCTAACGCAGATGAGATAACAATGATCAAGCAACCGTCAATGATCGAGCAACCACCTTTATATTATCATCACAGGCCGCCGATTGCCATTTTCGATGGCGGCCTCTCCTGGCACCCCTACACGTTGCTAACAATCGCTTCTTTCACATTTCCACCCGGACTCGCTTTTATCGATTTCAGTGTTAACTCTTCGAGAGACATAACATGTGACTTACTATTCCAGCTTAGTAAGCCCCCCTCCCCCCCTTAATTTTCCATAAATATTAAGAACCTAGGTAACGTAGGTAGGTAATTGTTTTAATAAAATCATAGTTTTAAACAAATTTAGTTAACCCTATAATTGGTTTTACAGAAATAATTGAAGAAGATATCATCAAAAGAAGAGCAGAATGGCGCAAGCGCTATTGGATTAGAGTCCTGAAAGAAAGAAAGGCCGCAGGGGTCAACAGGAAGGCCGCAGGTACGTTTTTCATTCATATTTCAAGCGTTCTTTCTGTCCTGTCTGACCTAACGCAGATGATATAACAATGATCAAGCAACCGTCAATGATCGAGCAACCACCTTTATATTATCATCACGGGCCGCCGATTGCCATTTTCGATGGCGGCCTCTCCTGGCACCCCTACACGTTGCTAACAATCGCTTCTTTCACATTTCCACCCGGACTCGCTTTTATCGATTTCAGTTTTAACTCTTCGAGAGACATAACATGTGACTTACTATTCCAGCTTAGTAAGCCCCCCTCCCCCCCCTAATTTTCCATAAATATTAAGAACCTAGGTAACGTAGGTAGGTAATTGTTTTAATAAAATCATAGTTTTAAACAAATTTAGTTAACCCTATAATTGGTTTTACAGAAATAATTGAAGAAGATATCATCAAAAGAAGAGCAGAATGGCGCAAGCGCTATTGGTTTAGAGTCCTGAAAGAAAGAAAGGCCGCAGGGGTCAACAGGAAGGCCGAAGGTACGTTTTTCATTCATATTTCAAGCGTTCTTTCTGTCCTGTCTGACCTAACGCAGATGAGATAACAATGATCAAGCAACCGTCAATGATCGAGCAACCACCTTTATATTATCATCACAGGCCGCCGATTGCCATTTTCAATGGCGGCCTCTCCTGGCACCCCTACACGTTGCTAACAATCGCTTCTTTCACATTTCCACCCGGACTCGCTTTTATCGATTTCAGTTTTAACTCTTCGAGAGACATAACATGTGACTTACTATTCCAGCTTAGTAAGCCCCCCCCCCCCCCCCCCCCCTAATTTTCCATAAATATTAAGAACCTAGGTAACGTAGGTAGGTAATTGTTTTAATAAAATCATAGTTTTAAACAAATTTAGTTAACCCTATAATTGGTTTTACAGAAATGATGGAACAACACATGAGAAACAGACTGGCGCAAGAAGTATTGGTATCGTGTAATAAAAAAAAGAGAGGCCGCAGGAGTCAACAGGAAGGCCGAAGGTACGTTTTTCATTCATATTTCAAGCGTTCTTTCTGTCCTGTCTGACCTAACGCAGATGAGATAACAATGATCAAGCAACCGTCAATGATCGAGCAACCACCTTTATATTATCATCACAGGCCGCCGATTGCCATTTTCGATGGGGGCCTCTCCTGGCACCCCTACACGTTGCTAACAATCGCTTCTTTCACATTTCCACCCGGACTCGCTTTTATCGATTTCAGTGTTAACTCTTCGAGAGACATAACATGTGACTTACTATTCCAGCTTAGTAAGCCCCCCTCCCGCCCTAATTTTCCATAAATATTAAGAACCTAGGTAACGTAGGTAGGTAATTGTTTTAATAAAATCATAGTTTTAAACAAATTTAGTTAACCCTATAATTGGTTTTACAGAAATAATTGAAGAAGATATCATCAAAAGAAGAGCAGAATGGCGCAAGCGCTATTGGATTAGAGTCCTGAAAGAAAGAAAGGCCGCAGGGGTCAACAGGAAGGCCGCAGGTACGTTTTTCATTCATATTTCAAGCGTTCTTTCTGTCCTGTCTGACCTAACGCAGATGATATAACAATGATCAAGCAACCGTCAATGATCGAGCAACCACCTTTATATTATCATCACGGGCCGCCGATTGCCATTTTCGATGGCGGCCTCTCCTGGCACCCCTACACGTTGCTAACAATCGCTTCTTTCACATTTCCACCCGGACTCGCTTTTATCGATTTCAGTTTTAACTCTTCGAGAGACATAACATGTGACTTACTATTCCAGCTTAGTAAGCCCCCCCCCCCCCCTAATTTTCCATAAATATTAAGAACCTAGGTAACGTAGGTAGGTAATTGTTTTAATAAAATCATAGTTTTAAACAAATTTAGTTAACCCTATAATTGGTTTTACAGAAATCATCGAACAACACATGAGAAACAGACGTGCCGACTGGCGCAAGAAGTATTGGTATAGTGTAATAAAAAAAAGAGAGGCCGCAGGGGTCAGCAAGAAGGCCGAAGGTACGTTTTTCATTCATATTTCAAGCGTTCTTTCTGTCCTGTCTGACCTAACGCAGATGAGATAACAATGATCAAGCAACCGTCAATGATCGAGCAACCACCTTTATATTATCATCACGGGCCGCCGATTGCCATTTTCGATGGCGGCCTCTCCTGGCACCCCTACACGTTGCTAACAATCGCTTCTTTCACATTTCCACCCGGACTCGCTTTTATCGATTTCAGTGTTAACTCTTCGAGAGACATAACATGTGACTTACTATTCCAGCTTAGTAAGCCCCCCTCCCCCCCCTAATTTTCCATAAATATTAAGAACCTAGGTAACGTAGGTAGGTAATTGTTTTAATAAAATCATAGTTTTAAACAAATTTAGTTAACCCTATAATTGGTTTTACAGAAATAATTGAAGAAGATATCATCAAAAGAAGAGCAGAATGGCGCAAGCGCTATTGGATTAGAGTCCTGAAAGAAAGAAAGGCCGCAGGGGTCAACAGGAAGGCCGAAGGTACGTTTTTCATTCATATTTCAAGCGTTCTTTCTTTCCTGTCTGACCTAACGCAGATGATATAACAATGATCAAGCAACCGTCAATGATCGAGCAACCACCTTTATATTATCATCACGGGCCGCCGATTGCCATTTTCGATGGCGGCCCCTACACGTTGCTAACAATCGCTTCTTTCACATTTCCACCCAGACTCGGTTTTATCGATTTCAGTTTTAACTCTTCGAGAGACATAACATGTGACTTACTATTCCAGCTTAGTAAGCCCCCCTCCCCCCCCTAATTTTCCATAAATATTAAGAACCTAGGTAACGTAGGTAGGTAATTGTTTTAATAAAATCATAGTTTTAAACAAATTTAGTTAACCCTATAATTGGTTTTACAGAAATAATTGAAGAAGATATCATCAAAAGAAGAGCAGAATGGCGCAAGCGCTATTGGATTAGAGTCCTGAAAGAAAGAAAGGCCGCAGGGGTCAACAGGAAGGCCGAAGGTACGTTTTTCATTCATATTTCAAGCGTTCTTTCTGTCCTGTCTGACCTAACGCAGATGAGATAACAATGATCAAGCAACCGTCAATGATCGAGCAACCACCTTTATATTATCATCACAGGCCGCCGATTGCCATTTTCGATGGCGGCCTCTCCTGGCACCCCTACACGTTGCTAACAATCGCTTCTTTCACATTTCCACCCGGACTCGCTTTTATCGATTTCAGTGTTAACTCTTCGAGAGACATAACATGTGACTTACTATTCCAGCTTAGTAAGCCCCCCCCCCCCCCCCCCCCTAATTTTCCATAAATATTAAGAACCTAGGTAACGTAGGTAGGTAATTGTTTTAATAAAATCATAGTTTTAAACAAATTTAGTTAACCCTATAATTGGTTTTACAGAAATCATCGAACAACACATGAGAAACAGACTGGCGCAAGAAGTATTGGTATCGTGTAATAAAAAAAAGAGAGGCCGCAGGAGTCAACAGGAAGGCCAAAGGTACGTTATTCATTCATATTTCAAGCGTTCTTTCTGTCCTGTCTGACCTAACGCAGATGAGATAACAATGATCAAGCAACCGTCAATGATCGAGCAACCACCTTTATATTATCATCACAGGACGCCGATTGCCATTTTCGATGGCGGCCTCTCCTGGCACCCCTACACGTTGCTAACAATCGCTTCTTTCACATTTCCACCCGGACTCGCTTTTATCGATTTCAGTTTTAACTCTTCGAGAGACATAACATGTGACTTACTATTCCAGCTTAGTAAGCCCCCCTCCCCCCCATAATTTTCCATAAATATTAAGAACCTAGGTAACGTAGGTAGGTAATTGTTTTAATAAAATCATAGTTTTAAACAAATTTAGTTAACCCTATAATTGGTTTTACAGAAATAATTGAAGAAGATATCATCAAAAGAAGAGCAGAATGGCGCAAGCGCTATTGGTTTAGAGTCCTGAAAGAAAGAAAGGCCGCAGGGGTCAACAGGAAGGCCGCAGGTACGTTTTTCATTCATATTTCAAGCGTTCTTTCTATCCTGTCTGACCTAACGCAGATGATATAACAATGATCAAGCAACCGTCAATGATCGAGCAACCACCTTTATATTATCATCACGGGCCGCCGATTGCCATTTTCGATGGCGGCCTCTCCTGGCACCCCTACACGTTGCTAACAATCGCTTCTTTCACATTTCCACCCGGACTCGCTTTTATCGATTTCAGTTTTAACTCTTCGAGAGACATAACATGTGACTTACTATTCCAGCTTAGTAAGCCCCCCTCCCCCCCCTAATTTTCCATAAATATTAAGAACCTAGGTAACGTAGGTAGGTAATTGTTTTAATAAAATCATAGTTTTAAACAAATTTAGTTAACCCTATAATTGGTTTTACAGAAATAATTGAAGAAGATATCATCAAAAGAAGAGCAGAATGGCGCAAGCGCTATTGGATTAGAGTCCTGAAAGAAAGAAAGGCCGCAGGGGTCAACAGGAAGGCCGAAGGTACGTTTTTCATTCATATTTCAAGCGTTCTTTCTGTCCTGTCTGACCTAACGCAGATGAGATAACAATGATCAAGCAACCGTCAATGATCGAGCAACCACCTTTATATTATCATCACAGGCCGCCGATTGCCATTTTCGATGGCGGCCTCTCCTGGCACCCCTACACGTTGCTAACAATCGCTTCTTTCACATTTCCACCCGGACTCGCTTTTATCGATTTCAGTGTTAACTCTTCAAGAGACATAACATGTGACTTACTATTCCAGCTTAGTAAGCCCCCCTCCCCCCCTTAATTTTCCATAAATATTAAGAACCTAGGTAACGTAGGTAGGTAATTGTTTTAATAAAATCATAGTTTTAAACAAATTTAGTTAACCCTATAATTGGTTTTACAGAAATAATTGAAGAAGATATCATCAAAAGAAGAGCAGAATGGCGCAAGCGCTATTGGATTAGAGTCCTGAAAGAAAGAAAGGCCGCAGGGGTCAACAGGAAGGCCGCAGGTACGTTTTTCATTCATATTTCAAGCGTTCTTTCTTTCCTGTCTGACCTAACGCAGATGATATAACAATGATCAAGCAACCGTCAATGATCGAGCAACCACCTTTATATTATCATCACGGGCCGCCGATTGCCATTTTCGATGGCGGCCCCTACACGTTGCTAACAATCGCTTCTTTCACATTTCCACCCGGACTCGCTTTTATCGATTTCAGTTTTAACTCTTCGAGAGACATAACATGTGACTTACTATTCCAGCTTAGTAAGCCCCCCTCCCCCCCCTAATTTTCCATAAATATTAAGAACCTAGGTAACGTAGGTAGGTAATTGTTTTAATAAAATCATAGTTTTAAACAAATTTAGTTAACCCTATAATTGGTTTTACAGAAATAATTGAAGAAGATATCATCAAAAGAAGAGCAGAATGGCGCAAGCGCTATTGGATTAGAGTCCTGAAAGAAAGAAAGGCCGCAGGGGTCAACAGGAAGGCCGAAGGTACGTTTTTCATTCATATTTCAAGCGTTCTTTCTGTCCTGTCTGACCTAACGCAGATGAGATAACAATGATCAAGCAACCGTCAATGATCGAGCAACCACCTTTATATTATCATCACAGGCCGCCGATTGCCATTTTCGATGGCGGCCTCTCCTGGCACCCCTACACGTTGCTAATAATCGCTTCTTTCACATTTCCACCCGGACTCGCTTTTATCGATTTCAGTGTTAACTCTTCGAGAGACATAACATGTGACTTACTATTCCAGCTTAGTACGCCCCCCCCCCCCCCTTAATTTTCCATAAATATTAAGAACATAGGTAACGTAGGTAGGTAATTGTTTTAATAAAATCATAGTTTTAAACAAATTTAGTTAACCCTATAATTGGTTTTACAGAAATCATCGAACAACACATGAGAAACAGACTGGCGCAAGAAGTATTGGTATCGTGTAATAAAAAAAAGAGAGGCCGCAGGAGTCAACAGGAAGGCCGAAGGTACGTTTTTCATTCATATTTCAAGCGTTCTTTCTGTCCTGTCTGACCTAACGCAGATGAGATAACAATGATCAAGCAACCGTCAATGATCGAGCAACCACCTTTATATTATCATCACAGGCCGCCGATTGCCATTTTCGATGGCGGCCTCTCCTGGCACCCCTACACGTTGCTAACAATCGCTTCTTTCACATTTCCACCCGGACTCGCTTTTATCGATTTCAGTGTTAACTCTTCGAGAGACATAACATGTGACTTACTATTCCAGCTTAGTAAGCCCCCCTCCCCACCAGAATTTTCCATAAATATTAAGAACCTAGGTAACGTAGGTAGGTAATTGTTTTAATAAAATCATAGTTTTAAACAAATTTAGTTAACCCTATAATTGGTTTTACAGAAATAATTGAAGAAGATATCATCAAAAGAAGAGCAGAATGGCGCAAGCGCTATTGGATAAGAGCCCTGAAAGAAAGAAAGGCCACAGGGGTCAACAGGAAGGCCGAAGGTACGTTTTTCATTCATATTTCAAGCGTTCTTTCTGTCCTGTCTGACCTAACGCAGATGAGATAACAATGATCAAGCAACCGTCAATGATCGAGCAACCACCTTTATATTATCATCACAGGCCGCCGATTGCCATTTTCGATGGCGGCCTCTCCTGGCACCCCTACACGTTGCTAACAATCGCTTCTTTCACATTTCCACCCGGACTCGCTTTTATCGATTTCAGTTTTAACTCTTCGAGAGACATAACATGTGACTTACTATTCCAGCTTAGTAAGCCCCCCTCCCCCCCCCCCTAATTTTCCATAAATATTAAGAACCTAGGTAACGTAGGTAGGTAATTGTTTTAATAAAATCATAGTTTTAAACAAATTTAGTTAACCCTATAATTGGTTTTACAGAAATCATCGAACAACACATGAGAAACAGACGTGCCGAATTTGTACAAGATTAATAACGACAGTAAAAGAAAAAATAACATCGGGAGTTATTCATATGGTTGTTAGCCAAATTTATTCCAATTAACACATGTGAAATAACAGGTTTCAATTGTTTTTGATTCCAGATTATTCCGATGAAATATTATTCCTAGCTAACCACTAGCTTCTTGTCGAAAGCAAACGGTTAGTCAAACAGCGGTTTGTATGTTTTGTATGTATTATTTTTGAAGTTGGCTATCATGTAAGAACGTTTTATCAACTTTTCAAAATAAATTCAAAAAATTGTCGAAAAACTGCAGATTTCTCAATTAAATTTATTTTGGGGTACCAACTCCGAATAGAAAACCACTAGCTTCTTGTCGAGAGCAAACGGTTAGTCAAACAGCGGTTTGTATGTATTATTTTTGAAGTTGGCTATCATGTAAGAATGTTTAATCTACTTTTCAAAATAAATTCAAAAAATTGCCGAATAGAATCCCGAATTTCAACGCTCCTCTGCCTTTGAAGAGAGTTTGTAAAAAAAAAAAAAAAAAAAAAGTTATGTCCTTTTGGAAACAATTTTAACTTAAATTAACTTGCGAAATTGTGCTTCCGCCGAAAATGAAGAATCACATAGGTTGGACGAGTTAAGAGGTCAGCAATTTTCATAGACAAAATGTGATTATCAAGTGGCTAAAACAATGACTGCAACTCGTAGACGTCCAAAACGCATTGATGGATTGAATGGTTACAGTAAAATATCACCTAGAAAATGTTGAAAAACTAAACGATTAGTAAAAACAGGATTCTGTGTAAATGAATTTCACAGAAACTGAATTTTTATAAAATTTGCTGAAATATCAGTTCGAAAAGGCGAAACACTTTAGAATTAGTTTCAGTTACCGATTTATTATATTTTTGTGAAGCGTTCATCTACATAAATTTGAAATTAGAGTTGATGCTTTCAGTACCAACAATGATGCTAATGCTAGTATAAAACTGGGGTTGCTTAAAGAATCCAACGATTTCAAATTCGACACCAATTATATAGATTCTGGAAAATGAATGAAACGTGCCCACTGAATCAGATGTGGCGGAAGCGAGATGGGAGAAAATGTGGCTAAAAGTGGATACTAATAATGATGACCATTCACTTCGGTTTTAGTGTAATATAGTGTAATTATTCAACATTCCTTACCTTTGAAGCCTTCTTCCAGCTCTGTCGTTCTCTGTCGATCGACAGGAACAGATGATTCATCGTCAACTGGTTCGTCAACCTGTACAAAAAATGTATATAACTGAAATTAGGACTACAGAATCCACATATCGCAAGTACCTACCTACTCAGAAGTATGAACGCTAGGTAAGAGAGGCAGACAGGATATGGATTGTTTCTGCTTATCTACATTTCTACCAATAGTTCCAATATTTGAAGGATTTTTTTTTACATTTACATGTTTTTACTACTGCCCCCCTCGGTGGGAAATCATTACAAATTGCGTCAGACAAAGCCAAACGGAAAAGCAGAAAAACTGAAAATTAGGTTTACTTTAGACCCATTTTTTGTTTTTCTTTGCTTGTTTTACCTATATAAATAATCTTCCTAGGATGCGAGAGAACGAAAACGTACGCAAACTTGGTTCACTTTCTTATTTCAGCCACCATCGATATCTACTTAGCGTCACAAATTGTATTTAATTAACTACATTAAATACAAGTAAATTGACATTTTCTTATATAAAATGTGTACTTAGCATATTTTGTATTTGATTTAAAAAAAAGTTCCAGTCCTGCAGCATGATGGTATGAGCAACTTTTGGTAATATATCACATTATACTCGTATCAACGCTGAATTGCCAAACAACATAATGAATGAATTGTTTTGACTATGAGTGAAAAGAAATTGTTAACTATGTACCAATTTTATGGCAAAAAAAAGTCCTAAATAATATTCTGCGATTTTAGATTTTTTGTTTTTGCAGTTTTCATCTATTTTTCGGCCAATAATAATGAAATTCAAGTACATTTTTCAGCATAAATTTATGCATATTTTTTAATGTTCTATTTCATCGTTGTTAAACTTTGTTTGACTAAAATTCTGCTAAAAAATATAACCAAAGATTTTTAGCCGTTTCAGCCATTTTTTAATAACATTTTCCGAAATGTGCTCAAAAAATACTGTCTAACGAACTCATCCTTTCATTTGGAAACTTTTTTTTTTTTTTTTTTTTTTCTTCCAAGTACGGAACGGAATTTTTATTTCAATCCAGTAAACAGAATTCTGGTCGCTTGGCTGATCAGGAAAGAGCCCCTGAGTTAATTCGTATCTTGATGTCCCAGGGAGTCCCGCTATCATATATCAACTTCCTAGGGTGAACGGGAGGGAATTAATGCACTCAGCTGATAGGACTTGGTCGTAGCTGCTCCGAAACCCCAAAAGGCACTTCGACAGATCAAATGCCTCCTATGTTTCAAATTTCATCAAAATTGGCTGAGAAGAACTGGTTGAAGTGGGTGGAAAAAAAACCAAGGTGTGACTATGGGGGGGGGGGGCATTACAATTGTTTATTGAAAGCTTGTCAATCTAGCGTCTCGCTGGACAACATTATTTATGGAATTCAAACATATATTTGATCCTCCGACCTCACAGTCAAAGTAAACTTACAACAGACACTAGGTTCCATTTATTCCTTGGGCCAACAAACTCGGAGGAGCCCTTCGGCCTTTTCCAACTTGCTAATTTCAACTTTTTTCATTTTCCACCCACCCCAAAAAAATATTTTTTGCTCCCTGTTGATGTCAAAAAGGTAGAAGATGGGACCCGCTCTCCCCTAGAAGGTGTTTGTTTGCTACAAATTATTTCAATAACCGGCCCATTTGTAGCAGTGGCCGATGGCGCGTAGAGAAAACCAACCCTCCGTAACGTTCCTAATGACTCGGAGTTTTCTTCTTAGCCACACTCACAAAAACAGATCTACACACAGACACAGGCAGACCGACCATCCCGCTACTTGTATCTCCTCCTGCCATGGCTTAATTGACCTTCACATCTTTCATGTCAGCTTTTCATCCCTCTCCGTCCTATGATGTTCTTTCTCTCTCGATATGTTGGGAGGGTTGAAAACGGCCGGAACATTCTCCCAGACAACTTGGAGGCTCGTGCGGGCACTTGAGGGGTGATTTTGCAGAAAGAAAGTGTCTGAACTATTATGTTAGGCTCACAATCAGTATCGGTATTTGCTGCAAAATAAAGCCTGAGTTTATTCGGCGTCTGCGCATAGCGAATTATTTGATTTCAGATACTGACAGACGGTTCCCAAGCGCAGAAGAGGGTGTTAGGGGTGAGGTAAGTGCCACAGAATAACGAAACATAAAGACTCCAATGGGGATAATGCCTAGAAAGGTTTTACTTTCTACACAAATTCGTTTTGAAACTCTATGGATCAATCCATGAATAAATAATGCAGTCTAATCAATAACTGTTCAAATTGGAAAATCAAGTTCAAAGGACACCACATTTTGTGAGCACAAATCCACTCAATAATAGAATGTTCTCTGACACCTTCCTCCTTCATAAATGACATAGATAAAAAAGGGGCATCCATTGATTTCTACATACAATTCTTGTATCATCTGTATAAAATTTCACCATAATTATTTATTATAGATTTACTATAGTAACAATTTATCCAGTCAATATAATGAATAGTGTGTCACTTGCAATGTATTCTGCAATGTATGTAGTGTACATACTCACCAAAAAAAGTTTTGCGTCACCCTTATTCAGTCAAAAATATGTACGGGAAAAATTTGGGTTTTGGATTTTTGAAAAGTGTTTCTTATACAAAATAGAAACAACAGAAAAAACTATATTTCGATACATTTCTCCACTTGAAAATTTTTTTTCTTAGATAACATAAAAAATCTAAAAAATTCACTTTTCTAAAAATTGTAAAAAAAAATCACAGGTAGTCTGTACTACCTCCTCTGGTTGTAATTAAAGCTCACATGCGAACAGGCATGCACAATATGAGGTGATTAATTGCCTCTAGGTCAAAGTTGCGCCATTCTTGAACAGCAGCTTCCCTGAGTTTCTGGACGGTCGTAGGAACGTTTGGTCGACTTTGAACTGTACTTAGGAGTATATCCCAAACATGTTCAATGGGATTCATATTCGGGGAGAATGGAGGCCAGCCCATTCTGTTTGAGGATACCCCTATGGTACAAATTTGCATTCATCGTAGCATCTATGGGCACTAGCTTGGTTCTGGCGTGGTGCATAACACTAGCCCAAAACATGACAGAACCACCATGCTGCTGAGCGCGGCTTGTGGGGTACCTCAAGCGACTTGGCCTCCCTCTGGAACTCTCCAAACTCTCACTCTGTGGTTGTCTGGTACTAGAGCAAGGGGAGTTTCGTCAGAAAATAAACAATTCTCCATTCATGATCTCTGGTGGTTCTGTCATATTTTGGGATGGTGTTATGCACAACGCAAGGCTAGTGCCCATAGAAGGTACGATGAATGCAAATTCCTACCTAAGGGATATACTCCAGTCTACAGTGACACCAATGGCCGAAAATTATGGAGAAAATTTTGGTCAAGTTGACGACAACGCTTCCCCTCACAGGGCTATAATCGTCCAAAACACCTACAGAACGTGAATATCAACTGAATGGACTGGCTAACGTTCTCTCTGGACATGAATCCCATTAAACGTGTTTGGGATATGCTCCACAGAGCAGTTCAAAGTCGACCAAATGTTCCCACGACAGTCCAGGAACTCAGGGAAGAATGGCGCAACTTTGACGAAGACGCAATTAATCACCTCATTTTGCGCATGCCTGTTCGCGTGCGAGCTTTAATTACCAGAGGAGGTAGTACAAACTACTTAAGTGGCTTTTTATTATTACTATTTTTTTAAAGAATTTTTAAATAAGAAAAGTTCAGTCTTTTGCCTTTTTTCAAGAAAATGTTTTTTCAACTGGAGAAATTCATCGAAATAAAGTTTTTTTTGTTGATGCAAAACTTTTTTTTGATGTGCATAGTATGTGCAAGGTAACAGCCATGAGGACCACTACTAAGTCCTGAAGAAGACGCTGTACAAATATGACAAAACGTCGGCCTAGAAGAAATTTATTATTGACCACCCCTCGCTAACCCTCAACATCACAAAGAGAAAATTCATAGCATATAAACACTGGGTAATTATTTTTAGCTCACGGAATTGATTGACTTGACTCAGAGTTCCTTTTCTTTTCTTTTCTTCTGAGTTATGGGTTTTTTTAATGCAGGAACATTTGAATTATGAAACGGAATGACAGATCGATCAGAAGCCGGAGAGGAAGATCTACAAATATAGGATCACCGTAAATTATAACACTTGTTTACACAGCAGGTCATTAAGAGGGCATTCGAAGATATTAGTTCTTTTTATTCGTTCGGAATCCCCCTCTCCCTCTTCGGCAGTTATTATTTTTTCTGAACGCACCTAAAATAAACCGTACAGAGTAGGGCGGTAGGTTGTCACCCCTTCGTATGTCTCTCTAAACATAGTGAAGGAACGGTCTGAAGCAAGTGATGTCTCCCAAGTGTTGTGTGGTTCCCACGGCACCCGATACGGGACGCCACATGTGCAGCCTTCCACACGCAAATAACCCCATCGCTCACCCCCCCCCCCCCTCTCGCTAGAAGACTTCATCATCCTGTCTTATGTCCGCGTCAGTTATCAAGGATTGGGAACAGAGCTCCGTTGGAGGCGAAATGTGCGCATTAAATTTCCAACGACATCGCAGAGAATGTTGTGCAACGCATCCCCTTCGAGGTCGTTTTATCAGAATCGGAAAAAGAATGATAGATGAAGAATGTTATACATTTAAGGATTCCACCTTCCTGTGTGAATAGCAAAGCATAAGGAGATTGTATGCCTGTTCTTTTCTTGAGCACCAATGATAAGTAATCTTGCATAGTTTTTACTTTATCTTTGGTTTGCTGAATTGCAGTTTTAAATTGTTCGGAAAATTATCAGAGTAGTTTACTATTCTTAGTGATCTTTCATTTTAGATCCAAGGTAGCAATCTTAACTACGCACTCAAGTATGTAATTAAATTAACGAAAAAAAAGTTCTACAAGTAAAACATTTCGGGATGAAAAAACACGATAGGCGAGCGTACCTTCGCAGGTTCCTAAAATGTGCACCGTTTTTGTGTTGTTATTAGAGTTTAGGAGTCTCTTCTTTAATTTTATTATTTTTTAAGTGTCTGCTTATTGTGCCAACAATTGAGTATCCAATTTTTAGGACGTTCCTCAGAAGCTAGGTCATATTCACTATTATAGACTCTATAGACTCCTATTCACTGTATGTGGTTGAAATTTGATAGAGAGCCTCTCTGGGACAACAAGAGACGAGTAAAGTGAGGGGTACCATCCTGATCAGCTGAGTGAGCTAAAATCTCTCCTGTACACCGTAGGACGTTTAAAATTGATCGGGAGCCCCTATGGGACAACAAGAGACGAATGAAATTATGGGTCTCCAGCAGCCCGATTCGCGTGGCGTTTTTTGCTACATGCTCCGCGAACCAGCGGCACGTAATTAGGAAAGCGTTTTGTAAACAAATTTCCCAGTGATTAGGTCAAAATTACTATTAACCACGGTTCACCTAGCGACGAAGAATTGCCGAAATTTGTTCAGTGAAAATTGACTTTCGCATATGAAGCTTGACTATTCACCTACCTATCTCAATTCGAAAAGTTGGTCCTGCAAGGAGCAAGGATGTCTTCGAAAGGAGGGTTCAAATCGACGAGTTATACGCGTTTACCACAACAAACGTAAGCGTGTAATTCGATTTTTCAATTATCGGTAGTTGCGTCACCGTCACATCCATGATGGCGATCATGTTCCTGACTCGAGTCAACTCAAAAGAATGAAAATTATCATTCCGTCACTGAATATTTATTGTTAAATGTTGAACAACTGAAAACACCATTTTAGTCTGTCACATCCATGCACTAGTCAACAAAACTAAGTACTAGAGGTTGAATACGAATTTTGGAAGGTTACTGACGAGTTATATATATTATTTACACGTAGTCAGTGAGTACAGGAGTTGTAAGGCTTATGCCGCTATCAAAAGTATCTAATTTGTAAACTGTTTCAGGTTTTCATAGAAATGAAATGAAAAGAAAAATGAAATTAGATTCAACTGTAAATTACACAAAATCCACAATCTATTTTCGTAATTTCACCGAAAGAGAAGAACTGTTTAATACCCAACATATAATATTGTGGTTTTTTGGAAGAAGTGGGCGATGTGCACAACAGGTTATGTACTTGTTCAACAACAATCATCTTCACAGTGATGAACAACTTCACACTGTAAATGGAACGATTTCGCAACATTTTAAGGATATATTCCACATCAAATGCAGCTCCGAATCTGACAATAGCGGAACATACAATCATGTAGTACCGGTATTGTTTTTCTGCAATAGGTAAACTTCTTTGGAATTCCTACTGAAATCGTGTAGAAATAGAAGTGCAGTGTGTAGAAATTATATGAATGCACGATGCACAAATGCAAAATGAGGAAGGTTATTGCTCATTATGCGTGACGATCTTCTTAACAGTGCTCGATTAGCTCGAACAAAAGCCCAAAATGTTCAAGTGTACTGTGGGTTATTGAATCAACGGTATATATTTGGATAAGCTGTCACTAAATAGATATCCTATTTATGAACGGCTATCTAGAAATTACTGAAGGTAATTATCAGCCATGATCACATCGATTTTATGAAGGATTTCCGATACACTGCATTCTCACTCTTCACTGTCCAATTTTCCACATTTGATTATTCCGACTCGGGTCGATGAGTCTTAGTCATTAAATCAAAGATCGGAAGAGGCAAAACGAATAAGAAGAGAAGAGGGAAACGATAAATTAGGAACCCGAAACGAAAGCCTAGGGGAAACCCTAAGAAATCTCGAAGCCGGTGAATTGGCCCATAGAATAAGTAAAGCTAAGACAAGTGCGGGAGGGGCAGCTTTTTCGTAAGACATTCTTCATTCCGTAAACAACGGCTCCTTATTACCATCTTCACACTTCCCTCATCCTATGAATATTCAACATCGTATTTTCGCCAGCTGTGTCATACCTTGAAATCACAACATTGTTTATTTGTTCATCTTGATAATTTGTGTTACGAGATGATGATTTGAATTTAAGATTCAGCAAATGTCTTCGAACCAACAAGGGTTGATGCTGTTGTTATCACTGGATATTTTCTCCACGAGTCAAATTTTTTGCTACCAGGTCAACCAAGGTAGCGGAAGCACAGCGTTAACGTTTCTGAAATGAAAGATTTTTTTTCCATAATAGTAAATCAATTATTGTTTACTTCATTTCACGCTCAAGATCATTATGTCCAATTTTTGTTTAGCATGTGAATGTCTTCGTGCCTACCGATCCCACAAGTATAATTTTCAACAAGTTCCTTCTGCCTTTGATGAAATTGTCAGTGATCGATCAGGTCCTATTGTCTTGATCGTCTTTGTAAATTCACCCTCAAGATTTGAACAGAAATTCCCAAACGTTGATTCCGCCAAATTTCAATTTCCCTCTACCTAATAGTCGATCCACGTTCGAATTGGACGGATATTTGAGGGCTGAATTATCAAATGATCCTCCCTGAACATGTTAAATAGGTTCAATAGGTGGTACACTGACAATGTGCAAACTTAATGTAGGTATGTGATTCAACCCGAGGCACGGGTACCAGATACAAAACAGGACCTGTCGAAAGGATATCTGCTATTTTCTGCGCAGCGGGTATACAGTTTAACACAATTTCATGAAGTCAGCAGCTTCTCATAACATCAAGTTGTAAAATTTTGGCTGCTCGAATTATTCACCTCAATAAAGACACGTACGCAGAAACAGCTATCTGCTCATCTCACTAAGTAATTTGGTTCTATGTTCATAGGCCTGTTGAATTGGAAGTTGGTTTATTGCGTTAGTCGTTTTCAAATCTTTCAAGTACTTCATCGTGTCAAGCTGAGGATCAGTTGAGAAACTAGAAAGAATACTATTACCACTATTACCAGATATATTATATAAGTAGACACCCTGTAATCAGAATCAGGGGTTTCATTGAAAACGTGGATCGAACTCAGCTTGTCCCGTCTAATACAAGCAGATTGAATGTTGATGTTAACATCAACTGTGAGGTTTCAAATAACTCTACTTGGATTTACTGGAAAACACCATTTTGTGCTCCTGTTGAGCAAGCATGTCTTACATGACCAAATTTGTTTTATACCATAAATCCCGAGACACCAACACAATCACACCACCAAAATCCCCCCACCCCCCCCCTACCCACCTACCATAACCTTTCCTGGGCCCTAGAAAACACCAACAGAATCTATAATGAAGCTCCGAGCCGAATAGCCATGGAAAGCTAAATTATTGTAGCGCACAGAATAACGGAAATTCCAAGTTAATATTACCATCCTTTCGGGATCCAGCAGATTCTTTCATAGAATTAAAAAGCAACAACAGCAGAATCATTCTAATTAGCCCACACAGAACAGAGCAATAGTATGAGAGCGCGATCTTTATACAGGGTGATTCCCTCGCAGATGCAAAAAAAAAGTGGGTGAAACTACATCAAAAATGGAGTCAAAAGCCGCCAACCGCATATTTTTATCTCAATCCGTACTCAAAATATGATTTTTTAAAGGTTTTTTCAGGAATACCGTGTTTTTCATTTTAAACTCGGATTTCTACACTTTGCCTCATTTAATTTTAACTTTCAACCTCATTTTCGGTATCAGCATTAAATTTACTATAAGAATAGAGTACTTGGGTTCTTGAAAAGTACCATCCGAAGACCATCACATCAGCTCAAACATTGACGATTTTGAAAAAATAATATTTCTGAAAATCTTTAAAACTTTACTACTCTTTTAAAAAGAATCCTGGAAACTGGCAAATCTCATGAAAACTGGTTCATCTAATATGCTTTCCAGCGGTATCATCAATTTTACTTTTATTTTGTTATTTAGGGGAGAAAATAATGTTTTAATGTTAAAAAATGTGGGTTTTTCAATGAAATTGTTGGTTTTCTCGAAAGATGACCCTCCATGAACCAACGAGTATGGGGTCGGTTTCTATGTATTTTTTCTCGCTGGATCGAATGGAAACTCTTGCAGATCTCTCAACTACGTTATAATCGAGTTTTACACTTTAATTAACTAGTTTTACCCCATAACACACATACATTTAATCGTAACAAACAAACTAAACATTTGCGATTTTAAGTGTAAAACTCGGTTATAACGGAGTTGGAGAGATCAACAAATGTTACCATTCGATACAGCGTGAAAAAATACATAGAAACCGACCCCATACTCGTGGGTCATTCATGGAGGGTCATCTTTCGAGAAAACCAACAATTTCATTGAAAAACCCACATTTTTTAATATTAAAACATAATTTTCTCCACTAAATAACAAAATAAAAGTAAACTTGATTATACCGTTGGAAAGAGTATTAGACGAAGCAGTTTTCATGAGATTTGCCGGTTTCCAGGATTCGTTTTGGAAGTGTAGTAAAGTTTTAAAGATTTTCAGAAATATTCTTTTTTCAAAATCGTCAATGTTTGAGCTGATGTGAGGGCCTTTGGATGGTACTTTTTAAGAACCCAAGTACACTATTCTTATAGTAAATTTAATGCTGATTCCGAAAATATGGTCAAAAGTTAAAAATAAATGAAGTAAAGTGGAGAAATTTGAGTTTAAAAGGAAAAAAAAACACGGTTTTCCTGAAAAAACCTTTAAAAAATCATATCTCGAAAACGGATTGAGATAAAAATATGCAGTTGGCGGCATTTTACTCCATTTTTGATGTAGTTTCACCCAAATTTTTTTTTTTGCATCTGCGAGGGAATCACCCTGTATAATATAACAGCTAGTGAAATCTGTAATCCACGTCAGCAATACTTTGTGCAGAAGCTTGCATAAAGTCATCGAGCACAATAAGACTTGTGAAACGGAATGATCCTTCGGAAATATAATGAAGTCCGTCAAGGAATATCCTCTAGAAAAATATTCCATGCTCTTGAGACTTTTTTGCTGTGTTGTCTCTAGTTGACATTGAAGGCCATGAATGGATTACACGGGGCAGAGGTTTAGAACAGAAGCTAATTGTGTTGGCGGCGAATGCGTGAAATAATTTTTTGTTCGGGCGGAACGGAGGTCCCTTTGGTGGCCGCCTTTAGAAAAATATCAAAAGTTTGTCTCGCCGCGTCCTCCGCAAAGGACCCGGTCGATGATGTCGCGTGTCGACTGGAGAACTGAGGGCGTGACGAGACCTTGGACACCATGTTCATTTATTAAGCAATTTACTGTCCTGGTATTCGGCCATAGATGACGAATACTTACATGTAACGCTGGGTGGTATCCTAGAACGGCCGCCAATTAACTACAGCAGAACCCAGGAAGAATCGAAATTAAATAATGAATTAATCAAAATATAATAAAATTCAGTATGATTTAGTTCAGTCGAATAGTAGGGTGCCTGAAAGTACCCGAGGCTGGTTAAAACTTTACTGGACATGTAAAGTCTATGGGCAATAGATGATATTACGATCTAGAATTCCCAAATCAAGACTAAAACATTGTAACTACATTCTCTTCTGTAAATTCTATCGGTTTGGTTGTAATTCAGGATTGTGTAGGTTATACTGGTAACTTTATTTCCAAGGAAGTACAGGATTACAGGTACAGAGCCTTATCTTATGAACACCATGACATCTAAGAATCAATTACCCCCCAATCAATTACCATTTTATCTTGGTCTCTATTTTTCCAAGACTGCTATCTTGCAGAGGCGACCTTTAATGGCTCGAGTGGATTTGGAATTCATTGAGGATTATAAATGATAGAGATTTGATGGCCAGTTCCTGCATGGGAGACCACACTTCTTTGGATACTAGGACACAAAAAATTTTTTGAACAGAGATACGGAAACTTGGTCTCAGGAGCAGAACTTGATTCGAAATTCATAATCTGGAACGTAGTGATTTAATACTTAATGAGTTAACTGTAAACAGGTAGCGCAATTCGATTGGCTATTTGACAAGCGTTCTATTGAGTGAATGAGATGTTTAAAAAGGTGCTGGGGTGCATGGTTATCGGTTATGGAACTTCAATTCACTAGGACATTAGGTGAGTTCATTTAAGAAATCAATGGAACTATATCGTGAAAGTTTCATAACTGCCGAAAGCGTGTCCATTTCACGAGACTCTCTAGAACAGCCATACTCAACCTGCGGCCCGCGGGCCGCAAGCGGCCCACCAAGCTTTTCTGAGTTGCCCTCATAAGCTAGGGTCACTTTTTGTCCGATAGAATGAAATTTACCTACCTTTACCCGTTTCCTAATCTATTTAGTCATTTTATAATTCTTCTGTATTCAGTTCTGTTTCACTCCTATTTTAACTTACCGAACTGACTCAGTTCAGTTTTGAGGAAATAAATACCAAAGATAACCCACGTTAAAAGCGGAGACACTGATACGTCTCACATAGTTAAAAGCCTGTCACAATATAAAAAATCACATTAAATTTGTATTACTATGATTTTTGTAATATTGATTTTGTAAATATACTTCTTTTTTTAAATGTATCTTACAGTTCCATTGTACCTTGACTAAGGTATTCGTATAACAAAGATTTGTAATACCTGCTTTGTGAACTGTGGCCCGCTTCAACTACGGAACACACAGATGTGGCCCGTGAGACAAAAAGGTTGAGTAAGGCTGATCTAGAACGATCAAGTTTGTCCCCCACCCCTGCAACTACTTGGAACCGTTCCCTACAAGAAGAACTGTGAGTTCTTCAATTCCGTTCAACCTGTTTAGTGGACATGTAGGTCAGAATGAAGTGTATAGTTTGGTGGTCTGGATGCTCGCAAGCTCGCATCTCAAAAATACATAACATCAAGTAGTCAATCCCTTAGTAAAAATGCAGATTAGTTGGATATGTAGATCAGAATGAGGTGTATAGTTTGGTGGTCTGGATGCTCGCAAGCTCGCATCTCAAAAATACATAACATCAAGTAGTCAATCCCTTAGTAAAAATGCACGATCACATAACAGTTTAGAAAAGTAAATGTGACTTTTCATTTGTGACTCATGAGCTGCTCCGCGTTGAACGGAATTGAAGAACTCACAGTTCTTCTTGTAGGGAACGGTTCCAAGAAGTTGCCGGGGTGGGGGACAAACTTGATCGTTCGAGAGGGTCTCGTGTCCATTTCTGAATAGACCCGGGTTTCGCTCATGTTTGAACATGGAACTCTTGTTTCTGAGTTACCGTAGCACTTGCCTACTTGATGAGCGACCTATTGAGCGAGCCTGATGATTAAAAGGTAGAGTAGGTACATGAAGCGCATATGGAACTTGCAAAGACTAATTGACATGGATATGTCTTTGCTCTGGGGGGTCAAAATTTGTGTCACAATTTCAGTGTTTTTCACGTACAACCCAGCTGTTACTAGGGAAATGGAACTTCCGCAGTTTTCATTGCACAGAAATCGTTCGCCACACGCTGGAAATCGCTTGATTTATGTGATAAATATTCACATCTCAAGCTACCAATTTCCCCCTCCTGACGTACCTGGCTACATTCCTAAACTAAGTTGATTGGACTATACACAATTTTAATAAGCCGGTTACAATATTCTTAATTTAAAGCAATAGCATCATTTACTCCACTCCATAGGAAACATTTTCATCCTCTTGACAACAGTCGACTGCTAACAACAACTCATTAGAGAGTTTTTGTTCTTCCCGTAATTTTCTACCCGTGTACGTGAAAAGAGTGAAATACCAACTGCGCATGCGCGAATCTTCACGTCAACGTGTAGAACTACGCGTGTACGGGAAAAAGGCCTATCTACACGTGCACGGGAAAATGCATTCGTTGGAATTTCGGCCTACGGGTAGTCATCATAGCCTGACGCAAAGGTAACAACAGTTGCCGGTAATCAGTGTGACCAAGGTAACCGCAGTTACGCAGTTATCAGCAAAGGTAACTACAGTGTGGTTGCCAACAACACGTTGGTTGGTCAACAAGTCGAGAGGTTATAGTGAAGTGTTCCGCTACAAAATTCAGCCATTTAAGGTACCTAAGCAATAAATGTATTTATAATTATGTATTTATAAATAATTATAAAGCAATTAATTATTTAAATAAGAATAGGTTGTACGAAAAGAATACGAAACAGCTTCTGGAACACTTATAGAGACGTTAACGTGAAGTTAGTGTTTGGTTTTTCACGTATACGTGTAGAAATACGCGTAAAAATCACGTGAAGAGCTAGCATCTCCAGCTGCTTGCTCTAGACGCTGCTCTACACGTCAACGGGAGAAAATCTTACGGGAAGAACAAAAACTCTCTATTGTAGTGGCTTCTCTCCACAGTTATTTTCAACATTATAAGTAAACCGTTGTTTTGTTGGAATTAGTCGGGATGCGGCCCAGGGATTTGTTTAAAGTTAAAGGATTTGTTTACAACTCTCGAGGACAACCGTTATGAAATCCCCAATCAAAGACATATCCATGTAACATGGTATCTGCTTGTAAAGCAGATAGTGGAACTCGTTTACGAGTTTTTTTAGAAGCGATAATTGGTTAAGTGCAGTGTTTAGGTTAGTATAATTATGCGTATCCAATGTTGAAGAACTCAGGTTTCTGATACAGCATTCCTTCCCTTTGCTTTTATCTGCAGGAACCTACTGAACAGTATCCGAATATTTTTTTAATAACGTGGAAAATGTCCTACTGAAAATTAGTGGAACCAAGAGCTATACAGAAAATGCTTCAGAACTATACACTAATACGGGTTGCTCTGGCAACATTTAGAGCGACTTTTCTATAGCAGTCGTCAACGTATTTCGTTACCAAACTCACTGAATTTGGCAGTCAGGATTTATTCTACAACTTCATTGAAGTCAAATCTCATTATTTCAGGTTCCCAACAAAAGCGAATTGGCACATATATAGTACTAATGAATGTGACGCTTTTCGTAAATTTAATGTGGATATATTGAATATACTCGTAATTCAAATATTCCTGCAAGTCAGTCGATAACAACATGGATTTTGTTCGTTTTTATATCATACCGCTTGATATTTTCCCCTATTAGCTTTGTCCGAGCTTCTTCGATCTTGAACTTTACTCGATCTCTTCCCAAACTGGATCGTCGTTCCAACGCGGTAAAAATAGAAATAGTTTCCGAGAAAAGGAGAGTGAATTACGGAGAAGAACTGGTCGGGCTGATGAGGGGCAAGGTGGACGTCATACCGCAGAATCAAGATCAAGTTCAGCTCACCACTTGAGGCATCTATGCCATTCACGTATATGTGAACCTTGCCGATAGGTTCCCACATATAAGAATCCATCCTTCTTCACAGCATCATTCGAATCTTTTTGCTTCAGAGTCTACCTAAAGGTACTCACTTTAGGGAGAAAACAAATTTTCGGTCTCCAAAATCAAAATTTCCACTCACATTTTACGTTTTAGACCATTCTGAACAACTTAGGTTCCGTGTCTGTGTGTGTCTGTCGTGTGTCCACAAATCCTTGTAACAAGCTTATTTTCCACAGTTTTCATCCAACTCCATTGGGATCCTCAAGGGACGAGTAAAGTGCGGAGCGCCATCCTGATCAGCTGAGTGAGCTAAAATCTCTCCTGTTCACCGTAGGACGTTGAAAATTGATAGGGAGCCTCTCTGGGACAACAAGAGACGAATGACCTTACAGGCTCCATCCTGATCAGCTGAATGTGCTAAAAGTTATGTCGCCTGTCTGATCACAACGAAATGTTGTAAGCCCTGTTGTTAGCCTGGTCATGTTAGCCTACTATAAGGGGGCACAACTTCTCCAAAAACAGCCAAAACACTTTGAAATGGGTTCAAAAAATTTAAAAATGAAATTTCCCAAAATTTCTCTTATGGAAATCCGTTTTGAAGCATTCTGAAACGATTCCGAGATTTTGATGCTTTTCTCACCCTGTATCACACACATACACATAAATATAATGTATTATTTGTATACAATTTAACGTCCGTATCATGTGGCATCTCCTTGGGATTGAGATGAAGAAATCTTGCCTCTTTCTTACAAAAAAATCCAAAGAATGGAGGTTAGTTTCGTTCTACAGTACTCTTTTTTGCTCTCTGTTAAAAAATAAAACTATGTATTGTTGAATTGCTATTTTTTAGTACTATATTACTCAGAAAAAATTTATCAACTAAGAACTAGAACACTCAAAAATTAGTGCTCAAATTTGTACCGATAAATATACATAAATTTCATTAAATGTGGTGACAAAATTGATTAAAAATGTAAAAAAGATAAACACCTAAAACATATTCTGTATAGTGGATTATCTCTTTTGAAATACTTGGTTTGCTATAAAATCTGATCGTTAACAATGCTGTATGAAGTGTTCAACTTTGAAATAATTTATATCAAGTCCTACCGACTGCGCCACAAATATAAGGGACTTATATTGTGGAAAGAAAACAACCCATTGCGATCATACGAACCGAAATTCTCTGCCATTTATTTACATGTATTTTGTTATTATTGTCTTGCTGTCTTCAGCTATACATAATAGCATGTGGAGTGTAGATAATGATTGCCCAAGCCGTTACAATTATTCATATAATGTGGAATAAATAAACAATAAAATTCGTTCATAAGGTCATGCTTCACTCCTGGAAGTCTTCAAAAATGAGTTTTTATCCTTTCCGTTAAAGAAGCCAACTAGAAATCGCTGAAATCAAATATACCTACCAATTGCAAGTTGCTCCGGTTGAATCGGAACGGATCGAGTTCTTTTCGGCGGGTTTTCTCATGATCGGCCAAATACGACCGGACGATGAGCCCGACGCTGTTAGCGACCGCACTGCGGTAAGGTGTCCGCCCGACGTTCACAAACCTGTTTATTGAACTGAGAATGCTATGGTCCGCCAGCTCTACTTGTCCACCTATTATTTATAAAGCGTAAGAGGTTTGACCGCACTGATTTCTTCTAGGTTAGGTAGATGACCGCGGAGGTTAAGGACTGTTATCGATAAAAAGGGCCATCCGTTCGGTTGGTGCTTCGAAGCTGAAGCGGTTGAGAATACGAGTTGAAAAGGTGTTGGCTTCGGCTAACTGGTGCGTGACACGTTCGTGACTCGGATCTATAACTTGACATCAATTTATTCCTAATAAACTAACACCTATTTGTTACGAGGGTCGTTACTGGTTTCTTACCTCTTGGACTGTCAAATTATTCAGCTAATACGAGACTAATTCTACTAATCAATGTAATAGAGTAATAAGATAGGAGTAGTTAGAATGATTTTTTTAAATATATTAGGTATATATATTTTTTTAATAATTTTTTTTATTATATAAATTTTATTTCAAGAAAATTAACAGGATTATGAAAGAAAACACGTATTATAATCCGTCAACTGTGATGGTTCTCGTCTCATCTGGGTGAGTGCGTCTAGCCCACGGCCTATCGCGGAGTTGACGCGCTGTTTCCGATCATTTTATGAGGTGATTGGAGGTATCCTAACCTCGAACAACCTGATAAATGCTTATAATGCACTGCTGATGGACCTGCCCCTTCGTACCAAATTCATCATAATAGTAAACCCCTCATTACAAAGGATGAATGCTACAGGTAAGGAGCTGTGCTGTGACTATTGATCCTCAACAACGAGTTCCAGGAGACATTTGAGAGCACAGGCAGCACCTAGTATTAGAGCAGCTACATGTGAAGACTACCTAAAGAGGATTGGAACGAAAAGCAATCCAAATTGTTTACTCTGTAGCAGTCCCACTCCTGCGGCAATAACTAGGGAATTATGTGATTTGTAGCGATTCACTAAGTACCATCGAGGCGATTAGGGACTCATATTCTGATTATCCTCTAACAGAAAGCCAACGCGTATCGCTACACCAAGCCACGACATTGGGCTCAACCATAACTTTTATGTGGGTACCGATCCATGAAGGTATTCATGGCAATGAGTGCGCAGATACCCTTGCAAGGAGAGTCATTGGTGATAACTCCATTGATATGTTGCCTATACGCATTGAGGATCAAATCTCCTACATGCAACATAAAGCCAATTCCTTCTGGCATGAGCAATGACAGGGTGAGGTCACTGGTCTGCGTGGTGTCCTTCAGGATTTGAGCCCGGTGGACCCTTTCGTAACCCTACTTCCAAGGAGGGATCGAATAGTGGTTAACCGGGTTGCCACTGGCAATACTCGTCTTACTCGCAGATACCTGCTTAGTGCAGGAGATCGAGATGTTGTGTGTGGGAGGTGTGGGGGTGATCTGTCCACCCTCCACTTTCTGGAGGACTGCCCAGCCCTTGTGGACCTCCGAGTCCAGCATCAGCCCCCTCAGTGGATTGACGTTTTACCTGGACCAGACAAGGTCCGATCCCTGTTGTTATACCTTAGAGCCGCTGAGCTCTACTACGAACTGTGATATCTGATCTGTGATATATTTATATACATCCAGTCGTAGTTTTATATCACTTTGCTGATTGTATATAGTTATTAGCCTATTTTACATCTAGTCTAAGTTGTATTATTTTATTTTTGGTTTTTTTAAACCACTCTGGGGCTAGACAGTGGTCATCACTGTACCCCTCATTTTTTTCTCCCTTCGAGAGTTGCCAGTGGAGTGGAGTTCATGGTGGCGCTCCTTTTTAGACAAGGATGGCAGCATGGCTCCCCTTGGAATCGTACCACTTCCAGTGTCCCTTTTTTAGACACCTTGTTCAATGCCGCTAATGACCCTTCTGGTTGAAATGCGGCTTAAACCTTAAAACAAAGAAAGAAAAAACTACAAACACCGATCAAGTGATTTGGTTAATTTGGACTGATTGAGTAACAAGCTTGGGCCTGATACTGTTTTCCAAATTCCTCACCGTTTATTTCGGAACCGGTTGCGCAAAACAACAGAGGAAGAAACTAAATCACGCTTTGCAACTTCAAGAAAATGACAGAAACCGATTCGACGAGTCGAGCGGAATTACTAAATACGACTTTTGATAGTCATAAACCGGGAAAGATCGCTCCAAGAGCCAGGAAACCATTCCTGCTTGGCAACACTTATAAATCAACTGGGTTATATGAGGGGGGAGAAGGATGGCAGACAAAGTCATTGCCTTTCCCTATCGTCGCTGGTCATGGAGGAGGACGGAAAGTGCTCTAGCGTTATGGAGCCATCGGGAGCAGAGAGCTAGAAAGACAAAAGGGTGCGAAGTTTGTCGAAGGGGTTAATTACAAGAGGCCGTCAAACTATTATTCACACTCCCAACTTCTGACTTTCTCAAGGAGAAGTTGGGTGTTGCTCCGCCTCGAAATCTCTTGTTATTTATAACGGTTTATTGTCTAGCGAATGTGGGAGATAAGTTCAGAACAATGGAGGTGGCGCTGGGATTATAATTATAACTCGCAGCCTACATGTAAATCATATACAATGAAATGAGTTATTTTTCTGAAAATTTATAAGAAACATTTGTCGCATCCTGTTGATTTTGGTTTATTTTCCAATAATGAACCTTTATAATCGACCAATATCCAGTAACAGGGTCGTTAAAGGAAGTCTAACAGGAATCAGATGAAGTAGATTTCTTCACTTCTTCATAAGGTAACTGACAGAAGAATACGAGTTTTCAACTTCCTTAGCCCAGTACAGAACTTACTATAACCAAAAACCTCGACTTTTTTTACTAAGTATGATTTCCTTCTGGTTGATTCTATTAGAAAACAGGTTGTATCTAACTCTAATAGTAAGCGATCTACAATACGACGAAGTTCGTTACTCACAAAGTATTCGATGGATAGGTATGTGGCTATACTAAAATTACCAACCGTTGTGAGTCTTATATCAAGACTAGCAGTAAAATAATTGAATGACCGATCCGATTAGTCTCGTAATGAAATCGTTCTATTAGACTAGGAATTTTGTCGCTGTCAATCAATATTAGTTTTTCGCGCATGCGCAACAGTTATTACTCTGCCAATCGCGATATAATTCAGTGGGCATTTTTCTAGAACATACAATCAATTACCTACCGAGTTTGAACGAAATAGGACAACAGATAATAAGAAATCGACCTAATGATAAATTCACGATTGCGCATGCGCACAGCCTACTGTTGATTCGACGGCATTAAACATTATAGCGGACTGTTTAGGAGACAACCCTCACAATCCCTGAAAATGTCATCGAAATCGGACTGAAACTTGGTATAGTTTTGGACGTGACAAGGATTTACCACAGACAGACAGACATCAGCCAGACCAGCTAGCTCTGAAACCCAAAAAGCAAGTGGAAATTTTGATTTTCGAGGATAAGAATGTTTCCAACTTCAATCACGAACACAAAGCTTCCCTCAACTTCGGTAGTGAGGAAGCGAAATGAGCGAGGAGAAAGTCAGTATTCTGCGACCAACGATCTGGAACGTGTTGTGCATACCGCACCTTATCATCAGCTGATTGTACGAAATGGATGATAGACATGTCCATGCAGCCAACACACGCATTAATTGGAAACCCTCTTCACTGATTTATCACTGTATTTATTCTCAAAAATACGAGAAATGTAGATTTTGTCGAAATGAAAAATGCGAATTTCTTTCCTTTATGGGACGATGTTTTGTACAATTTCAGGTACTTATGTATTATACCGACCACACCAAAGTATCGATATGAAAGTATCGATTTCTGTTCACTCCTAATCGTGATACGTCATACGTCTGTTCACACCATCTTGACTCGTACCTAGCTGAGTACATATGGCGGTCGGCAGTAGCGGCTAAAGGGGGAAATCCACTACGCTCACTCCTCCTTGACATTGACATTGCTGCATTCTGGGCATCACAGGAAACCCATTAACAATTGATAATCGTAGTAAGTTTGTAATTGTTTAATCAATATAAACCCGTTATCAATTGATAATCTTTGTAATTCTGTAATTAAAGAGTTGTTTTTCATGATATTATGTTCGTTTCTATAAAATATCTATTTCAGTGTTCCTTATTGGGTGTGGTCGGTATAATACATAAGTACCCAATTTCATTCCTAATGAGATGTTATGACTTGCTCCAAAACATTGTCTGTTTAAAATATTATCAATTTCGAAAATTCTCAAATTAATTTGGAAAATTCTCTCATTGGTTTGGGAAATTCTCAGTTTGGTTAGAAAAATTCTCAATTTGGTTTGGCAAATTCTCGATTCGTCTTAGAAATGCTATATATGCACGATAATAAGTGTACGAAGTCGGTATGTTTGATTGTGACATCAATATTCTGTGTTCGATGTGTGAATAACTCGAACAGTCATCGAGTATTGATTAACAGGGTGTCTACTAGATCTGTAAAATAAAAATCGGGGACTTTTTGAGGACTTTTGGGGTTTTAAATTTTTTAAATCGGTACCTTTTACAGGCTTTAATTTTTTTAGGAATAGCGTACCGAAATACTTACCAGTAGACCAACTGTAATCATGAGTAGCCTATGTAAAATTAGATCTTCATAACTTTTTTTATTTAATCTAGCCTACTTATAAAGTACAGAAGTCTAAGACTACTAAGACCAATATTAGTCTAAAGGGGCCTCTAGACGTGCAATATTATTGTGCAAACCGGGTTGCACAATATATTGATGGCAGCCCCTAGATGCTCAACGTTATTGCACAGTGTTTACGTTTGTGCACAAAGTTGTACCGTGTGAAGGCGGCAATGACGGTTGCGCAATAAATTGTGCACTCAGACACTCAGACGTACAAGCACATTGTGCAAACAGTACCCATCAGTTTTCCATAGGTCAACATGGAATTAAGTGACAGAGAATTTGTTTCGTGTTGATTGCTGTGGCTGCAAGTGCGAAAAAAAGAAAAAAGAAAGGCTCTAAAAAAGGGAGAAAATGGGCCAAGCAATGGTTCATTGACAGGGAGAAGTACACTCACGAAAAATTACTCAATGAACTGAGAGTGATTGAACAAAATGATTTCCGAAACTTTTTACGAATGAATGGAGAACTATTTGATGAACTCCTCGCTTTGGTTACTCCTGAAATCGGTAAAACGGACACTAACAGGTGCAGCCGGGTTGCGCAATGCTGCCATCAGACGGCTCAATCTTTTCCAGTTTGTGCAATATATTTTAAACTTTTGGTCAATCACGCAATATATTGCACAATCTTTCAATCTCGCCCTCACACGATCAATTATATTGCACAAACCAGATTATTGTGCAATAATATTGCACGTCTAGGGGCCGCTTAAGACTATAGTAAAATACTAAGTGCAAAATATTCAATATTATAGATTTTAAAAAGAATTCTGTGTAGTGGCTTTATATTATGATTATTTGGTTACCGACGCCATAAAAATCGGTGACTTCTATATTAAAATCTGTGACTTTCGGAAATATTCGTGCCCTACTGTAAAATCCGTGACTTTTCCGGGACTTCCCGTGAATTTTTTGACCTGTAGACAACCTGATTAAGGGCAGGTATCGAATATGGTATACTTAGATAGATACAGATAGATAGATTTACTGAAAAGTCAGCAGCTTTTCAATAAACGAAGAATATACCAAGTATATCAACTTCTGGCCACTGATAATATACAAAATTCAACTCAATCGTTCCAACTCTTACAATAAACGAATGCTCTTTTGTACCTACTGAATAGGGCAGGTGGATTGTGTATTCGAGTCACAACTGGAAACGCGAGCAAGAAAAGGCAATCAAGACCCAGAGGCGGTCTTGTATTAACGATCGTTTATTAAATTAAGTGTGATCTACCGGCGGGCGGAAGGGGGGGCGGGAGCTCTTTTTTGCTGCGGAATGGCCGCGGGTGTTTAAGGAGGTTCCGCGGGATAACATCTCACAATTAAGTCAGAGAAGGGAATGCACCGAGCAGAGATAGGAAGGAAACCTTCACTATGAGGGCAAACCTACTCTGCGGGCATGGGAAACAGGGTTGAGGGGAAGATCAAACCATTATGGGAGAAGAGCACCTCGGATCGTGCGACCGATCCTGGCAGAAGGGGAATAGTATTCGACTCCTTGAATTACATTTAGGCTAAGGAGCTTCCGAGAAAGGAGATGAGTAGGTTATGTTGGTAATTTCCTGCATAATACATCTCACAAACTCATTAAAGTAAACGTGAATGTATTATGGAAGTATATAAATCATTGGGTGTAACGTGGACGTGTAACGAACATTATGTATAAACAACATTTTAAATAATCTCAAAAGATGAATAAGAGTCAACTACCCTAAAAATGTAATCGAAATCGGATTTCAAATTTTTTCAACTATGACAATTTCCCCCTTGGAGGGGTTCACGTACAATTATTACTAATGGAGTTCATATGAGATTAGAATATGATCTTGACCATAAATTTTCTAATGAACTATTTAGGAAAACTGAACTTTCTCACAAATATAACAGTAGGACGATTCAGGGTGTCTACTAGATCTGTAAAATAAAAATCGGGGACTTTTTGGGTTCTAAATTTTAAAAATCGGTGACCTTTTACAGGCTTTCATTTCTTTAGGAATAGCGTACCGAAATACCAGTGTACCTACTGTAATTATGAGTAGCCGATATAAAATTAGATCTTCATCACTTATTTATTGATTCTAGCCTACTTATAAGGTACAGAAGTCTAAGACTACTTACAGAATATTCGTAAAATACAATGTACAAAATATTTAATATTATAGATTTTAAAAAGGATTCTTATCTCAGTTTTGAAATTATGCAATAGTGATTAGTGCAATTAGGCCCACATTAGCATATCCTATTTTTATTACAACTTACTACTAAGAATAAGTTATGGAAGTCTTTAACAAAATGTGTTTGCAGAATATATGCAAATGTTCAATATATTTATAGGTCTAAGTAAAAATATACACAGTATCGTAAGCTACCGGTAAGGTAAGAAAAACTTGGAACGTTTACACTCTCTTCAATAATGAATTGAGTTTTCTATTACACTCAATTCATCATTCTTCTCTTCCAACAATTTTTGTTTTTTTAATTTTAATTCCCATGTTTCTATTGCTGTCTCGAATAGATCCTTTCTTATGTTTTGTGAATCCCGGTACAGGCGCATTATATTATGATTTGGGTTACCGACGCCATAAAAATCGGTGACTTCTATATTAAAATCCGCGACTTTCGGAAATATACGTGCCCTATTATTAAATCCGTGACTTTTCCGGGAATCACCCTGCAGACACCCTGCGATTGGATAATTTTAATTTGTTCTTGAAATAGTTTGGAGAGTAGAAATGTCAGGAGCAAGGTTTTACAAAGGTAGTCATGGCACTTGTATAGATGCCAGTGGTATTCGTTTTATCAAATTTTCAAAAAAAAAAATGAGCTATTTAGATGGCTTCAAAATTTTAAAAGTGGGGTTGAAGGGTCGGGGACCCCCTAACAAATCCGTTCCATACACCAAAGATTTTAACATTATATATATACATTTATAGGGTGTATTTCCAGACGATAACTCCTTTTAAAAACGGCGTGAAAAATTCGTTCCAACGCAGAAAAATCCATCTTGGCAAAAGACAGGTTAAGTAGGTTGGCCAGGCCGATAGCTCCGGAATTTCAGGCTCGCTTTATTAGTCATGCTGCATGGCTGAGTACTTTTGTTCTCTTGGTTATTGTTCAAACTCAGAGTCTGATGAATGGACTTAAAAATGTCCGAGTCATTTGATTGGAATGTTCAAGGAACCACGATTTTATTATCCTCAGTCCTGAGTTTATTCCCCCCTAGCTCGATTGCATAAATTAACCTTAACCCTTCGTAGTGTGGAGTACAAATCATAATATCATACAGGTTCAATTCTCTCCAAGAATTTATTCTATTATATCGTGTGAAATGAAAATATTCAAATCCAATATTGATACCAATTAATATCCATCCAATCTAATATTGGTACCTATACTACCCACATTGAAGCAAAAATATAATCTGAAACGAAGTAGGAGGAAGGTATGAAAACGATGCATCTGCCATTCGACACAGACTACAATTGGATTTCGAGTCAGCACAATAAATAGCCTCACCTTTGAAACCAATACTGTCTCGCATTCTACAATGAGCTGGTGCATTAACCAAGACACACCTTCTGCACCATCATCGAGCCGGTAGGTACCTTTCGCATTATGCCCTTTAGAAGCACCACAAACGACTTGCTGACTATCCCGCGTCGATTCAGCAATTAAAGGAAAACCCCCAAGGGGCCCTCGGAGCAATGAAACATTAATGAAGACAATAAGAATGGGAATGTTATTACAAAAGGAGCGCACCACTATATTATCTTTTGTAAAGCCATTAACTTAAAGCCCCTGCCGACTCCAAAAGGACAACCGTGTAATTATTCCGGACTTATCTCTTCGGGGCTAATATATTTTTTGATTTTATGACAGTCGGATTTGTTTATGAAGTTAGGCAGTGACTTTTAGTGGTTGACGTCTTCATCGAATCGTTATTGCTGGTTAATGAGCTTCGCTTTGACTCTGAAGCTCGCGCTTGTCCTCCTCTGCAAGTAGTGTCTAACGATTTGCCGCACAACTTTATTATGGCTTTGCAAGTTATTTCGAGTTATTAATTTAAGGTCTCACTCCGCAATTTTTACTTTTCAACAATCCGAGAGTTCCGAGGAAAGTTGGTCTGCGAAATTGGTTTCTGGAACTCCTTCGTTGAAACGGTTTTGACCAAATCTAGAAAGGTAGACGTTATCTACGGCAAAAATCTCTATTTGTCTATTTAGCTGTCTACAGCTATGATTGTGAATATGGGTAAGAAAGGGTATATATATATTTTTAGTTTCAGCACTTTTGTATGGTCCAAACAATCCGCATTATTTTATAACTAATTTCGCCACACATTCGTTTCGCAACCCCATTTGCTGTTTAGCTGCCAACTCCACAAGTGTAATCCCCCAGTATCTCAACCTGATAACCAGGCATCCTCGCCTCAGCCCACTTTGGACCAATACATGAGGTGCTGTGGACCTTACTGTAACCATTCACAGGCAAGATTCCTACGAAGATGCCCGTACTGGGCTTGCCGTATTAAACTAAATAAATGAATAAGATGCAGAGCTACTGGTCAATACAAAATTGACCCTCCTTTTTCAAATCCTCTAGCACCAAAACCGACATAGTACTGAGCCTGATCCCTGTGGAAGAAGTAGGCAGCAACATTCAGCACACAGCATTGCACCTACAACTGATGGCCTCGAGTTCCTACGAAACTAATAGGTTAGCAGTGATGTGCACGGCTAAAGGACTGTGATCAGTACTGGTCGAGCTCCAGAGCCTCTCCACTGTCGACAATTAAAGAATTACCTCCACCTCTAGTATCAAGCGATCCCTTCACAAGCATAATGCGTTGAGAACCAGTCGCATGCTGCACCAAACCAAGATTCTATTTGGGTAATGGATAGTTCTAAAATTCATACCAGCAACGCGATGAAACAAACAGTGGATTAACTACCTTTGTCAATCAAGTTCCTACCCCCTTACTCACCGACACTGGCCTCCGTACGTCAATGAAGACCTATAAAGAGCTATAATATTCAATGAGAACGAATCATCACCCTCTTACCAGCACATCTACTATATTTAACCAGAGGGAAATAACTTACACAGCTCCACAAGTTACCACATGCCAATAGAGCCACATGGAAATCATGACTTTGTTGTAAACTTGAAGCCCTCACTAAGCCCATGTCTACAAAATTAATAAACCAATGCACAATTGAACTCTGAAAATGAGTAGAAACTGCCATCTATATCTTCCCACCCTAAATCCTCATCTATTTTCAAATGTATATGGCTACCACGATCAATTATATGTTAAATTACATCGCAAACTGTAAAATCTTTAAACTAAATTTGCATTTCGGGTTTAGTTTTTGCGCTCATCTCTGCACCAGACCACTCAAGATTATCTCTGATCCAAACTGTTTGATACATACTAACTAACCACGTATTCACCAAATTTTTGTGGTTTCTGTGAATGCAATACAAAAATCACCTACCCCGAATTTGAGAGAAAAATAACGTGAATTCCCAATTGCTTTTCCATGGTAGCTACAGGAGCTACTCAGGTAATTAACGTCAGGTCACAGTCAAATTTGTATTTAATGGTTATTTAGAGGGTTCGAATTTGAGGTTAAAGGCACACGATCCCGACCAATTGAATTGCATTTATTTTTGTTGGTCCGCGATCCATATTATAACTACATGTAACAACATTCAAAATAGTCTAAGAATCAATTGATATTTCAGTCCTAAATTCAAGTTTGTTTAGACCAGAATAGTCCACACATTTTGTGATCGCAGGACAGGCAGGTGGTTTATGGTACTTGTATGGAATGGGAGGAGGGTTGAAGAAAAGAAGAATGCAGTACATCTTGGTAAACAACTTGAACGTATGTAGTCGTATATTTCACTGTGGGAGAGGCAATTGATTCTCCCTGTGTCCACGGTTTGTAAATAGTGTTCACGTGTAAATTGGACATGAATCGTAGTTTTTCATGAGAAACCATGTTCATCGGAGATTTACATACGCAAGGTGGGCGCTACCGGATTTACTCCTACACATAACCGTATCGGAATGGTTTCAAGATCATGGAGCTAACAGGTGTCCATGAATATTATATGAGGGGTTCCCCTCGCACTGACTCGGTGATAAATACGGTTTCGAGTAACTAATGAACGGGATAAAAGAGTACAACCCTTCTCTTGTTCTGCGTCTCTGAGAAGAGTCTTCTGAGCAGCGCCGAGGAAGGGGGTGTCGGCAGGGTAACAGGTGCTTCACACTTGGGTACTAAGCGGGAACATGTGTGACTTTTGTGAAGAATGAACTGTGAACGAACTCGGAACGGGGTGACAGGTAACGAGGAGCGGTAAAAACAATCATATTGAATTACAGTTACGAAGCGGAAGATTGTGATTATGTGATAAATCAACGATCCCCGGAGAGGAACAATAAATTATGAACGTTTTAGACATGGACGCGTATATGATTTCAGGTTATATTTCATACAATTTGTATAAATCATGACTCTTTCAGCGGAAGAATCATGCATAAATGATGTCTACGTGTTAGCCAGAGTCGGTGAATGTAATTATGCACAACTTTGACAGCTTTTATCAACCGCTGATTTTGATTAGCTCGAGAACTAAATAATAATATACTGTTACAATCCACACTACCTACATATATCAAAGTAGGTGTACTTCACAATAAATTGGCAATATATTTAGATTTTAATAAAGTAATTGTAAAGGATTGGTGAATCTTGCTACCTCACAGATGTTGAACGATAAATTATTAATGTGATAATGGATTTACTCGGTATTTGGTGATTATTAGTTAGGTGCATTTGAATTGTTCATCAGGTGCGAGACTTAGCACAACGAATACTCAACTTGCAAATGGTATTAGAGCTAATCGAAGTAAAGCCATGGAATATTGTGTATATTCCTTCAGGCAGAGCCTCGTATTCCTGATAAACAAAGGTCAACCAAGAAGTTTAATCTATCCGGATTCGTCTTCTGTATACCAACAGAAAAACTCGCATTGATAGACCAATATACTCACTAAGTTAGTGATTTATAAAACATTTCCACAATCTGAGAAGGGAGATATAAGTGTAAGAATTTCCAATCATGCAGCATGATCGTATTAGCGAATTTTCGTAGATTATTATTGTATTGAATTATGTTACATTGTTTTAAAATTTTAGCACTTTGACCTTCAAATTTTAGCACCACTTAATTCGAATGTGATAATGTGCTATCGAAATGTGTGGAAATGTATTAGTTATCGTCACTAAAAATTAATAATTAAAATACTAAGGTAAGAGGTATAAAATATTCAAATATCCCTGGAAGAAAGGAACCTAAACTGAAAGGTTACCAACAGTTGAGGTGTCACTAAAGTACCGAAAAAATCCAAGAGAAACTACAGCTTGATTTTCTACAAAAATTCGCTAATAAAAGAGATTTTTTTTCCATCCTTGAAAAAAGAACGGAAAAAATCTTCTTTACAGAAATAAATAGAAATAAATTATTCGGATTAGTGAAGAGAGTAGAAGCTAGAAAGCTTTCGCGGAGGGCAGTTTCAGCCAATAGGTACAATTGACGGACGAGCGAAGTGAGCGTCTACACTGACTTTGGCCTGCATTGGGCTGTATGTGTGTGTTGTGTTTCTCTCTATCAGTCCGACAGACAGGCCATAATTTTTTTGTCCCGATGTCAAAAGAAACGCCTCAGAAACACGCGTTCGGAATGAATTTCGACGGTTATTGATGTGTTTAATTCGATTATATACTTAGAATATTTTCGGATTCTGCAACAAGTTAACAGTAGGTTCTACTATTTTCAAACATCGCAAGGAGCCTCTTGATCAGCCGACCCACTTGTTTCAATAGAAAACTACTACTATCCCCCCCCCCCCCCCCTCCCCAATATTTCTTGTTTCTTGTTGAGAACGTTGCGAGCCACCCGGAACCTCCATGCGACCCACCAGTTGCGGGAACGACTGATCTAAATCAAACGATAAAAACTAACTACTTTTTCATTTAGAAAATTTTCGTTTTTTTTTTTCCTGAATTTTAAATTGTTCAGCCTTAATTTTACTCCGAATTATTGATTGCAAGCGACGGCGAGATTTCATTTCAGCCACATCCCCGGCCGTTGTCACTTTCTAAAATAAAATTTCGTAAAATGTTTAATGTTCGTATATATAAAATGTTCGTAAAATAGTTTCGGCGGAAAAAACCTACGGACGATAAGATATTTCGTAATTTTTGAACCTACGGATTTTTAAACGTAAACAAGTTGGGGGGGGGGGGGGGGGGGGGGGGTGTCAAACTCGTTTTCGGAACTATTACAAAATTTCACTATTGATTGAACCAAAATAGTGACACTTCACAATTGTAGCGCGATGGAAGAAGTAGACGAGAAACATATCCAAATTGACGTGAATGTTAAATATTTTGAATTGTTTTTCTGGAGGCCACATTCCGACGATTTATTGAACCATCTATCAAACCGTTGGTCCGCTAACCGAGCATTTGAGAATTGGGGCCACATTCGTCTAATTTAGGAGACCATTCCAAGACCACGAAGTGTACCTAGAGTTCAAGATAAGATACGGACAACTATAATAGATACAATTACTAATGGCTGCTACTGCACAGTTGAATAACACTGTGTAGGTACCTACTCCGCAATCTACCGTTTTCTTCTGACTCCCTCGCCTTCAGTTTCCAGAGAACGCTGCTCCCAACTTCCTCTAGTTGTATATTAATACTACTACTCCCACCAAGAGTTTCCCGTCTCTAATTGCGCAGGCTATCCCATTGTAATTACGTCGCGTATGCATGATTTAGCTCCATTAATGCGGTTCGTTGGCCCTAGCCCTGCCCCCTTCTCTTCACTAAGGTCCTCTTTGCCTTAATGTCTTTGCTTTTTGCCTTAGGCGAGCTTGAGGGTCCTTTCCAGCTTTCGCGGTATGAAAAAACCAGGAGAAAATAAAAAAAAAACTCGTTGTATTGTTGCATAAAGTAAGCTGTCATTACAAGAGCTGCCTGGATAAGTAGCGGGTAACCCGGTCTCTTTCATAGCGTCGGCTATAGACCTGGCTTTAACCTACTTGAAACTTAAGCGAAGTGGAAACGAACAAAGGAAAATTAAGTAAAGTTTGATACACAAAATAACTGGGGACCGAGCGAAAAGTAGGGTAAATACGCTGTGGGACCAAAAACTGGCACAATATTGAATAATTAAGGAGAAAAAAATAAGTTTTTACTAGTATTAGCGATTTTTTGTAGAAACTTGACAATTTCCCATATCTCTTAATAGTATAATTAAAATAAAATTATACATACATGAGAAGATGTGATTAGAGAGTTTGCATTATCTAGGCAAGAAGCTTCAATAGCGCCATGGTTCTGTTGATTTCTACTTAGATAACGTTATGTCTAAATCCATTTGGGAAATGCCTTACTTGATTAAAGAAATGTCGAAATCAATTTGAAAACTTCTGTAGATGCTACTCCTGAATGATGAAAATATGATCATTTGAGTGGTTAAATACTTCCAATAAAGAATTTCATCTATTTTATTTCATTCTTTCTGCTGAAAGATCAAAAACTTCCTAAATAGGAGAAATATGAAGGGTTTTTTTTTTTTTTTTTTTTTTTTTTTTTTTTTTTTTTTTTTTTTAACAAAACATTTGGCGCTTCTAGCTGACGCAAAATGCGATTCTTAGATCTAAAATGAGAAATTCCATCAAGAAAGTTGCCCAATGTTCCTATCCTCCTGTCACAGATGAAAACTACGAAGAAGATTTTACAGCAACACGGAGGGTTCCCTTATTGCCATGACGTCCTAACACGATGGATTTTCAAATAATAGGAGCTACGAAAATGACAATAGGAAACCTCCGGAGGATGTACCGGTAGGGGTCTCATTTACAGTAATCTTCTCCATCCATTGGCCACGTTAATATCTAACCCCTTCCCCTCCAAGTACATAGGTATGTACTACACACTCGGGCGTCCTTCCAGTACACAATGCCCGCGTCGAATCGGACCCGGAACACATAAGAATAGCCCGCGGGAGCTCCTACCTATTACTGATTTAGGGGACTGGCCGTGTATGTGGTGCGGACGTCTTTTTTTCACCTCCAGATGCGGTCGGGTCATTCATGAAATCCTCGCAGCATCCCATTCTCTCGACCGAGGGTTTCCACCTTCTCAACGGACCGTAGTAAAACCGCCTATTCTTCCTTTTACCGCTCAGGGTGCGCGGAATCGCGAATGGACGCCATTCACGTCCAAGGCGACAACCCCCCATTGTTCCTGGATCGCTACTGACCTCAACTCCCACAAATAACCTTAGCATGTGGTCTACACTAAATCAAAGGTGTCCCTTCAAGGGAAAACGAGGAACAGATATTCATGAAAGTAGCAGTCATTCTTATCAATCTGATATTGCAAGGCACAAATAAATTACTTAACATCAACCGAACCCATCAACAACATCGTTATAATATAGACAAGAAAATATTTTAAAAAATCGCATCTGCAAAAAAAACCTAGTAAATGCACAGATATCAGGCAATTTTAATTAAAAAAAAAAAAACTAGAATTTTCAGGGTTTTGACAATTGTTTATTGTTCCGCATCGTCTTCAATCCAGTTGAATGTGACAGGGTGCAGCAGACCGTCAGCTCAAAATTTCGCTGTTTATCTCAACGTGTCTCGTTTCTCCAATTATTTTGAATATAATAATAATAAATAACTACTGCCACAAAACGCAAGCTCTTATAATTTCGGTAATTCTCCATTCTTTCCCAAAACTCATTCCATTTATTTCTACAGTCAACCCTTGATCATAGACAGCCTCGAAAACATCACTCCGCAAGTACACGGATTTTGAAGAGATACCGTGATCAACTCCGGGACCCCAATGTCGTGTATCAATCAGCCGATTGTTGCAATTAAGCGATTAAACTTGAAAAACGAGGCACTCCATAAGGGGGATCACTATCCCCCTCCTTTGGTGCCTAGTAGTTGACGACCTAATGAATGCGTTGCTCACTCTCTGCCATCATGCACAATTTTTCGCGGATGACGGGGTAGTCCTAACCCGGGGCTCAAACCCGACGGATATCACGAGAAATGCCAACACCATACTGAGACTGCTTGAACAATGGTGTAGAAACAAGGGACTATTCATTAATCCCAACAAAATTGAAATCATCACTTTCTCAAGGAAACGACGTCCCCCACAAATAACAGGACTGTCATACCTAAACACTAACCTCTCACCCTCCAGTAAGGTGAAGTATCTCGGTATTATACTGGATTCCAAGCTCAATTGGAAACCACATATTGAATGGAAGGTCAAAAAAAAATCACCAATAGCCTTTTCTGTGCCAGGAGAGCGATTGGAAAAAAGTGGGGACTTACCCCAAGAATAGCGCATTGGATCTACCAAGCCATCATTCAGGTCAAAAAAAAAAAATCACCAATAGCCTTTTCTGTGCCAGGAGAGCGATTGGAAAAAAGTGGGGACTTACCCCAAGAATAGCGCATTGGATCTACCAAGCCATCATTCTACCTAGACTCCTATTTGGGGTGGTGGTGTGGTGGCCGGGCATTAAAAACAGCAAAATCCTGGGCAAAATCGAAAGATTAGCCTGCATGCTTATTAGTGGAGCTTTCCGTACTACTCCAACTAGGAGCATCCAAATTATCCTTGAACTAGCACCACTGGATACTCTCGCAATGGTTTTCTCCATGCAAGCCGTGGTTAGGTTGAATATTTTGGGAGAATGGGTGCATGACACAAGTCATCTCTCTCACTACACACAAGTAGGACACACCTACATCAAACAAGCTACTAATGCTTATGCTCCAGAAACCCTCATGCCCTCCGATGAAACGAAGAGGAGATTTTTCTGGAACTTAAAATCCACCTTTGAAATAAAAGACAGAAATGGGTGGAACAATCAACAAACCCCTGTTGACACTATAGACACCATGCATTGCTACACCGATGGTTCTAAGATAGATAGGGGATCTGAACCTTCCTCTGGTGCTGGTGTATTCATACCCAGCCTTCAAGTGGCACATTCTTACAGCCTTGATAAATATGCAACTGTATTTCAATCAGAAATATATGCTATCAATAAGTGCCTGGTCACCCTACATAACCACAACACTTCTAACAAAAACATTTTTTACCGATAGTCAGGCCAACATCAAAGCACTCCTGAACCCCCTCACGACCTCAAAACTGGTCTGGAAAACAAAGAAATATATTAACAATTTGTTTCTTAACAACAACAGCATATCCATAAAATGGATTCCTGGTCATGGGAATTATGAAGGCAACGTTAATGCGGACGGTTTAGCGCGAGCTGGCTCAGGACAACAGTTCCTGAGATCATCTCCTGCCATCTGCATTTCCGAAAATGCCTGTAAAGCTAAAATTAAAAACTGGGTCACACAAGACCTCAACATTCTCTGGAGCAGGGAAATAGCTAGACATAGACAAACCAGAATGCTCGTTACGTCTTCCGACCCCAAACGAGCATACTGGCTTCTAAGCAAAAGTATAAATTCTATTAGAACCATGATTGGGGTCCTCACCGGACATTATGATTTCCGCAGGATGCTAAATATTATAGATAACAACATCTCACCTATGTGCCCTTGCGGACTCGAGGAAGATTCCGCAGAGCACTTTCTTTGCAGATGCGACCGGTACTGGAGATCCAGAACGGAGGCATTTGGGCATCATATAATTGAACGTGCTTCCCTCAGAGATATTGAGTGGAAAATAATCAAAAAGTTTGCTGATCTAGGCAAAAGGTTTGCTTGCGACGACTCCAATTCGGGGTAACCGGCGGAATCCTCTTTTAAATTAAAGGGGCCTCTTTTTGAGGGAGAGTATAAGCCGTTCATGGTGCCTGAAACTCTTTTCCAATGGTAACCCCGAGCAGTGAGTGAGTGAGTGAGTGAGTGAAACTTGAAAAACATATTGGTAAGTAATGGATGCATTACAGGGTCGTCCCCATGAATGGATCGTATATAATTTTGTTGGGAATTAAAATGAGAGAAAAGAAACAAAAGTATAATGAAATCCCCCCCTCCTGCCATTAAACCCCTTCACCGACGGCAAATTTGAAACTTCCGAGGTTGCAAAACTGGACTACAATCTGGATCGAACAAACAATTAAAACAGCCACGAAAAGCCAGACAAATATAATAAAAATATCACGATTTATCGTTATTACCCTTCCATTCACCCCCTTCCATAATGCAATTTAAAACTCCTGGTACGTACGAAATGAATCACTCGCGACGAAGTTGTGGAAACCCATTTCAAAACGGAAGTTCGTGAAAAAAGATGTCTATTTCCACGAAAAATAAAGAGCTACAATGTTAAATCGATCATCAGTAACAAATAATAACTTATTTATTGTTTGTTACTGATGATGGCCTAACCGTCGAAATCGATTTAACATTGTAACTCTTTATTGTTCGGGGAAATAGACAAAATTTTTCACTAACTTCCGTCCTGTTACATATTCCAAGTCTAGACCAAATTCAAAGTTGAACAAAAAATAATCACAAAAATCGGACGAGAATAGTAAGACCATAATAATTTCTCAGTATTACCCCCTCCATTCACCCTCTTCCATAATGAAATTTGAAACTCCCGTTACATTTTCCAAAAATAGACCTAATTCAAAGTCAAACAAAACAAGAATCACGAAAATCGGACAATAATAGTTAAAACATCATGATTCATCAATATTATCCTCTCCAATCACCCCCTATCTTGATGAAGTTTGAAAATCCTAACATACTTTCCAAAACTATATCGAATTCATAACAGAACAAAATAAGAATCACGAAAATCGGTAGAGATTTGTAGCTTGGGCAGCGCTTGACAAAATGGGGTAATTATCCCCTCCACCCCCCCACCACGACAGCAAATCCGAAATTTCCTGGTTCGTTGCACAACTGGACTGAAATCGGAATCGAACCAAACGAGAATCACGAAAATCTGTTGAGAATTGTAACCTGGGTAGCGTCGACAAAATTTGCAGGAAAAATCACATTTTTCGGCTTTACCCCTTCTATTCCCCCTCTTCCATGATGAAATTCAAAATTTCCGAGGTTTATTGCACAACTAGACTAAAATTGGGATCGAACAAACAAAGAATAGTTTTTTTCACGGATTCGTTCTTAGAATGGTCTGAAACGGATTTGTACGTGGTTACTGTTTTCTCTTGCTTGGGCTGTCCCCTACCCCCTGGATCAATTCCAATAGGTAGTCCCTCTTAAATAAGAAGCCTTGCCTGTAAGACCTAGCTTCTGAGGGACGTCCTAAAAATGTGTTGGGAAGGTTATGATTTTTAATTCGAAAATTTACTGAATCCATACAGAGGTGGTTATTGAATTAACGAAGCGAGTTTAGTAAATAACTAATTCATTAAAATGAAAAACACGATGTCGTCTTAGAAACCTTCTCGATGACCACAATCCGGTTTATTAATTATTTCTCAAGATGGCGGACCTTCCTCGAACGACCACATCCGGCCATCGGTGACTTCTCGGACGTCCCAAGTTTCGGTATAAATTGCCAAATAAAAAGCAATAAAGGGCGGCTAAGAAGAAAGAGGAAGGACCTGACGAGCCCGATGGACGTGAGCGTGTGTTGTGTGCGCGAGAGGGCGTGTGTGCAAGTCCGCTCCCCGAAAAAGGCTGGGACGCCGATGAAACATTTATTAGGGGGCACCAGCTGGGGACTTACTACGTGCCCCACATTCTATTAGGGCCTGAAGCTTCGGCTTACCGGCTCGTCATCTCCGCCAGGCACATTTGAAGATTTTTCGGATTGGACTTGAATTTCGACCGGTAATATATGAGCCCCACGTCAAGTTGCAAGTTCAAACCGAACTTTATCGGATGCGAGCAGAGTTTGCCACGTCGTAAGAGGAGATCAAAATAAATATTTTTTTGGTTTTATTGATTAATTAATGGAGAGTTTTTGTACTTCTCGTATTTATTTTCTCGTATACGAAAATGGCCTTTCCGAAACGAGAAGAGGTTTTCGTTACGTGGAAACGCTTTTTGGAACTGGAAGAGTCAGCTTTACTCGTACTCAGCTTTTTCGGAATCGTAATTACGAGACGACAACTCGACATTTCTCTAAGGTAACACTCTAGAATAAATTAGCAACTATCATGCCGTTGGAATGGACACACACACACACACACACACACACTAGGGGTCCCAATCCGCACGAATTTTCAGTCCTGCAGGATCCGCAACTCCAACTTGTCAACCCTGCAAGATCCTGCGCAGGATCCTGCATCTTCCCAACAGCGCAAATCAATTATTTATTTAATTAGTAATTCATAATGCTTAGTCATGACAAAATACCCGTAACGCATGCACAATGCGTTCAGAGTGTCACTGTTTAGTTGCGAACGAATGGATGTTCACAAATATCCAGCAGCGGATAAGGTGCATTCGGATTCAACACTGGTGGGTGGTATGGTTGTCAGGTAAGATTAGGCCATGGAGAGACATATTCCTCTTACGTTGTTATTGTCAAAAGTGACCATTTCTTTCTTCAATACAGTTTCCAAGACCTGAGTGGCAAGAGTCCATTCCTGCAAGGAGGTTTGAGCTTGTTGAAGTTTCAATTCAAGTTCTTCTTTTAATGATAGATGTGCGGAATGTAAAGTATTCAGTTGGCCTGAGACGTGTCCCATTTGAAGATGATGCAGAACTTGGACTTGGACCTGATACAGTTTCTGTGGTGATGAAACGATCTTCCGAAACGGATTCACATTCTTCCTTGATCAGTCTTGTTAACAAAATTTTCAGTTCTTGCTTGATGCCCGACTTTTTCATTAGCCAAAATGATTCGTGGTTTGAGCCGTATATTTAAAATAATTTTTATGTCATTATAGTAGGTTTGAGGGTTCTGGAAGTAGAGTATGAGTGGCAAAAGGTTGGTAGGCCTTTCTGCAATCCTCTTCTTCAGATTAGTGGCCAACCATCTGCTCAAATTCGTATTTTTCGACTCGAAAGGAATAATAATCTCTACTTCCATGATAAAATGGTAGAAGACTGGGCTGACACGCAGACTGGGAAATCGTGATTAACGCAGAAGATCGAATAAGGAGGGGGCTGGAGCGCTGGAGGGGAAAGCACCCCGCCCCCACCAAGAGTGGAAACTGTTATTCACATTTTTGTAGGGTAGAGGATCCACGCACAAATCGTGCAGGATCCGCACCTCCCAAATCCTGGGATCCCTAACACACACCCGACAAAATCGCCTGACTTTTCCCCGTGCCGTCTTTTTTTGTTGGTTTAACCATTTTATTTGTCTTTCTTTCGTGTTTTTTCCCCGTAACTGAACTAGAAGGGTCATTTTGTTCTTGCTTTGGACGTTTAATCGACGATTTCAGCTTTTTCGTAATCGACGATTTCATTTCAAAGTTCATTTTACACGTTTTAAAGATTCGTGAACTTCACGGCTGAATCTTTTTTGTATGATGTAGAGGTAAGTGGCCGTTGTTTCTTACTTCATGTTATATTTTGGAAATTATCTACTGTGACAATCGAGTTTTGAGCAGTGATTCACTACAAGAGTCACGTTAACGTCTCTATAAGAGTCCTCTTTCTCTTGGGCTTACGAAAACGCTAGGTACGAGAAATCAATGCGAGAAGGTTAGCATTCATCGTGCTCGCTCTCTAACAGCTTGTTTTCGTGTTTAAGAGAAATACCAATACGAGAAAATTCTCCAATTTTTGCACGAAACTACTAAGAGTCAAAGAAGTAAAATATATGAGCTCCATACCACATGGCAACCTTGTGTAGAACAAATATTTTAATATGAACACATAAATTTAAAATTTTCAACTGTATCTACTTTTTGAAGTCGGTCATTTATCAATTAGCGCGAAGAGTGAGTGTAAGAGAGGATGTGTTTTTGGGGGAGGAGGGTCGCTTTCAATATGAATCAAGAGCGAAATTTTCGGAATAAGGAGATTATTAATCATTGGATTATCAATAAGTGAAAAATAAGTATTAATAAGTTTTCAGTTATTTTTAGTGATTTTTTTTAGCACATTTTTTGAATTTTGACCAATTTAATGTGCTCAAAAAGTGTTGGCCAACGAACTCATCCTTTCGTTTGGAAAGCTTGATTTTTTGGCGCAAAAACGGAATTTTCATCTCAATCCTAAGGAGAGTTATCGTCTGGAATGACATATATATTTATATAAACGGTAAACTCTAGGATTCGTTTCAGAATGCCTCACAACGGATTTCAACAAAGGCAATTTTCGAAAACTTTTATTTTAAAATTTTTGAAGCAATTGCAATAGCTTCATTTTCAACAATACGATTCCTATTAGTAGATAACATTACGCTGAAGCTAGAATCCTAATACGTGTCAACTAGTGGTGATCGTCTATCATAGCAATATTAATAATGTACAGAATTGTTATTATTATTATTATTATTATTATTAAAAGAACTTACTTTAAGGAGGAGGATAGAGTTGGGGAGGATGTTGAGAGCGGAGAGAGTCGCATCTGGGAACGTCAGCTCCGTGCCATCTTCCCGTACCAGGTGCTGATCGAACGGCGCAACCCCGAAGATCTGCAGGATCTGAACACATAAATTGTTAAAAAACTATGATAAAAAAACTTCTTATTCATCAACGAATCAGTATACGAGTCAAACGTGGGTAGTAATTAACATTGAACAAATAATATTGAACAAAATAAGATCATACAATTGTGAGAAATCGATTCACGAAATAAATATATATTTTCCAAGTGGGTATAAACTATGACAATAGCGTTACCCGTGGGTGCGAAGAAGGTAATTTACCAATTTTAAATGGAAGACGATTACATCCTTGGTATTGCGTCAACCGGACCCTCTTACGAAAAATGGTTTTCTTTCCGAGATTTTTCAAAGTTTCGCGCTCTGGTGACGTTAAAGCACCCCTCCCGCCTGCGGTTATGTGTATCGTATCAAGTTTCATAGAATGGAATCTACTTTCATTTAAAAATATAAAATGAATAAGTGGGTAACGCCCAATCCACAAAACTCGGCGCTACGCGCCAGCCCCCTGTACTTCCGGTTAGTTGTACTCGAGCCCATCATTTCATTCGGTTCTTGATGTCTCTCATAAGCACCCTATAAATATTCGGCAAATTAAAGGGCCGTTTATCAATCACAGATAAAGCCCAGACAAACTCTAGGTAGCTAGCCGCCTAGGATATCTTCTGGTTGGCTGTTCATCAACTCACATTTACCTGCAAGATTGCGCTACCCTGCTTGGTATCCTTACCAGAGACTCATCTCCCTCAGTTAGCGATCTATCTGGTGGATAACGTTTTTTAGAGAAGTTATAACGTGTAGTAGTAATAATAATGTAATATACATTATAATAGTATAAAGTCATATTAAATAAAGTCATAATATTACCAGAGACTCATCTCCCTCAGTTAGCGATCTATCTGGTGGATAACATTTTGTAGAGAAGTTATAACGTGTAGTAGTAATAATAATGTAATATACATTATAATAGTATAAAGTCATATTAAATAGAGTCATAATGTACAACGAAGTTACTAACTTGATTGATTCCGATTTTTCGGATGAGAAAATCGTTCAATTTCTAGAATACGAATGAAGACCTTATACGGTTCGTCCACGTCCGGATTATTTTAGTTTACTTGATTTTGTCGATTTCCACACCCTCTTCCGACTATCGAAAGAAACGTCGATGTTTGTGCTGATGTTGATTGAAAGGAAATTAAAATCCCACAGTGACAGAAACATGAATAACTCCATATCGCCGATCACAAAACTTCTTATGTTCAGATTCTATGGTCATGGTGAGTAGTTGCTACCAACAATGTACCATAATGTAGCATAAAAGATCAATCGAGATCCCTTGGCAACAGAGATGAAACCGAAAGGACAGGAGTGTTCTTGTTGTGTTGTGCTATACCTATTTACTTTTTACCCATGGGCGTCACGAAGAACTAACAATACCAGTTTTTTAAGGATGTTTTGTGGGGAAATCACCGTTATTTCCGAATAATATTTTTGAATGTTATTTAAAATGAACTATCCATAACTCTGGACAACGCAACGGGTCGAGACTGTTAGACAATTAATAAACTGAGTTTCAGAGGGGTTTAGGGGCGTTTTATGAATTTCTGTAACACTTTCATTGTTCTCAAAGGAAATTAAGAAGAACAATACGACCGAATTTCAGTCAATGTAAATCATTATGCCGCATTACCGCTAATGAACGGCTCTCAAGCAAAAGGGGAAAACTGAGAGACAAGTTAAAGAATAGAGTTATAAATGGTGTATGTCAGATCCAGAACTCTCTCTCTCTCTCTCCCTCTAGAGGTCTCTCTTTTGAGCCGTCTCTCTACCTCTCTCTCTAAAGGGTCTGAATAATTAAATGGAAGGTCCAGGGGGCAAGGGGGTCGGAGGCGGCAAAAACCGTCTTAAAAACCGAAGGGTTCGCCGCCGCCATGACTAAGGGCTCTGACATATTCCTTGGAACACCCCGCGCAGACCCCGGGAGGAAGGTCCCTTTTGTTTTTGGGAGTCGGGAACACCGTCCTTAATCATAATTCTAAGGGGGCGAGGAGGGGTGTTCTAACCCTGCGGTGGACAATCGCTTGATTAACGGGGCTGTATTAGTAACAGTGTCCAGTGGCTGAGGCTCCGCGGGTAAATTGCCCGGACGGAGTCGGAGAGAGGGGTTTAGAGAGTTGCCCTTTGGCGATAAGTCAAGGGGGCAAAAACCCTTATCTGCCCCCCACCCTCATCCACGCTACGCTAACCTGCCCTTTCTTAACCTCCTCCCACATCCCTCTAATCAACATAACTAATGAGTAGCGGAGCCAGTCTCTTCTCACCAATCATTACTGAGCATTGTTCTCCCTCTGGAGGTATTCTTAACACATATCGCTGCCATACTCCATCAAACAAACACACTACCAAACTAACTTCATCAAGCAAACAAACCAACTAAGAATCCCCACCCCCCTCACCGTCACCACACCATCCTTTGCCAACAACAGCATTAGGTACCAACTTCTTGCGTAGAACTGTCTTAATCATGTCATGCGAGCATAATTAAGAATTAGACACATGTGAGTATCGGATTTCTTTGTCATATGGTAGATGAATAGCATTACCTAGAAATAAAACAGAAGGTTCACATCAAGCAACAAAACTAGATCAATTCATTCATTTACCTACAGTAACTCCCCTAAACTACAATTCCGGGGTTCTAGTAATGGTAATAATATTAGATATGTAGGCAGATAACGATCAAACTCTAGAACACATCTCCCTCTCATTAGAGTTTTTAGTAAGACGAGACCCTACATACGGATTTTTTTCAACCTCGTCGATCTTCAGGGGGTTGTCGCCGTATTTTACAGACAATTCCTACACCTTTCTAAGTATCTGATGAAATAGATTAGAAAGAATAATATATTCTAAATCAGTCCTATCAATGAAATATGTAAGTCGGACGAGTAGATCAGAATGATGTCTTATAATTATATAACGTGGTACACGAGTGTTTGGACTGAATACGAACTGAAATATATTTTCATCAAGTTCTTGTTTATCACTTTTGAATTGCTGAATATTATTTAGAACAAGTTTTTTTAATAACCATAAAATTGGTAGGCAACAATTTCTTTGCGCTCAATGTTTTTTCTTTTTTTTCCTTCTGTTTCCAGTACTGCCAGAATCATATTCTTTCCAACAGAATAATGATCATATAATTGATCCTATGCGACCATGGTAGCCAAAGCATGTGAATACTACTTATGCTTGCAACTGGAATTATATATTACGTATATTTACCTATGTTGCCTAAAAAAAAAGTCTTACCCTGATAAACAATCTGTCTACCTTAAACGATAGAATCCGTTTTGGAGTTGTTGGATCCGTGGTGTGAACTTATTTTCAGCAAACAGTACATTACATACATTCGATGAAGTAATTTATACGACCGAAATGCAATTCCTTAGCTATAGACTTGTTCACCTACGATGTGGTTAGGCGTTTCCCGATTTGACATTGGGAGGTTTCGCTGATTAAAATATTGCCCAAAACCTGGTCAAGAACTAGCTGACCATTTTGGAAAAAACTCGCATCGAAATCACGAACAATAAAACACACATTATATATATATATATATATATATATATATATATATATATATATATATATATATATATATATATATATATATATATATAGAGAGAGAGAGAGAGAGAGAGAGAGAGCAGTGTCGTGTGTGCAGAATGCAATACTTTGCGATATGAATTGTCTTATAGGTATTATAGTTGCAATGCAGTGAGCCTTACTCATGGGTGCGAAAAAGGTAGGTGCAATAACTATCTTTAAATGGAAGAAGAATCTACCCTCAGAAATTTGACATCATTAGCACTCTTCTACAATGATAAGTTTTCTTTTATGATTTTTAAAAGTTTCGCGCACTGGTGACATCAATGCACTCCTACCACAGGGGGGGGGGGGGGGGGGGTTACCCCAGTTTGACGTCACAAACAGTGCAAGAAACTGAAAAATCTTGGGAAAAACTACCTACTCATTGTAAAAGAGATCGAATGGTGGCAAATTTCTTATAATGTAATAAAATTTCATTTAAAAATGTAGAATGAATACGTGGGTAAAACTCATTCACAAAAAATTCTACGGGAGAGAAATTCATCAGTTGGTTTCGAAAGCCGAGTTCGATCGAAATTTACACCCGTCTTGAACAAACGGGAATTACTTCGGCACTATCTCTTCCCCTCTATTTGCTCCTCCGAGTGACTAATATTCCCATAAATCCCCCAAGAAAACTTGACCATTGATAAGTCACCCGGACGCCCGGTCTAATTATCTTTCTCCGAGCTTTTCCGAGCCGCATAACTCAAAATCACCGCTTCTAATGGGAGTTGACCGCGCCCTCTGACCCTCGGAGAGCTCCACCGGTCAACCGCACGGCTCCAGCAGATAAAGTTTGAGGGCTCCGGTGGGGCAGGCACCCCCTTTCCGTCGTTATTCATACCTTTAATCCTGTATGACATGAAGGGGTTCGCCCTCACAGGATCTAATTGCTCCATCAAATCAAGTTCCCGTGTCCGAACTAAGCTCCGCTTCACTTGTCTTCTCCTCGTCTCATTTCACAAAGTGCCCCCCTCTCGGAGATTTTCTTATCTTTCTCCCTCTGCCCTTTCGGATTTTCCTGGTTAACATCCTAACTGACCGCCCCCTCACTCTACATTAATCATACAGATTTCCGTACTGGTAAAATCCCTTTCAAAATCGGAGTTGAGATTACATAAATAATCCATAATTATGAATGTAAAGAAAAATAGAAAATCATGGATAATATTTCTATTTTTGAGCAACTTCGACAGGGCTGGATAAGACATTAGAAAATGGTATCGTTGTGGCTAAAATTTGCTTAAATGTTTTTGCAACTTCCTGTTATCCGTCCAACAACTGATCTCTTCTCGATAGCTAAGATTTTTTCCATCAGCCAATTATAAGCAACGTCAGCCCTCTTGTTTCTTCATGATTATATTGGTTATGTTTATAAGTAAGCATCTAGCGAATTTAGTTACTACAGGCTCGTGCCCAATATTTCTTATTCGTTCCACCTCACGATGAAATTTATTACTCCTGTACCTCACTCACGTTTGAAAGGTATAACTTTCATACATTACAGTATTCCACTATTGTTAATAAATTCACCTCATGGATTTGGATGGCATTATAATTGACCCTACTTAACACGCAAGAACAGGGTATAAACAATTTGTTTTCAGTTAACTCATTTCAGTAGGACATTTATTTGGGACAATTTATTGAAAAGTCATTATGTAGTGCAAATTTCGTAACAGCCAAACAATTTTTTAAAAGTTGCCATATTATTATTTTTATTCTATTATTACTATAATATTATTAATTAATAAGTTCTTAACTTGATTTTGTTTGTAATGGAAGTTCTTGAGAGTAGCTCACCCACCCAGCTCGGAACTGTGTTAACTTATGCATGTTCCTTTTCAATTAGCGAATTTTCTTAGAAAATAAAGCTATTGCAATGGCTCCAAAAATTTTCAAAAATTTTCTTCATCGAAATCTGTTTTGAGGCATTCTGAAATGATTCGTGGATTTTAACACTTATATATATATATATATATATATATATATATATATATATATATATATATATATATATATATATATATAAGTATATATATGTATGTGTCATTCCAGACGATAACTCTCGATAGAATTGAATAAAAACTTCGTTCTTTCGCCAAAAAAAATTAAGCATTTCAAAAGAAAGGATGAGTTCGTAGGACAACAATTTTTGAGTACATTAAATTGGTCAAATTTCGAATAATGTACCCAAAAAATCACTAAAAATGGCTGAAAACGGCCAACAATTGTTAAATTTCTTTTTTTTTTTTTTTTTTTTTTTGCAGAATTTTAGTCAAAACTTAATTTTCAACGATTAACTAGGACATTAAAAATGTTTGCTCAAAATTATGATGAAAAACGTACTTAAATGTCATTAAAATTAAAATTTAAAAATCAAAAATCCCTTTTGAATCAGTGGAATTTTATTCGGAATAAGTTTTTTGCCATAAACTTGGTTTTTAACCATTTCTGTCAACTAAAATTGCCCCAATTTCAATGCAATTTAACATACTATAGTACGATAGATAGTTTACGAAAATTCGCTCATACGATCATGCTGCATGACTGGAACTTTTCAAAACTTCTTTTCGAAAAACATCAATCAGAAGATTTTATAATTTCCCGAGACATTGCAATAGCTTCCTTTTTGTACAAAAATTCGCTAAAACTGCTAAAAATTTAAAAATCCAAAACCTTTTTTTGAATTGCAGAATATTATTTAGAACGAGTTTTTTGTCATAAAATTGGTAGTTAACAATTTCTTTTCTCTCTAAGTCCTTGATTTTCAAAACAATTTAACATTATCCAATACGATAATTTACACAAATTCGCTCATATAACCATGCTGCATGACTGGAACTTTTTGTATTGTCCTTCTTCTTCGTCGATATTTAAACTCTAGTTTCATAAAATAACGCGGTAAGGGCTCATACAAACGCTAAACGCTAACAGTAGTTTAAACCAAGTTTGAACATGAACAACGCTCAGCTGTCTCAGTTTAAACCTTGATTTGTACGCCTGCCCTTTAAATTATAGCAATCGACAAGTCAATTCACAAGTATCTTCTATCGAGAACAATATCCACAATTCAGTAAAACAATGGGACGAAAAAAGGAATCAATGTCATGTGGGAAGACTTCGGGGGATTAAACGGGAAGGGGCCACAAAAGAAATGAATGGGGAGATGCCCGGAATAAAAACCAAGTGGGAGTCAATAAAAGTCAATTGCCAGAAAAGTGATGGGCTACCTGTTAGCTCTCAGGGGATTATTAAAAGGACGGCAAAAGCAATATTAACTCATGTAACGTAATGAAGAGAGGAGAGGAATATGAAATGGTAATTAAATCCAGGATGTTTTATAGTGAGAATAAACGTCACAAACTACAGCACATCGATTTTTTTAACGTAATATAATATAAATTGGTATTTAAAAAATTTACATATTTAACTAATGTGATGGGCAGTGCAAACATAGACACTAAATCACAATCGTATGCAGTCATAAACGAATCGCATTGCAAAAATGGTTAAATTGGCGGTTGGTTCCCTCAGTATGGAACCAAATTGTACTAATTTCCTGTACTTCATGGAAAAAATTGAATCATGGACATGTTTTTGGGCAAAGGATTTTCATGTCACACAATGCAAAATTTTTCCATGAAGTGGAAACAATTAGTACAATTTTTCGTACACTAGAAAAAACATTGAGGAAATCCACCGTAACTGCCTGGATTTCCCTATTATCATTTTTATAGAGCGATTGTGACATCCTTCCACTTCCCCGCCAAGAGTTGCTTTAGCTCCTAACAGAACCTGCGTCGCCATTGGTTACTTTATGATGTCTCCAAGGTTGAGTGGGTGTTCCGCTCGTTGTAATTTCCAGATATTACCCCTTCGTGATCATTATTTCTAAGTTCTTTATTTGACAGTTTCCCGTATTTTTACTTTTTCAATCATTAAGTACCCAACTAACACATCGACTTGAAGAAAAGGTTGGCAGGGCCAACTGCTTAGTATATAGTAGCTACTATTTGCTAGAATCTACTACCTACCCAATTCCTTAGCGATGAATCCTAAGCAATTGCTCTTAGAAAATCGTGATGGAAATTTTCACCTGACCCCCAGCCCAAAAACATATCCATGATGAAATACGTGGGCATGTGCGGAATCTCACCAACACCGATACCTTACAGATGTTGCCTTAATGTAGCCTTGATTTCGCTGAACATACAAGACTTTAATTCAAAAATCTTTTCTTATGAATTAATTGACGATAAATAGCGGTATTGTTTTTTATAATAAAATGTAATATTTATTTTACTCAATCAAATTTCTAGAGACGGTGTGAGTGAGGATTGGTCCCACCCATGGTGTGGTTGCCCCTATGAATTTCAGGGAATATAGAATCATAACTAGACCAGTAATGGCATTGATATTATTGTCTTTGCATATTTAAATTTTAAGCATACTTCACGACAAGACATCATAACGTCTAGTGAAGTTTATACACAGATCTTTACTATGTTCTCACGGTATCTCATTCAACCCATGTTGACGTTGTTTTTCTGGGTAAACGCCTAGCGACCCTCTAAAGGGACAGGTAGATGAATGCACTGCAACCCAGGTGAAGAATCTTGTAAACCTTATCTAGGAAATTTTGGGGTTCCTGATTTTTAACCCATCTTTAAAAAATAATTAATAAAAGCGCTTTTGTATTCACTTTGTCCGTTTATGTATGTATCCTCGCGAAAGCGCCTTAACTCGAAAACAGCTGGACCGAATTTGACGGGATAGGTCGCAAAATGATCGGTTGCTCATTCAAAATAAACTGGTTGCGAAAATCACCATCGATAATCAGCAGCGTGCGCTGATTTCGTATTCAAAAAATCCAATTTCTATGCTATTTACCCTAAGAAGCTGAAATTTGAACCTCTGTGAGACATGGAGGATAGGATTTTCACCAGCCGAACCAGCAAAATCAACTGATTGAGCTCTTAACGATAATTTCTATGCTCAGTATCCTACGAAGCTGAAATTTGGAACGGAGCCTCTGTGAAACAGGTAGAATATGATTTTTAATGTTTTTCTGTGTTTACAGAAGGCTAGAAATCATAATAGAAATGATAGTAGAAAGTAGAACAAAAATACACCCGTTCAGAGTTTTCAGAATCTTCGAATGACTGTTTATTGACATCAGAAAATTAATACTAAGTAACTAAAAAACCATATGAGAAAATAATTATCGGAGTACTTCAACACCCTCCCTCGCTAATTATTTTCGAAAGTCCCATCTTTTTCGTCAACTCGAAATGACAAGGCTGATGAAGGGGTTTCGTCAAAATATCTGCTACTTGTGATTTTGTATCAATCTTCTCAATTTCGATTTCGTTTTCTTGAACAAGTTCCCTAACAAAGAAATGTCGAATCATAATGTGTTTTGTTCGTCTGTGAAATTCTGGATTCTTCGCCAACTTCAATGCGGCTTCATTGTCAACATAAAGTAGGGGTTTATCAATACTACCCAATAAACTTTTCAATAGTCGCTTGAGCCAAACTAGTTCGCGAGCTGCCTCACTTGCTGCAACTATTTCAGCTTGAGTAGTGGAGATTGCAACTGAAGTCTGTCGTTGACTCAACCAACCAATTGCACCTCCAGAGTGAAGACAAACTACTCCTGTTGTAGATCTTCCTGTTTTTATATCTCCCCCATAATCGGAATCACTATAACACTGGAGAAGACCTTGCTTGTAGCTCTGAGAGTATGTCAATCCATAGTCCACGGTTCCTTTTAGATATCTGAAAATTCGCTTCACTCTCACACAATCTTCTTGTGTTGGATTTTCAAGGGTTCGTGATACAACTCCGACAGCGTATGCTATGTCAGGTCTTGTTCCAACCATTAGATACATGAGAGCGCCCACGGCTTGACGATAAGGAAACTTCACTTCTTTTGACTGACCTGATGTGACTTCATCACTTCTTTTGCTCTCATGTACAATTGGAGTAGGAGCAGATTTACAGTCCTGCATACTAAACCGCTCCAAAACTTTTCTTGTGTAGGCAGCTTGGTTCACTGTAATCAATCCGTCACTCTGATGACGATTCCAAGAAAATACGAGGCTGACTTGGTAGTAATCTTGAACTCCTGCCTCAATTGATCTAAAAATTTGTCTTTGAGACCTGTAGAACTTGCTGCAACAAGCCCATCATCAACATAAAGTGCTAGAAAAATACATTCTGTATCATCTTTTCTAATGAACAGGCAGGGATCTGCTTCACTAGATTCAAATCCTATCTTCTTCAAATATTCCACAAATCTCTTATTCCAGCATCTAGGTGCCTGTTTCAATCCATATAGGCTCTTTCTCAGATGACAAACATGATCAGACCCATCTTCATATCCCTCCGGCTGTATCATATAAATATCTTCGTCCAGATATCCGTATAAAAAGGCTGTTGTAACATCAAACTGTGCCAACGCCATGTTGTCATTAGCTGAAACACTCAACAAAGTTCTTATCGTTCCGTTTTTTGCAACTGGACTAAATGTTTGATCATAATCAATTCCCTTTTTCTGAGAAAAACCTTTTATCACAAGCCGAGCTTTGAATCGGTCGACGGCTCCATCAGGGTTTGTTTTCACCTTAAATACCCACTTTGAGGGTATCGGCTTCTTTCCCTTGGGTAAGGATGTCATTTCCCAGACTCCGTTTTCTGCTAATGCATCTAATTCACTTCTCATTGCAGCTTTCCAATGCTGGCTTTCTGAACACGAGATTGCTTCTTGGAACGTGGATGGCTCACGTACTTCGCACATATCAGTAAATGCAGCCATCACAAAATCATCGAACCTTTGAGGTCTTCTTAGAGTTTCTCGGTCTCGAAGCATTCTGTCGTCACTTGTAGCTACTGGCTCCTCGCTATCCGAATTGTCTTCTATTTCCTCTTCTTCTTGGTCTTCATTATCCTTGGTCTTTTGATTTTCATAATTCTCTCTTCTTCGAAAAAGTGTTGTTTTTTGTTCTTCTTCATCTACAGGTTCCAAGGGTTTCTCATTAAAAACCACATCCCTGGAGCGCAATATCTTGTGGGACTTGTCATCCCAAATGCGGTATCCTTCATCATTTTCATACCCAACAAGTAATCCTCGAACTGCTTTTCTACTGAACTTCTTTCTAAGCTGCTTGGGAACATGTGCAAAGCATCTACTCCCTATGATTCTGAGGTGCTTGATTCCTGGTTTCTTACCCATCCACAGTTCGTAAGGAGATTTTCCATCCACTGTTGTAGGTCCTGTTCTATTCAAAATGTATGCAGCTGATACGATCATCTCATCCCACAGCCGAGGAGAAAGTTTGACACAAGAATCATGTGCATGCATCATAGTCCTAGCTGTTTCAACAAGAGTACGGTTCTCTCTCTCGCTGCATCCATTTTGTTCTGGGGTGTAAGGCATTGTAAATCTCTGTTTGATTTCATTTTTCTCAAGAATAGACCTAAAAGTATTACTGTCGTACTCTCCTCCATTGTCACTTAAAAACTCTTTTATGTTGTGACCAACTACTTTCGCTTCCCTCAGCATCAACTGGAGTTTCTGCGGGACTTCTGATTTTTCTTTTAATAGGTACACAAATCTAAATTTACTGAAATCATCTTTGAAGACTACATAATATTTGTAACCAAACAATGATCTTTCGAAGGGACCCCCAACATCCGAATGAATCAACTCTCCTGGTCTAGTTGATCTTGGTCTATTACCAAACTTGAGACGATGTGCCTTTCCATACACACATGCTTCACATAACTCAGAGTCCAACTTGACATTAACTCCTATCTCATTTGCAATAAATGACCTTACGTGCCTTTTATTCTGGTGTCCTAATCGCTCATGATAAAGCTGAAGTAAATTTCCTTTAGGAAGAACGTTGATTTCCACCTCCCGCTTGTCACATTCCTTAGCCTTCATGTCTAACTTGTACAGACCACCATAACGTTCCCTTGTCCCCATCACAACACACCGACCATCGACTTCTAACTTGCACATAACTTGAGTTGATGAAAAAACACTGTTTATATTTTTGTCCTGAGCAGACAGAGGTGAAAAAAGGTTTTTCTTAATGTCAGGAACTAACCAAACATCTGTCATATTTATTTGGGAAAGCTCACCATTCACTATCGCTTCGAGTTCTAAATTTCCCTTACCAATTGCTCCAACTGTGTGACCATTAGCTGTGGTCACAGTACGAGGGACAGCAAAAGGTTCAAACGATTTGAATAATTCCTTTCTATATGATATGTGATTAGTTGCCCCGTTGTCAACGTACCACACATTTGGATCATATTCAGTTGACAAAACTTCATTATGTTCGGCGACCAAGGTTGTTGAACTAGCTCTTGCATCCTCATTCTTCTTGGGGGGCCTACCATCTGCTATCCATTTCTTACAAAAGCGTACTATATGCCCTAGTTCCTTACAATAATTACAAGTAAACGCCGGTTTTTTACCGTACTCTTTTCGTCTGTAGCCTTGAGTCACGAGCACTTCACCTTCTTCGTCAGCAGAATCTTCTTTACTCTTCAACGCACGTTCGAAAGCACAAAGCTGAGCAGTGAGGTTTTCAACAGTCCTTTGGGTTTTTTCCACGAGCGTCCAGCTCGACTTGAATGGAAAAAACGAGTCGGGCAATGTATCGAGAATTTTGCAGATGAGAAACAATTCTGGCAGCTTACATTGTTTTTCACACTCAATTTCAGTTTTCAGATCGCTCCAAACGTTCTTGAGCTTGCTCATGTGTGTAGCAACATCATCTGTGTTATCTCTTTTGAAACGGAAAAACTTCATACACAGGTCATACGCCTTATCTTCATTCACGCCGTCAAATAGTCGATGCAACTCTTCCCATACCTCTACAGCTGTATGAAAACGCATAATCAGTTTCACGACTTCTTCAGCCATATTTCCTGTTATGACAATCAAGGTATCACTCTCTATTTTCAAATATTTGTCCAATTCTTCCTCTTTTTTGTCTCCGACAGGCCTTTTCAGCTTACCATTGAGAATGTCTAGTGCACCGGGGACACCTCGAAGGAGTACAGTGATCTTGTATTTCCAAGTACTCCAATTATGCTTCCCTTCCAATTTCCCGATCTGGGGAATTTTAGCAAACTCCATCTTTTCTTAGTTCCTACTTCTTGATCTGTATATGATCCCTAGACTTGAAAGCCCATAACCTAATGTTTTTCTGTGTTTACAGAAGGCTAGAAATCATAATAGAAATGATAGTAGAAAGTAGAACAAAAATACACCCGTTCAGAGTTTTCAGAATCTTCGAATGACTGTTTATTGACATCAGAAAATTAATACTAAGTAACTAAAAAACCATATGAGAAAATAATTATCGGAGTACTTCAACAATTTTCACTTGCCGAACCTCCCCATCAGCTTAGTGTCCTTTTATTGCTAATTTCTATGATATTTATCCTACGAAGCTGATATAATCTACGAGTACTTGAAGAAAATGCGCAAAACATGTGACTCACTACGTGAGTACTGATCTATATTTTATTAAGTTTATAAATTTCAGTCCTTCAATTCTACGTTGTGATTTCTCATCCAAAGTTCATGAACCTTGGCCCAATACAATGGGAGACAATTCCAGACCAGGAACAGTAGAATAGAGGCAAAAGAACCCCAAATTTATTCGTAGAACGTGTAATTGAAGTATTATGTCGGCCGTATGGTATTTTAATTTAGATATTGTTGGGATCCGGCCCAGAAGAAAGAATTGTAATAATTTTTATTTCCTTTACGTTTCAGTTATCAATGTGAAATCATCAAAAGTTTAAGGCTATGCTCTCAATGAGGGCAGCGACAGAAAGAAAGGAACAAAATGTAGTGGGGCAAACAATCATGTGAATTCTGTGAGAAGTCTGACTTTAGAAGTTATCGGGTGCAATAAAAAATGTAAGTCAACAACACTACAAAAACAGGTGCAACTTGTCTGAGTGGGGGGAGGGGTTCATCATAACACGCGCATGTTAGGTTACAATGGAGGGTACATCCAGTACAATCGCGTTCCATTCATTATTCTCACCGAAATCTTAAACCATCAGTAACCATCAGTACGTAGAGACGTCCCTGTAATGCATTACTTACCAATATGTTTCAGTTATTCTGCATCGTTCCTGCATCAAAAGTGGTAGTTCATGAGAGCGCTCGTAGCGATCATGGAGATATTTCAAAGAACTTTGAAGAAACAAGAAATCTACTTGGTAATTCCAAAGGAAAACGAATCCCCTGTTTCAAGATGCAAACTACCAATGCGCGAGAGCAACGAAATTCCTCGGAAAGCTGAATAGTAGGCAGTTTTTTTCCGCCTGACCCTCCGAATACTTGACGGTGTCGCTCGAAACATTTTTCAGTTAGAAAGCGGAGGAAAGAAGAAATGATGGAAACGGTTCTACTTGTTCGAGAGCACAAAAAGCGTTTCCGGAGACAAGAACTATTAGCCAGGAGGAAATGCTAACTTGGTCAAAGTTAACTGGGAAAAAACACTTCGACGTATTCTCAGTCTGTAATCGTCTTTGTACGTCGTTGAGTTCACAATCTTCGGCGAGGGAGTGAGCAAGGAACGTGATGATTAAGTTGGTTTTCTTTTAGACACTTGCCTTCATGTCAGTTGCCACTGGCATGCGCGCTACATTATCAAATCAGGTGGAACAAGGAAAACCTTGACTCATTTCAACTACTTTTTAAGCACTAAATATCGGATAGAGCAGCGAACAGAATTAACAAATATAGGTACTTAGTGTCAATATGCTGTGTCGCCTCGAAGCGAAATTATGAACTCAAAAATTACTAACCTAATTAGACATTATAACTTGATATAACAGAGTGATTCCAGGAGTGTCTCGCTACAGCACATAGCAAGGCACAAATAGCTCTACGTCTTGAATTTATCACTGTTATTATTTTTAAGGCTGTATCACACGCATTTTTTCAGCTTTTTTCTCGCATTTTTAATGCTCGAACGTGAAGAAGGCAAAGTGCTTTTTTCGAAGGTCAGCTATGAATGTTGAAGAGGAATAAGGAACTTTGGAAAAAAGAACGTTCGAGCATTAAAAATGCGAGAAAAAAGCTGAAAAAATGCAAGTGTGATACGACCTTTAGGATGACAATCAGTTACCTAGCAACCAGTCGGAAAAATAGATCAGAATTATGTGTAGACTTGTGTAGAGGTCTGGAGGCTCGCAACCTCGCATTCCGAAAATAAAAAATATACAAAATCAAAGCTAGTTGTGCAGGAACCAATCTGCGGAACGTATTGACCATGTCTGAATGTTTTGATTGGGATATTATCAGTAGGATGTATGAGTCTATGGTTTCTCCGGTATTGTTATATGGCGCTGAGATTTGGGCACTTAGGTAATAAGAAATTCCAGGAAAATCTCAACGTCAATTTTTCAAATCCGTCCTTCACCTTTCTAAACGAACACCAGCGAGGCTCTAGCTGTTAGTATTAGCAGTAGAATTCTTAAAAGAGCCTTAAATTGGTGGATTCGATTATTGAGAATGGATATGTAGATATTCCCAAAATTTTGTTATGATATTCTGATGAAATCGTCGACAAACTTGAAAGATTGGAAATATAACTGGCCTCTACAAATTGCGAAGATTCTGGTTTCCTTGGGTTTTGAACATATCTGGCGTAGCCAGGACACAAAAGTCGTTTCAGAAAATATGGACAAAATAATTTAAACAAACGAAAAGAAAAAAAAGACATCGTGATGTGTCAAGAATTCACAATTCGTCGAATTCAAGTCTCTATAAGACTCTCATAGGATCCCCATGAACCCCCTCTACCGGGTCATATTAGCCGAAAGCGTATATGTCAGCTAAGATGAATGAAAAATGATTACATTTACTTTTACGTCAAGGGGATAAAATACTCATGGAACAAAGAGGAGATATTTTCAATATGCAACGAAAATAAAAATGAAAATATTCATCACTTTCTGATCGTTTGTCCACACTATTCTCACTTACGAAAGGGACATTTGAACATAAGCTCTTCACAAAATATCTCCCGAGAAAATTGTGCCCAAATGTATCTGAACTGTAGAAGTAAGCAAGAGATGAACCATATGTTTTATTACGTAGAAAATTCCCAAAGAAACCGCGAATTCCTAAGGAATGAGTGATCGCAAAAGTTACCAATAATAGTAAAATACTGATATTAGTTGGTAAAATTATTATTAATAGAATCCGTACATTCCCAAAGAAAGACTATTGGAAACAATAACTCATAGTAACAATTAACTGTAAAAATGAATCAATGATATTTCTAATTAATGTATACTAACTATAATAACATGAAATGTAGGTGTAACTATAAAATTTCATAAAATATGTAACTATAAAATTTCATAAAATTATGACATTAATGTATACTAACTACAATAACATGAAATGTATATATAACTATAGAATTTCATAAAATTATGAAATTAACGTATACTAACTACAATAACATGAAATTTATATATAACTATAAAATTTCATAAAAATATAAGATTTGTAATGTGTGCACTTAAAAGAAATGTACTTTTATATAATGAATGTAAAATATAACTTGAAAATACGTAAACGTATATTGTTAGAATAAAAGTATTTATTAAAAATATAAAAGTTTCCATAGTATAACGAGGTGAAATGTAAACACGTAATATGTATGAAATAGTAGTGTAATATATGAAACTTGTCGCAATTTGCTTAAATCCGTTCATGTAAGTAAACATGGGCAACATAAGGTCTAAATAACCTGCAAATTTGTTGGTAAATTATTAGTATTATTGAATTACAACTGAAGTACATTAAGTGAATAATATTTAAGAGGTGCTACTCACCTGTAATGTGAATAATTTTTCACCAAGTACAGCATTTACCTATCTATCAGTCGGACAAATAGATCAGACTTATGTGTAGAGTTTAGTGGTCTAGATGCTTGCAACCTCGCATTTCGAAAATGAAAAAATATAGAAAATCAAACCTTTTAGTAAATCACAAATAGATCAGAAAAACTGGGTATAGTTGGTGATCTGGATGTTTGCAAGTTGTGCAGAAGTGTAGGTAAATATTGACCTTGAACTTCGCTACTACTAACGCTAGTACCCATCTGATGGATCATGAGTAAAATGGACAGCTGACGGAAAATTTTCAACAAAAGTACTCAAATTTTGAGAAACAGCCTACCTTGAGCTTCAGGTCACGGAGGGTGTCAGTTGAGGCGATGGTGATTTGCTTTTCACCACGTACCCTTCGATGCCGCGTTGACCGCCTGATATTTTCCAGAGCTGCTGAGTCGCCTGTGCCAACCATTTTGTACTTCATCTGCAACAGAAGGCTGACATAAAACATTTCTGACAAATCCTCGGGCATATTTTGTACATGAAACCGAAGATATCGATTGTAGAAGTGCCGAAATCTAAAAAATAAAAAATTGGTTCTTATTCGTACTGGGATATGAGATACGCACATGCGCAGCAGCTACTAAACATACAATTGTGATGAAAACTCATAAAGCGTGATCAAATCGTCATTTCTCTACAAACCTCCGAATATTAGCACGATCGGGCGATAGGCCATGAGAGAATAACGCTAAATGGATTTTGCGCATGCGCAGTGAACTATCAGGTAATTTTTGAATGAAAAATTGACAGGTGACCACCCTCAGCCCAACCCGCAGATCTTCCGAAAATTTCTGTAGAAGTAATGCTTATCACTCTGATTCGAGCAGCTACTAATGGTGTGATCAGCTATTAATGGTCTCTGAATTGAAGACAGATCAGACGACTAGGCCATGAAGAAAAAAAAAACGGACAATAGTAGACCTACGGTTCTACAGTCAGATCATTCAATAATGATTAACAGGACGTTTCCATTTTCCGACCGACACGTCACGGCGAAAATATTGATTTTTACGTACAACCAATGGTTTAATAGGGAAGTGTAACTTTCTTCGTTTCCATAACGGGAAAATCGTTCGGCACTTTTTGGAATGCTCTCATTTTATCACAACACCTCATGATCCCTAAGCCTCTGTAGTGTCAAGGAAAGATGATTTATTAGGCTGGGCTCCAATCGTTAAATTCCCTTTAAGGACGTCCCTCTGAAGCTAGTTAATATTAGCAACGCTTCACATATTATAGTTTTTTTTTTTAATTGTACGTCAAATTTATTTTTTTCAGAGTGCTCCTCTTGGCGAACTACACTCTTTCCACTTTCCGAATTTTACAATAAGCCGAGAGAAGGGATAAGAAACCAAATAGATAAAAATATAAAAATCAAAGAGCAAGCATGACTGAAAACAAAACTCGACAGAATCATAGCAATAACAAAACTCGAATAATCAAAAGTGAGTAAAATAAACTGTAAACAAATAAAAAGGAAAACAAACAAACAGTAACATAAAACAGTAAAATAATCAGGAAACATGTAAAATAAAATGAATAAAATAATAAAATAAAAATTAATAAATGAAAATGAATTAATTTAATTTTTGGATAGCAAAACTTCAAAATTTTGAATTTGGAATCTTGATCTGGAGAAATGGAGGTACGCCCTATTGAAATTGGTGACCCTGACGAGATGGTCGGAAAATGGAAATATCCTGTTAATCATTATTAAATGATAAAATTATGCTTGATGGATTATAAGTTTGCGCATACGCACAGTGAAGCATTGATTTGTGATCGATGAAACTGATAGGGGAATATCTACCTACCTTTACAGCCCAACCGGCGCATTCCCTCAAGATTTCATCAAAATTTGGTGGAAAAATCTGGTAGAAATCAAATATTGTTACAAGGATACACACAAATAGACAAGACACGAAACCATTGTTTGGAAATTACTTTTTCCTTTTGTGAAAATGATTATTCCCTTACCTTAGTGCACTCGAAAGCAAAAAATGAAGAACCAGCAAGAAAAACCCAAAAACAGTTTTTCAAGAGTGAAAACGTTGAAAAATGTCTACCTTGGATTATGCAGTTTTTTCCCCCCCTTTTCAAAATGTTAGGTTTGGCAATAAGTTAGTTTTCTTATGTTTCCCATACTGCATTCAGAATTGCTAAACATTACCGTAAAAGTATTGTAGCCGGAGGGAAATATCCCAAATGCTACAAAGACTAATAACTAAGTAATTTGAAAAAAGCGGACCCGAAAACTGCAAATTTTCAGCAGGTTACAGCAGACCTGCAAAACTACATTTTTTCGAGATTATAAATACAATGAAAAATGGAGAAAATTCAAGTTTTGATGATTTTTGGAGAAAGAGAGATAGTTTTTGGACCCAATAATATTAGGAAAAAAAAGTCATTTTTGATCCAATCTTAGTTTTTTGTTCTCCTGAAAAAAAAACCTTGGCAAGTTCCCTTGCACGGTCACAAATCCTGATACTTTCAAACAATTTGAAAAAGCAGCTCATGCTTTACTATGGTTGTGATTGTAGTGGGGGGGGGGGGGGGGGGGGGGGAGTGGAAGCTTATGTCAGGCTATAATAGAATTGGTACTAATCTGTTCTACAAGATCCAAGTGAAGCCACAAAAGCAAATAGACACAATTTATTTTATCGGTGCAACAAGGCCCCATCTTAATTTATGGCTCCATTACAAACATAATTTTCAGCTGCAAAGCGAATTGAGGCTTTGTTCCGCTAAAATATTTTCAAAATCAGCTGATGCTAAAGGGGCGTACATCTGCATAATTTAGTACCAAGGAACTTATAATTCCGAATCAAGTGTAGGTAGATACTTGTAGAACCGTCTGAAACGAGTTCTGACGCCAAATTTATTAACATGGACACAACTGGAAATATGGCCCCATTGCACTGAAGGTGCGATATAAGTAATTCTGTAGGGACTGAATAAAGTAACTTACAAGATATGCATGTCCGACGCGCGAGATCTTGTATACATTAGTAATCACAGATTTATCAAGTTAACAGAGCCGCTTCTTCGTTTTATCTCAGCCCGTTCACATAAAATCTGTAGCCTAACCATTTACATTGATGGGGGTCTCTCGCTACTCGATTTGCATTGAGAAACGGAGGTAGCTCCCAAAAACAAAAACTACCGAGTAGCCTAAGGGCTCGTAGCCCAAGACGAATCGTATGGAGTGAAGAAAAAAAATTAAAAAAGGGAAAAGTCCACATTTAAATATGAACTCCTCCACAGAAGATAAGAGAATCATTCATAAGGAGGGCTCTTTAATTAGAAAGTAAAGCTGGGAGAGGGCATCTTCAGAGGACAACTCGCAAGGCTTGCCATAAATAATCTTCGATGAGAAAGAAAAGGCAGAGATAAGGAAGGGGCTTGACCGAGCTACCGGCCATTAAAGACTTGGCTTAGACTTGGTGGAGATAACCCATCAGAATATCCCAACCACCGACCGGCCTGGATTTATTACAGAAAATTAACACCTATCACATGCAGTAAGCAACAAGTTGTCTCGTCGAGAGGCTAGCGGTAGAACCAACAAGTCCTGACAAACGCTGCAGCTAAACAAACATTCCATTATATCTACGCAAATACAACAAAATAACACGTTTCTTGAAACGATAACTTAGGAGTTTTTTCCTCTCAGTTTCCTTCCTCGATTCGCTACCCAACTATACTCCTGCCGGATGAGCCGAGACTAACCACTAATTTCTCCACCTCTGTTAATTAAAACTTCTCGCGTCCAATTTCCAGCTCTTAAATAACCGTCAATAAGTGACCCCAACGTAAAAGTGCCACCCTTGGTTGATTCATGGAGTAAGATTTGTAGAATCAGAAAAAACTCTTCGTAGTACCTGGAACCCATTGATCGTTTCTGGGATAATAACACTGTTTGCGGTTGTGAGGAATGATCCCTCAGTGCCAGTTATCATCTGCCCATCCATCATCTATTCAACGAGGATTCCTTGTATTCCACACCTGCTACACACTGTTATTTAAATCGCTATTGATTTAGTTTCGTCAAACCATGGAGTTCGTAAATGATCATGATTTTTATAAGATCAACAACGTTCAAGGAAAAATCTGCAGTAGCTATGTGTGTTGGTCGAAAATATCAGGGTAGAATGATAAAATAGAAATTTTCATCAACGAAAGTTTTGTTCACAAGGCGGAAGCTGCGAAATTTTCGGTCAACTGCATTGGAAGGAGAATAACGAAAAGCTGGTTTTCAAGAGGAAGTAAACTCGTGAAAATGATGAAGGTCGATCATTGTTAGAGTTGTGAGACTAGTTTTTTAAGTGGAATTTCAATTAGGTAATGACGTTAAGAATATTTTTAGAATATTCAGAATGTTCGAAATCATACTAAATCCAGTAGCAATAAAAAAAATTATTGAAGCAACAAAAGTATGTGGATAGATGGTAACAGACGAGCATAGGTTATGTTTAATCAACATTTTTTGTTTCGGCCGAAATTTGGTGAAATGAGCTTTCTTTTACCTGTACCTCCTGGACACATTACATATTTATCTTGTTTATATATTCTTGTTTATATAGGTATATGGACCAACTCTTACTTTTTATGGCTTTCTGGATGTACATCCGCTTCATGAATAGCACACCAGGAGATATTCCAGAGGGAAATATGATTAATGCAATTAAATAAATTAATCTGCATAGTAGTAAGTACTCGGTCAAACGAAAGTTCATTAAACGTAGTGCACGAAAGGAGTAGTCCTGTTGGCAGTGTATGTCAACGAGAAGTACCTGCAAGCCTGGAAAACGCACTTTCATTATTTTCAACGGGAAATGCATAGTGCGTTCTGTGAATGCTCGAAATGAGTTTGCGCATGAGTATACCGTATCATCATGTTTACGCATGAGCATACCGTATCATCAATTCACCGGCATTCTTCATCTAAAGTATATATTGGTGATGGATATTGTCTGAAGGTTAATACGCATAAACCTAACAATTCATGAAAATCGGTTCATTAGTCTCGTACTGTCAACCAATTTTAGTTTTGCGTATGCGCAAAATAACCAATCGCAATATAATTCATAATGCATCTTTCTGGAACAAATGCCCAAATACCCACCGATTTAATGGTTTATACAGCAAATTCACGTTTGCGCATGCTATTATTGATTCGACGACAATGAAAGTTACAGGGGGACCATCAAGAAGCTAACACGCACAATTCTTGATATGTCATCAAAATCGGATTAATACTTAGTATAGCTTTGGGTGTGACAAGACTGACAAGGCAGGCAGACACGGAACTAACATTGATCAGTAGGTTCTGAAACGCAAAAAGCAAGTGAAATTTTTGATTTTGGAAGACACAAATTTTTTCAACTCCTCGCACGAGGAAACTTCTCACGTAGTGAGGAAGCAAAAGTAAACAAATAAAATAGATACCTATATAATAACCTCTGGATGATGATTTCTACTAACTTCAACTGACAAGATGAACCTAGGTTTAATAGTAATAAATTAATAGTAAAATAATTCACACAGATCACATTCACAAGGTAAACACCAAGTCCGACTCTTCCCACAGTATCAGCTGCTAATTATAACATTAATGAACATTTTTGTTTGTTCCTAATAATTATGGCTGGGTTCAGTACAACACTAACAATATTATATTCTGTTCACTTTCACTGTGTACTACTAGCAGCTCAGCGAGTGTTCGGAGGAGTTCAACGCGTATCCAAGTCGCAACACGTAGTAGAACAGATGAATGGTTCATCTAGATTCCAGTAATCCAAAAAATAATACAGTATGTATTAGCCTAAGTGAAGGATTAGCTACTTTCAAGGTAAGCGGTGAAATGATGTAAAATTGTACCGCACACTCGAGAGGAAGAGAAAACTCAGAAACAAAGCAAAACGCAACGCCATTAGAAGGGATACCAAGCTGCATATAAATGCAACTACCCCGCTCTAACTGCCCGCTTCCGCTAGTTTCCGCGGCATAACGACTCGAACGGACTGTGGAAACGGTATTTAAAAACCAAACGATTGCCAATAAGACAAATAGTTAACAATCCTCTGGTTACCACAGTGTTCTCCGGACACTGGTGGCAAAGCTTGGAGAGCCGTAGGCCGGCGAAACTGGTTCAAGTGAGGTCGAAAAGTCCTAAAGCTCCGTTGAGAAGGGGGGTTTTTAAAGGAAAATTGAATAATGGCCTCCGGAGCGAGTCAGGGGAGTTTCATGTTTGGCATTTACGATGGGCATTACTGCTCTACCAGCGACCCGTGGGTGAGGAAGCGGGGTAGACTCAACCCTTCATTATCTTATTACGCGCCGTCTTTCGCTAACGTCTCTATACTCCAACTCTCGAAAAATACTCTAATTACAAGCACCACCCCCTAACAACCACCCCTGTTCACGGTGGTTTTCAAAAAATTTTTTCTCTCTTTCAGCAAGCTCGTCTTACGCGGCCTACTCCGTTTAGTGGTTGGCTATTCATTTTTTCACGTTGTTTACTTTTCTTTCCTCGCTATAAAAACTTCCTTTTAGAGCGTCAACAGTTGACGCAATGAGTGAGAGCTACCATACAACTGTATGAAGTGTGAATAGAGGTTAGATTACGATAAATTATTTCAACGGCTATCCACGATACCTTAAATAATAATAACGTTTAATTAATTGAATACGAAGCATTTTCAAGGAGTGATTTACGGGGGATGGGCAAAACAAGATTGTAATCCGTAATTGATAACAACGCGAGTTCCACAAATGGTAAGGAGGTGATGGAAATGGAGTAGTTACCTCTTCAAAGGGTAGAGGCGATTAGCCTGCTACACTCGTAGGATATCCTGAAAGCTGAAAAGTCCAGGAATTATCCCAAGATGCGGCAGTTACAAGAATAGGGGGAACTGCTGATATCCATCACAAGTTTTGCGGCAAAATTCGAAATTTTTGTACTCAAAAGCATTGTGCTTCGAACTCGCCTTTTCTCATTCGATTCTTTTCTTGGCAAACACAATTTTTTTTTTTTTTTTTTTCAAACCTTCCGAATGGCTTAGGGTGAAGTTATGTTACCAGTGTCAAAACATGGTTCAGGGAAGAAATCGATACATAACACTAATTAGCATTACAGAGAAATGTAGGAATGTTTACCCGTCCGTTTGCGAAGAGCTTTATCCCTCCCCCCCCCCCCCCCCCCCCCCCCCCCACCCATTCCCAGGCACGGCATACAAACTCCCTGTTTTCGTTGGAATTTCCGCACTCAATAACAAATAAATAAATGAATTAAAATTTTAAAATAATAATAAAATTGAGAAAATCAGAAAAGGTGACAAGAGGTAGTTTTTCGACTTTTGTCTTAGGCGACGTCAGCGATTTTAATAATCCTATTAGTGCGGTAATGAAATCTATACAATTGCTGAGAACAATGGTTGCCACGCTGTCCAGAACGAGGTATGCTATTTTTTTTCCTTGAATTTCTATTTTATCGAGTTGTTAGAAAACAATTGGACCACTGTTGGTTATAACCTGACAGGTTTCATAAATGCGGTAAATAAACACCAAGGAAGCCACGCACATATATGACCGCACCTCTATGATACTAGGAGTAAATCTTCTTTTGGAGAAATAATGAGGGTTAACAGTGGTCTGAAAGTGGTGTATATTTTACTATTTTAAAAGTCCAGTCATGCAGCATGACCCCATGAGCGAATTTTTGAAGAAATCTTCGACATTTCAGTTCGAAGAACCGAACCGAAACCGAGCCGTTGTTGTAGCTGGAACTGCTATTGATCGTGTAGAGAAATTTTAGTTTATGATTTTGATAGACAAACATGGAATCCAATTATTAAAAATAATTAGGAGGTACTCTTACTTCCATAAGAGTAGTTCAATCTGAATTTGGACAATGTTTCATGCAAATATTACCGATTTTTACAACTAGCGAACGGCATTATTTCGATTTTTGACTGATTTTTCAACTTAGAAATTTTTGAAAACTTGATACATATTATTATAGGAAATTTTACGCTGATTCCGAATATACCAGATGTTAGTACGCTGAAAAAATTATTTCGCACAACAAATCGCAAAAAACAGGCTATTTTGAAATTTTTTACTACATTTTTGAAAATTTCAATCCGAAGATGTAATCCGATCATGCTGGCCAACGAACTTGAACTTTCGTTTTGTGTCCTTAACATTTTAAAATTTGTTTGAAGTTTCTAGCACAATTCTACGGACAGTTATCGTCTGGAATGACACATACATACATACATACATACATACATAAAAAGTCCAGTCATGCAGCATGACCCCATGAGCGAATTTTTGAAGATGTTTCATGCAAATGTTTCATGCAAATATTACCGATTTTTACAACTAGCGAACGGCATTATTTCGATTTTTGACTGATTTTTCAACTTTGAAATTTTTGAAAACTTGATACATATTCTTATAGGAAATTTTACGCTGATTCCGAATATACCACATGTTAGTATGCTGAAAAAATTATTTCGCACAACAAATCGCAAAAAAACAGGCTATTTTGAAATTTTTGACTACATTTTTGAAAATTTCAACCCGAAGATGTAATCCGATCATGCTGGCCAACGAACTTGAACTTTCGTTTTGTGTCCTTAACATTTTAAAATTTGTTTGAAGTTTCTAGCACAATTCTACGGACAGTTATCGTCTGGAATGACACATACATACATACATATATACATACATACATACATACATACATAAAAAAATGCGTTAAACTTCAGAATATGATTCAGAATAGCCTGAAACGGATTTCTGCATAAAAATTTTTCAAAAATTCACATTCTACAAATTTTGAGGCGAGAGCAATAGCTTAATTTTCTTCAAAAATTCGCTAAAAAATAAGTTAAACTTCAGAATATGATTCAGAATAGTCTGAATCGGATTTCTGCATAAAAATTTTTTCAAAAATTCACATTCTACAAATTTTGAGGCGAGAGTAATAGCTTAATGTTCTTCAAAAATTCGCTAAAATGCAAGTAGAACATTCTGAGAGTTTGCTCGCCATCTGTACTTTTATACTTATGATAAGTAATTGATTTTTGAGATTTTTCAATGTTTCAGAAGAATGCGACGACACGCTAGGAAATGAGAAGTGGGTGGGGTGGGGGGGAGAGGTGTCCCACAATGCTGTAGCTTTTGGTCAAAACTTTGAAAAATCGTAGACAGAAAACTAGAAATCGTGGAAGAGTGCGGGCTGTTGGTGTCTGTATTCCTAGAATTTCATCTACTTTCATTTAATAATACAAAAAAGAAGATATTCGTTGCTCATAGTATGTTGGGTGTCTAGCAAGTTCAGCTTTTTCCAAATACCGCGGTTGGGAGACCACGCTATGCCAGGGGTAAGTACCTAATATGAATTATCTTGACTTCTAGGTCTTAAACCGTAAATAAGGGCTGGAGTTCTTTCGAAGGGGAAGGAATTAGTCTGATTTAAGTGAGATGGTGCGCCACAAGGCAAAATAATAAACAAAATTAGATGTGGTACAATATTTTTTAAATGATGATAAAGTTTGAAAAAATTAATTGAATCAAATAACGAATCGTGAAAGACTTCTGTATTTACCCTTTCACAATTTCTCATGTGATGTGATGATACTGTGAGGAATTGGACAAAGTTCCGTGTCTTACGAAGCACTTAATGTGCACCAAATAATCAATCATCCGTTTCGCGATTCCCACAAATATAACAATAAACTTTGTTCCGCGGACGACGTTTGGCCACTTAACGAACAAGTATAAAATAATGAAAACTAGGAAAAACATCACTGTCGACGATTAGGATGTTAATGGGCCGTAATTTGTTGAACAGGGACGGGACGTGGAGTCGCGTCGGTGCACAATAGAATTACCAGGAGTTTAAACTCTCCAGGGCACAGGATGAGCAGACTGAGGGCAACATCCCAGAAGAGCCTCTGAAGTCATCGGTAAATGAAGAAATGACTGATAATTAGAAGGTTTGGGTCTCGGCATTACCCCCTAGGGTAAGGCTGGAAAAGGTTAAAACCCTGTTCCGGAAAATAAATAAAGAGACGATTGGAAGGAGGCGACTTGTTAGAAACTGGCTTCGCGGGCCTTCTTGCTCCGCTGGGTTAGGTACTCCTGGAGCCTAATGGCAGAGCAAATATAGACATCTTCGACACTCCTGAGCTTTACCCCGAGAAGGTTTCATTCCTTTTGTTTCCTTTCGTTCGCAGTTCGAGAAAATGAGGCAGGAGATCTGACGACCGAGGACGGTTCTTGGTGGTTAACTCGATGAGGGGTGCGCCACAGCTGAATATTGACTTGTCAAAGACGACCAAGTGAATGTTTCAAAATGACTGCAAGGATTTTCAATGTTTAGTTTAACCCTGCTGCGGCATGTTACAATTATATTGCTTTGTTTCGCGTTTCGCCAAGCGTTTCTAGACTCATCATAACTTCAAATTTAATTGCAGGGTTCTTGATTGAATAGATATTTAGTGGTTAATCTTAATAAACACTACTTCAATTACATTGATCACAGTGCAATGAATCATAAGAAAACCCAGGTATCAGCTGCACAACCCCGGGAATTTTAATTTATGTCAGATGGTGGTAAAATTTAAACAATGATAAGGGACGAAAAAAATTGCGATTTCCTCATAATCTGTCTATTTGAAAATGTATAGACCTTTCAGAAGAACTGAAAAGCTGTTCCATCTGTTATCTCTCTAAAGTATTCCGCTGTCAAATGTAATGTATGTAGTATGCAGTGCTTGCACTATTACTTATTTACTGTCCGTCCGTCAGTCGACCATATATTTTCTAGCGCTAAACGTAAGTGTTGATTCCTATATACGAGTATTACGGGACACAGTATGGGCTACATGAACTTTCCTCTACCCGTCTCCTCAGCGATAAGCAAGGAAGACCTCCCAATCAATTTTGAAAACCATGAATTATACCAAATTAGCTTTTTTTAAACAGTTAAATAGTGGAAGGAACCCACCTATTTAGGGAGATAATGGTGAAATATTAAGAGATGGAAATGATACATGGGAATGGTAAAGTACGTACAATCTAGCGATAATGGATCAGCTGAGTCAAACATTTAGCTGTCTGAACACTTTAGTAAAAAATGAAGGAACGGGATCACATGCTGAAAATGTAGATCTTACAACAAACAAGTGGGCAATGGACCCATCAGCATGGATGGACAACTGCATGTCACATAATGTGGAATGTAGAAACATCCTTTCTTTAACCAGAGGTTCGTGTGTTGTAGTATCGCAATAGAACATTATGGGAACGAATCCCAAATCCACCTCTCCCACAAATTACCACTCGGGTTCAGATTTCAAAAACCAGAAATAGTCAGTCTATAAATCCAGTCTGTTAATAGTCAAATGTAGTCTTAGTAGGAGATTTACATTAACACATGCACAGCGGCTAGTATTGAACTGATGCGATTACACGCGACCACATAGAACCCGAAGTAATCTTTAAATATTTCATTCCATGAAAGCCGTGGAACAATACGTGACAAGAATTGGTCGAGAAATGTTCGAAAAGACGTCGATGTTGGAGGAAGCAAAGTAATCACCAATTAAAAGTTAATAAAATGCGCTTCCTCAAACATGGATGTTCATAGAACAGCCGATTAAAAATTTGAAATCTTGTTCAACGATGTCCTTACGTGATCAGCAGTGTATGAACATCGCTCCGGAATTTGATCTACTTCTCGATTAATACAAAACAACGGGCTTAGGTGATAGTTAATTTATAAGGCTTGGTGAATTCAAGGAATAGAATAAACTGTCAAACGCTATTCTGGTTCATGGTATGAGAACTGTTATGAATAATTCATTCGGTTGCACGATGACCACCAATTTCACTTCACTTCAATGGTGGTCGAGTTATTTTCATTTTGTGTACTATTCATATCGTTAGAGGGAACGACTAATTTACTGATGCCTGTGAGGTTGATTATACGGCGGATTCCGTTTAGCGTTTTGTCACTTTGAAGGGCAATCGCTCCTGAGCTAGATCTAAGAGATAGAATAACTATTCGACTCGGGCAAGAAGGAAGGGTAGGGTAACCCCTAATTATTGATCCGGATTCGATTATGATAATTGGCCATGTTTACAAGGTGTAAATCTCAATAGGGAAGCCTCCGGTTGCCCGCTTGACCTCTACCCGGTAGCTGGGGTTCCTCGGTTACTCCACCCATTAGATCGCTCCTACATAAATTACCATAAATCTCTGCTGATTCCCTTACCACCCGCTGCTGGAATGAGGCCGCTCTTTTCCGACCAGATATCAACTATCAGTTCCTGTACCGATAGATCGGCGAACGCCTTTGCCACTAATGGACAGCATCGGGGTTCGATTCAATGACATGGAGATACCACATTTCCGGTGAAATACATGCCAGTTGAATCCATCGTCAACCCGCGGATCTTTTTTAAACACTATTTCAAATCATTGTCCCGCATTATCCGTGCTGCCTAAAAAAGGTGAGCTACGACAAACAGTTAAGAGGTATCAGAAATCCAATCAGTAAAGGCCCAAAACAGCATAAAAGTCCACCCATAAGGTCAAGTCTCCACGCCTTGAATAAAAACTCCCTCATTCGATTTTTGACAGTGTTTATACATTTACTGAAGCAAAACTGAGTTTCGAAACGTAGGTTTTCATGGTACTTAGGGCTGTTCAACTACATGTTTCAAAAAATGAACTGAAAAACAAGAAACAGAAAATAAGAAACCAATAACTGAAACCATGAGTGAAACACTCTAATGTGAAAAGCCTCAAGATGTCGAGCACAGAAAGAGCACGACATATATTATTTAAACTTGGAATCTACTACCTCCAATTCTTCCACAATTATCGTTTGTTAGTATCAACAACTCACCTCGGGGCTGGGAGGGTCGTTTTCGTCTATAGCTGCGGTCGACGGGACTTTAGGGTTCGTCACCTGCCTCACGTAGACCGTCGCTTTTTCGTACTGAAGCAGCGCCTGCTGCTCGCTTTCCATCCGCGCTGCTAAGCACTCATCACAAAGACCTGCAACACGCGTGAATGCCACAATGATTCAACAATTTAGCAAAGAAATGCAATGTTATGAAAAAAATTGCGATTGTTTTTTGTAAATGTTTACCATTATTACATACTATTATAAAATAATTATACACAATAATCTACGTATTTTGTACTCGTACCATCTGAGTATTTGGCCCAAATCGGAGATTAATTCAAGTACTGAATAATAGTAATTAAACTGTAGTATTTCTCAATCGTTAAAAGAGAAATCATCAACTATCCAAGACATTAATCATAAGGATTGGGGAAGTTCACAATAAAAGAGAAGGTAGTGATTGATGTTTCGTCGAATGGACGGAACATCGTTGAAGAGGAGGGACCAGTCCTCGAAAATAGTCAACTAGACGAATATCGACTGTCTCTTGACAGATGTATGGCAGTGAAGGTGGTATTGGCGGGGGTTGGGAGATATATGTGGTGCGACGGACCTCACCCCACGCTACGAGTATTTGTCATCTTCAAGTCTCCTCTCGGACCTTATTGATCAATAGGCACGTCTGACTTTCCACGGGGCTGAAACTCCCACAGTCAACCAACAAACAAGTTCACCCAATCCACAAAGTAAATGCTCAACAGCGTACTGCAAAGGATGACAACATTCTAATGCTTTTATATGAGTGACCGAATGCAAAATGGAAGAGGATATTTTGTAGGTGTCTGCTAAAAAATTGTGTCAAAGGAGACATGCACCAACAACCCTCAAGTAGTGGGGTGGGTGCTATCGGTGTTGTGCTGTTACAATTACATGGTTTTTACAGCACCTATTGGATTTATTTGGAAAAAATAGTCGAAACCCCTCTAAAATTTCTTGTGCCAACCAATTCTGATTCATTTTTCATTCAATAAATATGATTCTCAAAACCTCACATTTAAGAAGTGTATGAACCCTTGGCACCCAATCCCGAAAACAGTCATTTCTATGTTGTTCTTGGCGGTTAGAATGACATTACTAACTATGGTCAGGCAGACCGCCAGATACCCATATACACGGATTTCAGGCTGATCCCTACTTTTTTGGGGGGTGAGGGGAGGTGTGTGTGTGTGTGCTCCGTGGTATCACCATCCGCGTCCTTCGGGGCTCTTACCTTAACTGGTGGTCTTTTTATAGGGGCACTTCCTTTCATCCCTCTCTCCCTCCTCCATCATCCTCAACTTCCCTAATCCCTAGAGCCGGCGTCGGGTAAACCTGGGCGTCCTCCCCACTTTTTAATTTAGTTTTTTCGTTTTTTTTTTCTTAATGGCGTGCTCCCCTCCGTCTTTGAGGGGAGTTTTCTAAAAAAAAAAAAAAAAAGGTGTGTGTGTAAAAATCTGTTGCGTGCTCATAACCTCGAAGCGTTGAGGAGGAAGATATTTAAGAGACCTAAATGTTTGGTGAGTAGTCAGCAATTATAATAGTATTAGTACAAGAACCACGACCAACACAGTTTGGGCTCATTGAAGGCTTTTCAAACCCTCTTTACAGACGTCAGACGTTTTCCACGTTTGCGCAAGCACTTCTACGCAGTCTCTTATATTTATTGGAAGGCCAGGGGATCAACCTGGGCATCAGCCAGACTACCATCAAAGTTCGGTCAAATTCGGACCAGGTCCGGCTATTTTGATGGCTCTCCGGGGGAAGTTGAAATTTTGATTTTGCTCGACAGATAGTTCATCGACATAATGTTCATCAGTAGTTTATCATAATTCCAATAAACTCGAAAATGAAAACATGAAAAGATGGAAAATTTTCATCGATTACCAAACTTAGAAATGAGAATCCTAGCAGCAATTATTCCAAGGAATACAACAGCATTCAGCTGAAATGAAGACGAACTACAGAGATCACTAAAATAAGTACTTTTTTTTAGCATAACCAAACGTTGTTAGGAGACGCCATTAAGCGTCTGATTCCATATGTCTGTCCATCTGTTCCACCCAGAACTGGACCCCCGAGGCGTCACCAAGTTTTCACCAGGAGGCGAAAAATGAATCATAATGATGGCAAAATAGTCGGTTTTTAATTTGAATTTCATTGAAGACGCTTTAACGTAGCTCGGGTAACCTAACAAGGTTTTGCCAGGAGCCGAACAGTTTGGTTAGGCAGCAAAACCCATGTAATAAATATAATGGGATTTGAAACATTCAGAAAAAAATAAAATAAAATAAAATAAGTGGGTTGGGTGTTGGCGTTCGTCCCGTAAGATTTCAATCAATAAAAATCATTGTAAGATTTGTCAGACCTCATCCAGCACCTTATTGCTAATAATGTACCCACGACTTTTCCAATTCAAAGGTGGTCATCTCCACTCACCATGGACGAGGCTTTTAAGCGTCCGATCTTCATCTCATTTTCCTGAAGAGATCCGAAAGGCGCCTATTGTGCGAGGAAAAGGCACCGGGGAGTATTAACTCACAAATTGAAGGGAGCAAAAGGAGGGAGCGGGAAGATAAGAAAATGACCTTCTCTTTTCCCCCGGAATTGGACCTCAAGTTGTTAGTACGGTCCGGTAAGTACAAGAGACAAATAGTTTTAGCTTCAAGACCCCCCAACCGCCTCCTCACCACTTTACCACGGTGAGTGGTGGAATCCCCCGCTGATTAGCTCTTGTTACCCTTCTTGTCTTGGACTTTTCTCGTTTTCTCTTGAAAACGTTTGGCGAAAGAGACAAATGCGCCAACGGGTCAGTGGCTCCCGTAACGAGACCTCTAGGGGGCCGCGGCGGCCCTTCATTCTTCTGTGTCTTGCATCTCCATACGGAATCCATTTCAAAACAAATTGCATTCCCCCCACCTCTCAACCTACCGGCTCTTTGCGGTGAATCTATCCGTGTCAACATTGGTGGTCTCCTATTCAGAGAATTTGAAAAATTTCTGTACTAACCAAGGACGTGAAATAAAATGTTGATCGTTTGAGAGTACATTAAAATGAGTGTTCCGGAGAAAGAAATATATAGTGCAATTTCTCAGGTAGTACCAATGAATTCAGGTGTATTTCTCACCGGAACTGCGCATACCTGGAAGATAGTCACGATAGCTTCGTCAATTTTCACCATCCCCAATGCAAGGAGAACCTGCTATACTTTGACAATTTTTTACCAACAAATAATTGCTTTGGTTGCGCACGAATATTTGGTAGTTAGGCTTGGAGCAGAAACTTCAGCACAGTTGTCGAAGAAAGGTATGTATGGTATGGTACATTGAAATGAGTGTTCCGGAGGAAGAAATATATAGTGCAATTTCTCAGGTAGTACCAATGAGTTCAGGTGTACTCCTCGCCGGAACTGCGCATACCTGGAAGATTGTTACGATAGGTTCGTCAATTTTCAACACCCCCAATGCAAGCAGAACCTACTACACTTTGACAATTTTTTACCAAAAAATTATTGCTTAGGTTAAGCACGAATATTTGGTAGTTAGGCTTGGAGCAGAAACTACAGCACAGTTGTCGATGAAAGGTATGAGCGGGAACAGGGTTTCCACCAGGAATTATGGTGTGATACATAAGCGGTCACTGTTCTGTTGTGGCTGGAACAATTAGAATCAACTTGCCGGTTTTCACCATTCGGACGCTTGTTGCACCGAGTTCGTGGAGTGCTCTAGTCGCTCCAGAAGCGCTTGGGTCATTTCGCACAGTGTCGATGGAATTCTCCCCACATCTCCAAAATACCAATTTTTATGCAGAAATTCATCTAGTTCTTACCTGGTAGAAATGATTAAACGTCAAAATTAGGCAACCAAGGGCTTTCCCGAGGCATCTCATAGGACCCGTTATTCGCCCTTTTCGATCGACAGTTTGGTACCCATCATTATAATTTTTGAAAGTTCTCGCTAAACATTTGATTTTCATTTTATACATCTACTTTTTTATTAAAACACTTTTTTCTCGCATTACAACTAGAATTTATAGTTTCTTTCAAATGGGTATTTTCATTGCTAAGGATCTGAACTGGTCAACATTGATGAGAAAAAACTGGCCAAAGCGTCTCCCGTAGACCCACAATAAAACCATGTGAAGAAACAGGTAGCAAAATGTTATTCAAATTTAAATAGTTTACCAAATTAAGGATTTCAACCTCGTCCAAAAAATGAACAATACAAACATTATTTTCAGTTTTTCAATTCAAAATCTACGAAACTGAGAATCCCTCGATGACAGGCAGTTTTTAGAGAAAGAATTCCATCTCCTGTTTTAAGGAATGATAACGCGGAGCCCCATGAGTATAGAAGGAAAGGATGAGGCATACTTGGAAATTGTTCAAGGCAAAAGTTTGGCTTTAGAATGGCGAAGAGAGGCTAGCTCAGCGAGAGTATTAAGAAAACTTATAACACATGTCAGGCTAGGATAATAAGAGTTGTGCACAGCTATTATTCATACTAAATTTAAAAAATAGATTGGATTATAAGAAAAAAAGGTCAAAAAATTAATAATATTTATAATAACTAATGGACCCGTGCTGCTCCGCAGCGTTACATGCCAAATTACCGCATAAAAGTAGCAAAATCAGGGCCGGATTGATCAGGAAACAGCACACTTATCCAATCGTCTCTTATTGTCCAAAAGAGTCACCCTATCAAATTTCAACTTCTTAACGAGAACAGGAAAGAATTTAGCTCTCTCAGCTGATCAGAAAAGAGACCATCATTTCAATTGTCTTTAATGACCCGGATAGTCTCCCGGTCAAATTTTAACTTCCTAGGGTGACCAGGAGAGAATTTAGGTCACTCAGTTGATCATGAAAGAGCCCAACATTTCAATCGTCTCTTAATTGCCTAGAGAGTCGCCCTATCAAATTTTAACTCCCTAGAGTGAAGAGGAGAGAATTGAGCGGAAGCAGCTAATCATGAGAGAGCCCATAATTACTTTTCGGGAACCAAACAAATAGGTTTGCCGCGCGTAAATCCTTTCAAACTCAACCAATTAAGTCATATGATATATCAAATGAAAGGGCACTGATTCACTGAGTGTTCTTAGACCGAAACGAACAATGTATCTCAATTTGAACCTGAGATATCAAAGGACAAAGCTATAAAAATGGAGTTTTCTGATTTTCAATGCTTGATGACAGATCTATAAATAAATACCTTCTATAAAATTTAAAAAAATTAAGGGAATCGGCCGGATAGAACGGCCGTACTAACTGTCATTAGATTTCATAAATTTTTTTAATATATAAGATAAAATCGTCAGTTGAGGCAATTTCAACCTTTACTGTTGTATGGGTAATGGATAAATCCGATGAGCATTCAAACAAAGGGCTCACTCACTCCTTAGAGTTTATTGTTCACTCAAGCAAACGATACCGTGAAGATGATGTCAAACGGAAATAAGTCAAAGCTAACGAAGGGACAAGTCTTGCGGTCGAATTAGTGTAGTTCCGTAAGACCACCGCTTCCTTACTCTCCAGCAGACCGCATCCTCTCCAAGCCTTTAGGATAAGGGCTGTTTTGTTAAGTCCAAGGTTTTCAGGAGCCACGAAGTCTCGACCGACAGGTTTAATAAGCTTTTCAAATCCGGGGAAAGACGTCGAAATTCCCGTCCTTTCTAAGCGCCTTAAAGACCTCTTATTGCTTGGATAGGCTTGAAGATGAAGGGGACACCGAGAGGACGAAGATAACTTATAACTTATTTGTTATAATCTGAACTGTCCGAATAAAGAAACGTGATAACTTATGAAAGCCGGCGAAGATGATTTCTATTGAGGCCGAATCCGGAAAAGTTTTCTATACCACAGTTCATTTTTATTGCGGCATTGTCGGCTGAAGTAAATGAAACTAACGACCTAGGTACTTACACTGTAATTTAGAATTTGATTTTCGTGAGGAATGGAAACTTCGCACTTTCGGTTTCCCCAAGAATATTGTGAACATCTATACTCATTGACAGCGATGTACAGTATTTGTTAACAATTGAAGAGTACAGGGGAAGAACGGTGGTAGCTAGCCGAGGATAATTAACATGAAATTTCACTTCTCTCAGCCGCCATGTCTGCATTGAGCTTTAGGAATATATCTTGTGTCAAAGAAAATCCGCCCCATCAAAATATCTGATTTTTATCAGGCCAAAAAAAACAATGTATTACAGAGGATCAAACGATGAATATTGAATAGAGTCAGCAACAGATCGGAAAAATGGAAGAATGTGAAATTTGAACCACAGCACGGGGAAAGCAAGGATAGGTGAAGCGGATGGGGGAAGCGGCAACTCTACGTTAGCCCGTTCTTTCCCTGGAGCTTTCCCATAAGCCCGTTCTTTCGCTGTATACGAAATACTCACCCGCTGTTTTGAAGCATTTAGACCCGTTCTTTCCCCATTTTTACAACACCATCAAGTTCGGCTACCCCCAATACATAAGGTACAATTCTCAACTCACTTTTGACAAAAAATCCCTGTACTCTTTAATTAGGTACCTATCTACTCTACTCCGTCATATCTGACTATCTATTTAAACCAAGGACTTGAAAACTTCAAGCTGGAATATTGTTTAATACAAGGTGATAAATTGAAGTTCCCTCTAACAAGCGATTATACAGCTCATTCAAGAAAATTGTCCTCAAAGTGATTTTATAAAGCTATTTTTTAGAGTTTTTCACAATAATGAGGATTTAAAAAAATTTAGATTAGGATGTTTAGATCTAGAACTGATTTGATGTCATTTAAAATGTCCTTCTTAATATTAAAAATTTCAATAGTTCTGATCAGATTATTTGTTGGCCAAACCATGCATTACCGCGTTGTTTTCAAAAATTAACAGGCCATCCAGACGGTTGACGACGTTTATATAGTAAAACTCAATAATTAATTGACTCTTTTCAAGAATTGAGAGTGGGATCTGCCATTTAATTATAAAATTAGTTTCGGACAACCATTCGAAATGGACTTGAAATTTACTCCCGTTACCAGATCACCAGCTATAGATGAAACATACAAGAATTCACTTCTTCGTCCGGTCTCTGAAGACGAAATTACGCATGCGATTTATGCGACATGCCCATTTTCATTGTCTTACATTAAAGTACCTAAGATAGGATACTTAATTATTGGAAAGACGACTGCAATAGTTCGGATACGACACAAGTGGAAAGCCTGAAGTACACGGTAAATGAAATACGCCAATCAGCCAAAATGAATGGAACATTCGTGTGGTCGAATTGATCATTAAAATTATGAAGTTAGCTATAATCTATCACGAAAAGAAAACTGCCACTAAATAGTACCACTCTTTACATTCATTTTTTCACAGCGAACGAAATTTTATTAAAATGTTATATCAATCTGTTGGCAATTGAAGGAGTGAGTTGGAGGGATTATACCGAGAGTCACAACACCGAAATTTGTCGAAAATTTGTTCCAAATGCTATAATTTTTATTTTGGCAGAAAACATTTAATTTGGCTTCGCAAAAGTACGCTGACTAGGTAGCAAAATGTTAAATACGAAGCGGCGTACAGTGGTCAAACCTATCAAATATGTCTCTAAAGAGGATGGTTTCCATTGGCTTTTTTCTAATTTTTATTTTATTTAAACGAAGTATCAAGCACCCTGAAAACGCTCTCCAAGTTTCACTTCGATTTCTCACAAACAGTGGAAAAACATTGAGGAGGGGTGAGGGGGGTGTACTTACTTTTTGGGTCACCCTGTGTAACGCATGCGTCGTATTCAGAGAATAACTGTGACCGCCACAGTTCAAATATCAAGGAGAGCTTTAAGTCTGTGTCAGTAACATTCAAAAAGTCCATAGAATGTAAATTTTCATGTTAATTACAGATATTATTAATATGACAGCATGCCTATCCTCCTCCTGCTTATTTTTGTCCAATTGGAGGCAAATATCCTTCATTAAACATAATTATATTAAGAGTTCTTAGAAAGCCGAAAGAGTTCTTAGGTACCTTTTGGATTACTTTTGACTTTGCCGAAATTCATCGGAAAAAGTAGCTGTGTGTTGTGGTCGTTTTCCATTATTTGTTACACATGAAGTTTTTCTCCAACTGGGGAGGTCCTAAATGAAAAGAGATTGGTTAAAACTATATGGATTTGATGATCGGGGTTATTAAGGTGTAAAAAAATGCCCCTACCATCAAAATTGGAGGACATCGAATTTTGAGGTTTCGTATCAGCGTTCACAATTGTGCGGCGTAGGAAAATGCTCGGTGGATACAGACCTACATGAGGCATCACCAAATGTATTTATTCTGCTCTTCTTACCACGGCATCTTTTCGCTGACGTTAGGAACGTTACAGAATGAGTACTTACGTAAATTATGAGTAAGTACCTATACGATTTTCTAATAGTCGCAACGCATTGAAGCCCGTAGCACTCATTAGAGGTTGCTCTGAGGGCATTAGTGCTCCCTTTCACTCCCTTGATGGTTTATCGGTAAAGTGATTAAGGAACGGCCGAGATGAGTTTTCTTTGGTCCCAGCAAAACCCTCCATCCTCCAAGCAGCGCCACCTTCCCTCACACGTATTATTACCCTCTCACAACACTCCCTAGAGACCATTGATTTCTAGGTTTCTTTAGATCAAAAAATCCTGAATCTGGTCCAAACTAGCGGAGTATTTTCATGGGTTGGGTTTTTGTAATTTTGACTTTCAAATTTTGACTGTCCACCCCTGAAATCACCCTGTTGGCTATCTTAAGATCAAATTTCAATAAACTTCGGCCCCGAATTGGGAAGAAAGCTTATGACGCGGTAAAATCTAGCCACCCTCCGTCCAAAAAGTTCGAGATGTAATAACAACGGCAATTTTGAATTCGCGATGCAGTGGGACCAATTTCCATTCATCTAATATACCACATATATTAAACCTCTTTTAATACCGCATACTGAATTGAAAGACCCTTCGTTTTCTATTAATTAGCTGGATTCAGATGTCTTAGTTATACGGATGAAAAAATTAGTATGTTGGTTTGCCATTTGTTCTGAGCGAGATCTGGCGCGGGTGATGATGAGGTATTACACACTTGAGAGAGAGATGGACACCCTTACACAATCAATTTACTATGCAAAACACATGAAAACCTAACATTAAAGCTTTGATGAGGCCAACTATGGCGAAAGCGCTCAGCAGAAAAACAAACTAAGAGAAGCTCTCATCCTCAACCACACCAGATCTCGATGAAAAAATTAGGATCCGATTAAAATTTGACGAACAATTTCGTTTTTTACCACTGGCTGAGGTTTACAACAGGATAATTCCAAGAAGGTTGGATAGGTACCCGTCACAGCGAGCCTAGCGAATCTCTGACTACTTCAGTGGAATGAATTATTATTAGTTGGTCCACAATATATGATTGTAACGTTTGAAGTGTGCAGGTGGAGAGTCTGGATGCTAGCTATACACCAGTTTTTACGACCAAAATTGATTGATTAAAATCAAGATGCTAAAATTGACGAAAATATAGGCATTTTAAATTCATTTGGATTGAAAATGAACGTTAGGTAGGTACTAGGTCAAGAAACCTCGGTTAAGAAAACGACTGAAAGTCAGGTATCCGATATAATTTAGGCAGAAATTGATCGTTGTTAACCCAATTTAGGACCGTTTCGAAAGTAGTGTAGAAAATCGACATCGGCAATTTTCAATTGTTCATGTACAATTTTCTAATCATTTTCCCAATGTTAAACATATCCAATAAGACTTGGCTCAACTCTTCACCATAAAAAATCCGGGAAATCGGATGTGGTCAGATATTTTCAAGTTCATTCGATTCGCTCTCACTAAGGGGCTTGCAATCTGAATGAATTCAAATTCTCGACTCAATTGCAGAGCTTTGTCATGGCTGTGCTTCAGCAATAAGTGATCAAATAACACGAATAAAGTACGTTGACCCAGAACAAAACAAGGAAGGGAAAGTTCTCTTGAATAATTTTTTTTTTTTTTAAACTTCTTCAGTATTGTTTACTATTCAAAATAACCAATATCAAGTTTATCGTGGGAGAAATATTGGAAAAATATTGCAGCTTAGGCTTGAAAGTTGGAGACGGAATCTTGAGAATACCGAGAGTGAGGCAACCCAGCGCGAAATAAAAATAATAAAAAAGTTAGGTTTACAGTAGGTAGTCTGAACCAAGAGTGCGAGGTACAGGAGGGATGTTCCATCGATGAAATTTAATTACATTGTCTGGATTCGGCCCAGAGCACAATAAAATATGACATAAAACCGTCCCGGTGTTTCTGATTGAAATAAAAAACAAAAGAAAAGGGAATCAAAAGAACAGAAAAAACGTGGAAAGATTTTCATTTTTTATTTACGCTGCAGCTTTAAATTCTTGTTGTGAGCGTTGGAGAGATCATAAAAGATTCGCTTTGATAGGGTCCAACATGGTTTTGCCAAGGCAAACCTTGAAACACAACTCTCAGAAGCAACAGTAAAAATAAGCCTGGGCAATGGACATGTTATGTTATATAAAACTGTCGGCACAAAACAGCAACTACCTCAAGTATACATGACAAGTACAATAAAAAGTAATAAGAAACATATAGAAATAAGAGACAAAACGGGACGGAATAATTCAAAGTTTGTAAGGTGCTGTTGTTCTATTAAATTTCTAATCTCGTCATAGAGAATAATTCTAAAATTAATTAATTAAAATAAACGTGTTGTGAGTGGTGGTGAATCAGGCAACTTTCGAACAGCCATTCTATTGAAAATCGAGTAAAATATGCCCTCAATTACCTACGTATTTGGTTGTCAAGAGTTGGATCATGTGAGAGTTCACAACTAACACATGTATGTTTTTTTGAATAAAACACTCTTGTAAGTTTTCTTGAACGAAAATTTTTGACATTTTCATGTCTTTCATATGGCACATAACAAAAAAATCGTCACGAAAAAAATTGTCCCAAGTGGCCACAACGATGATTATGACCATCAGAAATGACGTTGACCATTCATAGGTAAACACATGAAAATGTCCCAATGCGTTGCAGACTCGTATGCAAGCGTTTCTATTGATTTTTTTCTTCTCTCTCCAAGGTAGACTAACTTACTGCTACTCAAGTACATTTTAGGTACAATTTCATTTATATCAACAGGTTATAGGTACCAGACACGCATTTGTTCGGCTAGGTATGGATTTGAAATTGCAAATCGACCGACTCGAAGGAGCCGAAGACTGGTCGCGTTGGAAGAGAGAAGTCGTTCTACTTCTTCGACACAAAACGTTGTTGGATGTAGTTGACGGAAGAGTGGTGGAACCCAAAGAGCTAGTACTGCAGGAAAATCAAACTCCGGAGGAACAAGAGGCTGCTTCGACTGTTTACGAACATGAAAGAGAGACATTGAGGAGAGGGACACTCTGGCTCAATTGATTCTCTTCAAGAGTTTGGGAAAGGGGAATGCTGAGCTTGTAAATACTTGCAAGTCAGCTCGAGCGATTTGGCTGAAACTTGTGTCCATATACGAGCAGAGTTCAGGACAGCGTTTAGACAGGTTGATGGAACAGTTCTTTAACTACAGCAAGGACCCAACTGAAGATATTGCTGCCCATGTTGCTAAGCTTCAACGAATTTTTGTGGAGTGCAACGATGAACTTGAAAGATTGAGTACTAAGTCGATGCCCGAACTCGTGTTAATGAGTCGAATCATGTCAACACTTCCCCGAGACTATTTTGAATTTAAAAGCGTTTGGGAGAGTGTCCCAATGGAAAATCGAACGCTTGAAAGGTTGACAGAGAGACTGAGACTCATTGAAATGAGGCTGCCAGACAGAAAGTCATCTGGGAGCGCAGCACTTGTAGCCAACTCTAAACCAAAAGGAAAACGAAAGGCAGCACCAAGAAACAAAGACAAATGTCACAAATGTGGAGTGATGGGACATTGGGCACGTGACTGTCCTGAAAAGTCTGCGTCATTAACAAGTACAAGTGTGAAGCAGAAGAAAGAGCAACTGGGAGGAGCTGCACTTTGTAATGAGGCACTTGTTATCGAGACATTTGTGAGCGAGTCTTGGGGTGAAGCAGAATCCAGGACATGGGTCGCCGACAGTGGATGTTCTGTCCACATGACTTATTCGAAAGATTTTTTTGTAACGTACGAGGAGTTTGACCGCCCTCAAGAAATTTTCGTAGGGAATGATGAGGTGATTTTTGGTTTTGGTAAAGGAGCCATCAGAGTGGAGATGCTAGTGAGTGGAGAATGGGTAGAGAACCATCTCACTTCTGTGTGGTACGTGCCAAAAATTGGTCGAAACTTACTCTCAGTTGGAACTATTGTTAAAAAGGGATTCGCTTTCGTTGCAGACGGAAAGGAGTGCAAGTTTACAAAGGGTGGAGATGTTATTGCTATGGGGGAGTCGACCCAGAATAACATATATCGTATGAATATGCGTACGATACAACCAGAAAAGACAGCAGCACTCGTAACTACTCTTAGCAAAAAATTGCAGCTATGGCATGAGCGCTTAGGCCACCAGAACAAGACATACGTACAAAGCTTCCTGAAAAGCAGGGGTATACATTTGGAAAAGGGTCAAGCACAGTGTGAAGCGTGCATTTTTGGCAAGCAACCTCGCAAAAGTTTTAGAAGTAGATCTAGTCACAGACCTACAGAGGTGCACAAATAAATGTTGACGTCTGTGGTCCAATGGAAGTGGAATCCTTAGGTGGTGCCAGGTACTACGTTTTGTTTAAAGATGACTTTACCAAATATCGTAGGGCAGTTTTTCTTAAGAAGAAAAGTGAAGTTCCAGATGCATTGAAAATGTTTTTAGCTGAAGCAGAGTCGGCAGGGCATAAGGTGAAACAGGTTCTCAGTGATAATGGCACAGAGATCGACAACACGGAAGTGAAGCAAATTCTTCAGTCAAAAGGAATTGAACACAGATTCAGCATGCCTTACACGCCACAACAGAACGGAGCTGTGGAAAGGGAGCATCGCACGTTGTGCGAATGTGGGCTGACTATGATGCTTGCGGCGAAATTGGGCAAATTTCTTTGGGCCGAAGCTATCAATACTGCCGTGTACGTGCTGAATCTTACAGGCCCTTCTCGTGTAGAATTGAAGACACCGTATGAATTGTGGTTTGGCAAACCAAAAGCTCCTGTCGATCATCTCAAGGTTTTTGGAACAAAATGCTACGTTCAAATTCCAAAAGAGAAAAGACAGAAATGGGACAAAAAATCTATGGAAGGGTTCATGGTAGGATACTGCGATGTCATGGATGGATATCGGGTGTTTTTGCCAGAAAAGCGGGTTGTTACAACCAGCCGTGACGTAATTTTCAAAGATCTACCAAAGCGGAGGAAGCGAGCAGCTATTCAGAGAACGAGATTGAACTATTATCAGAAGGCACTACTCGAATTAGAGAGGCACCAGTGCAGCTAGTTCATGTTCCCGGAGATGGAGCTCAAGTTCCAGCAGTTCCAGAGATGTTTTTGGAGAGTCAAGAAGACCGTTCGAGTTCGTGGACGCCGACAGATCGATTGGAAACTGAAGAACGTGAGAATAGAATTCAGCTAAGGGATCGGAATCTTCTCAGACCTCCTGATAGATATGGAGAACTCGCAATGATTGGTGAGTGTAATGAGCCAAGAACATTCAAAGAAGCTATGAAAAAGGAGGAAGCTCCACAGTGGAAAAATGCCATGGACGAAGAAATGAAATCACTAGCTGAGAATGAAGTCTACGAGCTAACTGATTTGCCGACTGGGAAGAAATTAGTTGACTGCCGTTGGGTATTTCGTGTCAAAATGAAAGCGAACGGAGAGTTTGACAAGTTCAAAGCTAGATTAGTAGCAAAAGGATACTCGCAGACTCCAGGAATGGATTATATGGAAACATTCAGCCCAGTTGTACGGTTTGATACGGTGAGAACACTTTTGGCAGTTACAGCTAGTGAAGGATTTCATCTGTATCAGTTCGACATCAAGACGGCATTTCTATATGGCGAACTAAAAGAAGAGCTATATATGAAACAGCCCGAAGGTTACCATGATGGGAGTAACCGAGTATGTAGGCTTAAGCGAAGTCTGTAAGGCCTGAAGCAGGCGCCCAGATGCTGGAACATAAAATTTTCTACTTTCATCCGCAGCCAAGGTCTTGTTACCAGTGAAGCAGACGCCTGTCTATTTTATCGAAAAACGGGGGAGAAAAGGTTATTTTTAGCGATATATGTCGACGATGGGGTTTTGGCTGGTGAAGATCTGGCAGACATGGGACGTTTCATTGAAGGTTTGAAACGAGATTTTAAAATGACTGAAGGCTCATTGGAAAACTACCTTGGGATGCAAATCACCCAGAATGAAAATGGTTCTATTTTCCTGAGTCAAGAGCACTATGCAAGCAAAGTGTGTGAGCAATTTCTAGAACAAGAGACAAATCCAGTTGCCACACCAATGGAGATCAACGGTCAAGAAAGTCCTGAAACTAGACCACTAAACGAAAATGTGCCTTATCGGTCAGCAGTTGGGAAGCTTATGTATTTGGCAGTTGTTACTCGTCCGGATCTGGCTTTTGCAGTGAACACTGCTTCTCAAAGGCTCACTAATCCAACGACCGCAGATTGGTTGGTGGTGAAACGAATTTTGAAGTACTTGAAAGGCACCTTACAGTACGGATTACTCTACACAAGGGGACACAAGGCAAGCCTTCATGCTTATTGCGACGCTGACTTTGGAGGTGATATAAAAACAAGAAGATCAACATCTGGTGTCGTATGCATTTATGCTGGTGCGGCCATCACGTGGCTAAGCCAGAAACAAAGATCTGTTGTTTTGTCCACGACGGAAGCAGAGTTTGTCGCTGCAAGTGAGGGAGCCAAGGAAGTCATCTGGGTCAGCCGACTATTGAAAGAAATAACTGATCTGCGAGAATTGCCCGTATTGAGGATCGACAACGCAAGTGCATTGAAACTTATAAGGAATCCCGAATTTCACAAACGGTCAAAACATATAGAAATGCGATATTATTTTGTCCGTGAGAAGTTCATGGAAGGAGCAATCGAAGTTAGACACGTAAAAGGAGAACAACAGATCGCGGACATCTTCACAAAACCATTGAGAAGAGTTCGGTTTGTTTGTTTACGACAACAAATGGGAGTCCTGAGAAATAGTTGAGATGCAAATTTTGGAGGAAGTATTGAAAATCGAGTAAAATATGCCCTCAATTACCTACGTATTTGGTTGTCAAGAGTTGGATCATGTGAGAGTTCACAACTAACACATGTATGTTTGTTTGAATAAAACACTCTTGTAAGTTTTCTTGAACGAAAATTTTTTTCTCTCTCTCTCCGAGGTAGACTAACTTACTGCTACTCAAGTACATTTTAGGTACAATTTTCATTTATATCAACACATTCCGTTTCGCACTAACTATAAAAATCACAAAGAATTTGCAAAAAGCGTTTACGAACAGAAAAAACCTAAATCAAGACAATCCTTGAAAATAACATAAAAATTGGCAAAATAGTTTCTAGCAACAATTTTTACTTCCGTTCATATGCAGTAACTTCTGTTGACTCAGTCACTCTGCAACTCATAAGTCATTATCCTGAGATCATTCACCAACTTCTCTACAATCAATTTTTAGCAACGTTGGGTTGGTAAATCGTCTAAACCGGTATCCCCGGAAATTTACAGTATCCCATGCACGCACTAATGGCCCAAAGATTATGAAACGTAAGATAGATAGATACTAAAATTGTAAATAAAGTAGAGAACTATAATGTTATCATACCTAGCTGTCTAATTCTAATATGTTATTAAAATAAATATACATAAAACCTCCTTTTTATGGAAATAAATAGATCTAGACAACTATAATATTCAATCTACACGTAATGTGCGTACCATCTGTTCGGAGAGGGTGGAAATTATTACTTGTAAGTACCCTAGTTTAAAAACAGATCCATACTGATTACATTCGTTATCTCAATAAGCTCTTCATGTTGGGTTGGATAACTTTTTACACAGCAGCCTCACACGACAGTTATAAAAGTACTGCATTCCACTGGAAAGTACTATAAGTTACCACGGTATTAATCAATCATGACCAGAGACCTTCAAGTGCCATTTTGCCATGGTGCCATCCTTAAGTGCCATGTTTGGCCAATTTTTGGGTAAAAAGCCATTTTTTGCCAATTTCTGGGAAAATGCCACGTTTGTGCCATTTTTCGCCTGATTTTCTTGAAAATTTGTGAAAAAAAAAAATTTTTCTGGGAAAATTTGCAGAAAGTTGGGGTTTCAAGTATTTTTTTCAATTTTTCCCTTCCGAGGATTAAGGTCTCCAATGTCCGAGAATTACAGCCATTAGTGCTTGAAAAGGAAAGGGTCATTGCAAGGTCATGGGGGTAAAAAGGGAAACAAATTATTCATCATTATTATAATAATTATTATTATTTATTTTTATATATTTTTATGGAAAGTTTAAAGACTTTGGTGAATTCATTTTTCAATTAGACGATAAGGTTGTATTCGATAATCATCAGAAACGCTTGCATACGAGTCTGCAACACATTGGGACATTTATGTCTTTAGTTGCAGACCCGTATGCAAGCTCAAAGAGCTAAATTCGAAATTACAGCTTTCCAGAGTGTAAATTATAGAAAGTATCTATTGAAATGATTTAACCACCTCTTCACAAATCAAACCGTTCTCGCAATATTCGGATCACTTGCTATGAATCAAACCATCGATACACCAGCTCAATGAAATCATCAGAAATTAACAAGCGGTTGCAATCATGTTCGCTATATCAATTATTGAGAATGATCACCTTTGTGTAAATAATTATTTGTATAACCATGCTCATAACTCAGCTTGCTGCCCAAGCTCTTCGCAGTAGTTAAAATAATATGATTGGATAAATCGAGAGCTTTCGAACGAATGGTCAACGAATTTTGTGGGATGAAAAACGACGAAGTACCATTTCCCTAGCAATGACTAGATTGTAAGCGGAAATCGTCAGAAAACCAACCTTAACGCTTTTTTTAACGCTTTTTTTTTTTTTTTTTTTTTTTTTTTTTTTTTTTTTTTTTTTTTAAACTCTTTTTTCGTTTATGTGCCAAAGTAAAGACATAAAATGTCAAAAGAAAGAAGAAAAAAAAGTTTGGATTTTGAAGAATAAATGCCATGTTTGACCAAAATAAGCACCATTTTGCCATATTTTTTAGAGCCACGTTTAGCAAAAATAAATGCCATGTTGTGAAGGGCTCTGATCATCACTCATACACAATGCCCAATGCAAAATGGTGCTACATTTACTTAAGCAAAATGTTTTTTTACCCAGTCGACGTAATTTGGAATGAGAATTTTTCAAAAAGACGTTTAAGAAGAGGTTACCAGCACACAATAACGTACCAACTTTAGTTATCAGGTGCAATTAATATCAATTGAGCTGTTTGGCCGTAATTTTTGGGGTGATTAGATGAGTTTAGTTTTATATGGGGCACGAGGCAGTACGCTATTATTCATTGATTTATATTAGAATTAGGAACAGAGGTATCTTACTGAACCAAAGTTAGTCATGGGATAGAATCTAGACAGTGCTCAACAGGGCTGCCAGTTGGAATGGGGAGAAAACCCGGAAACTATGATAAGCAGACTAAAAATACTCTATAAACATCAAACGGTCATAAACGATGCATGCACAGTTATTGATATGCATTTTCATATTATATATATCATTATTTTATTTTTATTTAGGTCCCTGCCAAAGGGGCTTGATGTTTATATTATCTAAACGTTTCAAAAAATATCACTTGCCAACTACAACGGGTGGATTCAGATAAGTTTAAGAAATTTTTAGTTAAACTAGTGCGAAATTGTAGTGAATACCGTCATTTTCTATCTGAATCCTCAATCATATTCGAGATATTTATTTTTAAAAGAGTTTTTCAGAGAAACCACTTCCGTTTTGCATTAAAACCATGTTTCTCGACTGCAAATCAACCAAATTTGATTTTCGAGTATTTTTTCGAAATCAGCGCTGAATTTTATAATAGAGTTATTACTTTTGATTGTCAAAAAATACCATCTAAATATCATACCACCAGCTGAAACATGAACTCTCACCTGCCTATAGTAATAAGCTTTTGAACGGTTTGATTAACATTGTGATTTCATTTTAATTTGGTAGGATACATTTTAGCTGAATTAAAAAAAAGTATAGTCTCAGTTGTGGCAAGGGGGGGGGGGTGGGGGGGGAAGAGTATTATTATAATCGCAATCATTTCCAGGTTGATGAATACCCACTAGAGATGGAGCGTGGTTAAAAAAAAAGTCATTTACGGTCACGCTTTTTCAATGAAAACCGGACATTTAGGTTTCGGAGCAATTTTCGCCCGGACACCTTGATTAAAAAAACCGGACCGTCCGGGCCAAAACCGGACACCTGGCAACCCTGGGGCTCAAGTCAAGGGGAAGATGACGGGAAACTTCCTAGCGGCTCACGGATAGTACGAAGGAATCGACTCGACGGTAGGTCGGTAAATGGGAACATGAAAAAGCAGTCATTCGGGAAGCAATGGACACTCGCAGAGATTTCCACGGGGATGAAAGTGGGGTAGACAACTGAAGATCGGCAGAAATCGAAAGCCACGCAGTCTCGCCGGCCAGGAGTCGTGACTTGTCACCTCGTGACGTCCTGACGGGAGGAAAACCCTCTCACCAGCTTCCTATTCAGATACCCAACTCTGGATCCCACTGTCGACCTGGAGAAGCCACGCTCCGATGACTCCTCCTGTGAAATCCACATTTACCGCTTTTTTTGGGGGAGGTGGGAGCCTGCATAGCACATCGTCTTGGTGCGTATGTGCTCTGGAAACTCCTGGAGGGAAGGGGAGAGAACGTGATCCCCCGTCCATGGTTTTTGCCCGTCACACATTCCCCCTCTTCTAGGGTTTTCGTGAAGTTGAATCCTGGAGAGCTAGAAAACTCCATCCACCTGGGCTGTGCACCGCGGGGTTCCTTCGATTCAGACGGACAGCGAATACGTCACTCACTCGTGTCTCTCACATCTAACCGTCTACCAAAAAATAGCTCATTCTACATGCATCCAAGAATTCTATTCAAGTATATACCTATTATTGACGAAGTCATTCATTCCCAAGCCCCCACTCAAAACGTGTTACGGAATTCTGACAAAAAAGTTCATGTCACGCATCTCGATCGTATGAGCGAATTTTCGTAAATTATCGTACTATATTATGTTACATTGTATGGAAAATTAAGGACGTTGAGGGAAAAGAAAATGTTAACTACCAATTTTATGGCTGGAAAATGGTTCGAAATAATATTTTGCCATTCAAAAAGAGATTTTAAATTCAACATTTTTTGCAGTTTTTCTAGCCTTTTATCTAAAATGGCTCGAGGGATTCTGATGAAATTCACAGTAGTTAGTGTTCTTGTGGGTACAAATGATATTAGATACCCCTCATACTTGGAAAATACTCTAAAAGAGGAAATTATCGAGCGATGATTATGAATTCCGTTGGCGTCTGGAGGACTACTCCAGCGATACTTGAGGCGCTTCAAGCCCCAGGTGCCGTTTATAAATCCGGCCCTATGTGTACATTTCTGATCAAGAGATCCGATTTGACTCAAACTTACCGATGTTGCAAGAGTATAAAACCAAATGTATATTAAAAGTACGTATATACACAAAATCATTCAGGGACAATCCCCCAACAAAACATACACCCTTTCACTTTTAAACCTATAACAAAATCGAAATAATGTCATGGGTACATCTATGCGATGAAAAAATTCTCATAAGCATCATCTAAATCAGGGGTGCTCAAACTTGAACTGCTGGCGATCTACCTCAATATTTTTAGACTACTTACGATCGACTCTGAGAGGCTGCAAGTATGTGTGATTCAGGGTTGTCGTACATACACGATACACCCTACCTACCTAGGTAGGGTGTACCGTAGCATATATAGATATTAGCTTTCCGCACAATTTACATTATTTTAGTCAAGGTTTGGGTTAGGTTTACTTAAGTTCTTCTCTACAATATCAATGCAAAAACTCCTAGTTATTCAAAATTGCGAGTTTATTCGTTGTTACAAAACAAAAGAGTTACATATGGTGTTAAACTCAACTAAGGAGTGACTTTGGATGTTGAAGCGTGGCACTGCATGTCCTCAGCATACTTTTCATAAGATGGTGCGTAACCACTGAGTGCCAATCGCAAGCATGATGACATAATATGATCGTCAGTTAGTCGATTGCGATATTTTGACTTAATTATCTTCATTTCAGAAAATGCAGACTCGCACAAGTAAGTTGACCCAAACATTGCCGTCAGTTGAAGGGCGATTTGCCTTAGATTCGGATATTTATCTTCAGATATAAAACACCAGAAATTTGTATCAGATGCTGTAGCTTTGAGATGTATATCTGATATAATCTGCACCAACTCATTTTCAACAGAACATGAGTTCATATTAAACTGACTTGCTACTTCAGTAGCTAATTCCTCAATGTTTTTACGTGAAAAAGGATAACTCATAAATGATGCTATATTTGCCAATTTACTGCAATCATAAAAACGCATTTCGAATTGTCCCAAAATATTTCATAATTCAGCCTCATACGTATCGTAATTCAACTGAGGAATCCTTGCTTTCAAATACGGAAAATGTTTCAGATCCTTTCTTTTCAGTTGATCTATCATAAGTTGCAATTTACTTTTGAATGCGTTTACTGCGCTAATCATCTCAATAATAGTTTTTCCTTTACCTTGAAGCTCCAAGTTAATGGTGTTTAAGTGCATTGTGATGTCAGTCAAAAATGCCAAATCCTTTGATAAAGCCGCCTTTTGCCGCAAGCAGTGGTATTACGTAATACATTTTTGTAGTTTAGTTTATTTTAGTTTATTTATTTTAGTTATTTTTTACTTATTAAACAATTTTTTCTTCTCGAGATCTACTCAAAAAGCACTCGCTATCGACCGTTTGAGCAACCCTGATCTAAATGTTCAGAAATGGGTTTCATCTATAATACCCAATTCCTACCAATATATTTACATGCTTGCATATTAGTGTTAATAATGTGAATTTCAACCTCCTTCTTCGGAGATCTGAACGCCAACTTACAAGTAAATCTGGTTAGGTTATAGACATAGCATGATCACAAAACATTACTGACACCAGTGCTTGTTTTTAACTAACCCTGTTTCTGCAACAACACACAAGAACATTTCAGAAGTTGGTTCTGGTGGGTGAAGACATAGAGCTGAAAGGTTGGCAGTCGGTTGTAACCAATTAAGGTGGACATGTTTCCTCACCGAGTAACCTCGAAAACTCACCCCTGAGTCTAATACTAGAAGCAAGTGCGCCAAAACCCTTATGAGAGAAACGCAGGATGAAGAAAAGCTGCAGGGGTGGTGGTGCTACGGGGGCTGTAAAAACCAATTACCAGGGGGTTGTCCTTCCACGGAGGAAGTTCAAGCGAAGAGGCAGAGCGGGAGAGAGGATTTTTTCTGCTTTTCCGCAAGCCATTTCATCATTGGGCAACTGGGGCAAGACAAACCTTCCCTCCGAACGGGAAGAATCGAGAGGGCCCCACAGGGAAGAGATGTGGGCATGGGGGAGAGTGGTGGTGGTAAAATTAATCACACTTCTTACCCCCAGAGCCGTCATGATTAATACCCCCGGCCCTTATCCGCTTCTCATGGAGGGAGAGAGGACCCTTCTTTTATTTCGATGACAAGACTTTAAACAAATTAAACAAAAGGGGCAAAAACTATTTTATAGCAGCAATTAACATCTACCTACAGAAGGGGAAAAACAAAACAACTCCACAAAAAATATAGGATGTGGGCGCGAATATTTCCACAATGAAAGGGGTCATTTTTTGGAGGATGTGGACATTAGGCATTGGGGGTAGAAAACAATTACACGCAGGGATGGCTAGAGATGATATAAAATTCATGTTCATTAATAAGGACAGCAACACATTATTTGTGAAGGTAATTTAGTAACAACTCCAATTTACAAATAAATTCATAAAGTGAGTTTTATGGTTTTTGTCCACTAGGTATTGAATCTTTTAACGATTCGAGCAGGACAAAATGTAGGATACTTCGACTAATAACACATACATTATCGAATTTACAAAATTGCAAGGTTTACAGGATCTGAAATTTCCAGTAATGTAATTATCCAGAAATTTCCATGTGATGAAACAGCATTTTTATTGCCTTGACGAACAAATTCTTCTCAAGATACGGAACAAACCACATAAATATCATGCTAGGTATCCTTCCCATTGTTTATGTTCAATCTTTGGATAGATAAAATCATTCTGTTAACTCATTACACATCGCTACATCATTTATTGTCAACTTAGCACATTATTCCGCCATAGCAGGTACATAATATACATTCTACATATATGTTATATACTAATGATTACTCCCAATATTTATTCATGTACTAAATAATATCCTTGGATGCAGTTATCCTTCGAATGCATTTCTCTGCAAATCTGACTACTATATAAGTAAGTCGAATAGAATTAGGATTAACAAGGTGAAAGCTGAAGGATTCATAATATGAAATCTCCATCCAGCAGAAGCGCTTAGGATCTCACAATTCTCCGGTTTAGTGGAGGTGCCCATTGAATGAAGGCTGTACTAAGAACTGGTCTACATCACGCGCTCCATCAATAGCTTCCATGCAATAATAAAGTGTTTCCTAAATTCCTTCATCCAACAAAAAGAACTCTTGAATCTAGCGACATTCAGCATTTCCTTGAGTCTTACATCTTCAGGTGGTAGAATAGTATAAAACTGGGCATATTTCTTGATCTGGCACACACGAACCATTTTCACAAGAGCAAACCTGCTCAAACCAGCAGGTTAAGTTAATTTATCATTTCATGGGGTTGAATGCTCAAACTTTGGCGCGAAATGTACTCTTTGTATGATAACGACAACAAATAGATAGGAACTGAACTATGCAGTTACTGAAGCTTGTATTGATTGTTTTATTGTTACTCAGTTTACATATATATGTATTTTTTTCATCACTGCACGTCCAGGAAATTTACATTAATCACTTTTGCTCCCAAGTATTTCAATTTTTGGTGGCTAATTAAATGAATTATTATCACTGTAACTCGACAAACGCTGAAAAAGATTACGCGATATTTTATTTCCGTGTCAGATAGCCTTTCTGAGCCGTCTATAGATAATTACTATAGATAGGATACAAATTATGATAAACTAATAAACTACGAAGATGTAAACTCAAAGCGAGAGAAATGTAATAAAATAAGATAAAATATATACCTAAGCTTCACTAAACTGTAAAGTTAGGGGAATAAAATACTCAACTCAGTTTCAATAAACTCTAAATAGGTGGTAACAAAAGTTATGCTTAGCTCGATTTCATCGCGAGGGTATTCAATTGTATGTTGATGGCAAAGTCGTTCTTTCGCCCAACCACCACTAAATTGTGTTATGCAAATCGGGTAACGAATTGTGGAGCACATGGTATTTTCTAATACTTTTAGCGAATTTTTGAAGAAAATTAAGCTATTGCTCTCGCCTCAAAATTTGTAGAATGTGAATTTTTGAAAAATTTTTATGCAGAAATCCGTTTCAGGCTATTCTGAATCATATTCTGAAGTTTAACGCATTTTTTTATGTATGTATATTATATATGTATGTATGTATATATGTATGTATGTCATTCCAGACGATCACTGTCCGTAGAATTGTGCTAGAAACTTCAAACAAATTTTAAAATGTTAAGGACACAAAACGAAAGTTCAAGTTCGTTGGCCAGCATGATCGGATTACATCTTCGGGTTGAAATTTTCAAAAATGTAGTCACAAATTTCGAAATAGCCAGTTTTTTGCGATTTGTTGTGCGAAATAATTTTTTCAGCATACTAACATGTGGTATATTCGGAATCAGCGTAAAATTTCCTATAAGAATATGTATCAAGTTTTCAAAAATTTCAAAGTTGAAAAATCAGTCAAAAATCGAAATAATGCCGTTCGCTAGTTGTAAAAATCGGTAATATTTGCATGAAACATTGTCCAAATTCAGATTGAACTACTCTTATGGAAGTATCCCTGAATAACCAATCCTAGAACCATGCTGTTTAAAACGTAGGTAGTAGGTGCTTGTTAAAAAAAAATGTAATCACAACTGATGAGTATACTCTGTGGAATATCCCGTCCTCCGATTCTCTCGGTCGCTCTCTTTAATGTTTTACGCTCAACTGTTTTAGGACTTGATGTAGCTTTAATACTGACTGTGGCTTAGAAAATATCGTTCTTGAAATTATGAAGAAGTTCTATTTATGTACGTACTAGCACGCAGACCCAAGGCCTCGCTCCGCTCGGCCGTCAGTAACGTTAATCTCAAGGCCTCCCTCCACTCGGCCGTCAGTAACGTTAAGCCTTTTCTTCAAAAATTCGCTCATGGGGTCATGCTGCATGACTGGACTTTTTTTACGTATACAACCAATCATCGCGATAGGAAGTTGTAAATTTCTCATTTTCCACTCTATGAAAATCATTTACCATTGGTTGGAAAGCTCAACATTTATTACACGTCTGGTACGTTTCTGCAAAAAACAAACAGTTTCAAATCTACACCGTCTATGCAACCCTTCTAAACGATGAGAAGATCTCTTCGTAATAAAACGACTTAAGCGTTGTTTTCAGTAAGATTTACAAAAAATTGATTTGCCTATGCAAAGCGTGAAGCGCCGCGCATATCTATAGTGAATAAGTGTATATCTATTTTGAATTATGAACCTTCGTAACCGACCAAAAGACAAATGTTTAATAGTTTACGTTTCAAGAGATTTCAAGATTCCAAAAATCAATTTAAAAAAATCAGACCGTACTTAGTATCTCATCTGGAGCTTTCCTGCCACAATATTGGGCTGGGTTTGTGAATCTTGGATCAGAAATCAAATGTCCTGAGAGGACTTTTTTATGAAAAAATACCGCACCGCAGTTTCTCTTCTGATTCGTGTTTAGGAGGCCCTAGAAGGTAGGGGAGAGCAGATATGTTGGGAAGGGGGTGGGGGCGCCAATCGCCCTTGTGCGCTTAGTTTATCGTCTGTATATCGACTAATATTGATTATAGAGAAACGCAGTTGGTCTCAAATTGTTCATTTTTGAATTCTCTACAATTCTTACCATATAAAATGGTAAGTTGAAATTGTAAGTTGAAAAATTCTCACGGAATTCGGCTCTGAAGTTGAAAAATGTAATAATTCAATTCATGACTATAAGGATAATACATTAAAATTGCGTTTAAATTTGTGTAGCCATATCAAAATGAACCTTATTTAGACGAACCACCTAAGGTGTAAGAAGATATAAGTAGAAGTAAAGTATATAGAGAGTATACAGAAGTAAATCGGTATAGTAGCAATTTAGACATTTTCGTCATAAATGCGCTAAAAATGGACCAAATCCTCAATTTTGGTACACAATAAGTACATAATTATATATGACCTTCGACATTCAATATCATGACTTAATAATTCAATTCATGACTATAAGGATAATACACTGAAATTGCGTTTAAATTTGTGTAGCCATATCAAAATGAACCTTATTTAGACGAGCCACCTAATGTGTAAGAAGATATAAGTAGAATATAGTAGATATAAGAAGATAGAAGTAAAGTATATAGAAAGTACATAGAAGTAAATCGGTCTAGTGACAATTTAGAAGTTTTCGTCATAAATGCGCTAAAAATGGACCAAATCCTCAATTTTGGTACCCAATAGATACATAATTATATATACGTCCTACGACATTCATTTAATAACCTTTACATCTAGAGTAACCGTTCCGCAATTTCTCGAAACAGAAAATATTGCTGACTACAATAGTGGTTCAAATTTCAAATTGGACTAGGTCATTTGACGCAAAATTTACTCACATTTAGCAAATCACATTACGGATATTTCTCTATAATAAATATAGTAGGAAGACAAGATGTTTCTGTAAAATTGACTTTCCAAGACGAGAGCATATGCAAATAATAGTACTTACAACCATTTTTCCGAATCCCCAAATTGACATACTATCAAGAAACACCTGTCATCTGTAGCTGGAAACGCTTTAGGATTGCATTGTATCATTTATGACACTACAGCCAACAGTTACTGAGGTTAATAGTAAGTAACACGCTTTGAGGCATGTTTCTAGACCTAGATTTCTACGTTTTTCAACTTCGGAGGCGAATCCCGTGAGAAATATTCAATTTACAATGATATTTTATATGACAAGAATTGTAGAGAATTCAAAAATGAACAATTTGAGACCAACTGCGTTTCTCTATAATCAATATTAGTCGATATACAGACGATAAACTAAGCGCACTACCACCCCATCTTATCCCCACCGTATCAGCTCTCCTCGACGCCGGCATCATCCACTTTCCTACCTTCTTGGGCCTCCTAAACACGAATCAGAAGAGAAACTGCGGTGCGCTATTTTTGCATACAAAAGTCCTCTCAGATGCTGAACAGATGCTATAATATATAGTCGGTCCTGAAATCCCGGCATTACTATTCAACCCTGAAGGGTAATAATAAAAGGGTTGAAATACTTTCAAACAGTCAACATCTCGAAAACTATCCAAGAGAATGCGACATTTGACATGTTTAGCTCACTCATCCCCACCGACTCCCTGAGGTTTCGAGAAGCTGACTACAACAGAGGTCAGAAGTAGAGAAACGATCCATGGAATGTCATTAACCAAAGATTCTTAGTGGTGTTGACTTATTCAATGAATATTTCAACGAAATCATAATATTGTGCATTGTAAATATTTATTACATCGTGTTGTGGTTTCCTATCCAAGCTATACATATTGGAAGCACATTATATTACGATGGACAGGTTTTCCGAATTCGTTTTGGTGCATGAATGTTATCACGATGATGAGGGTGGGGTGCTGCGATCACTATCATGGCGGCTGTACGTCGTCGTGTCCCGCACGATATCTGCCATCTTATTGCGGAACGCGACGGCCATGTTGGGATTGTCTCGTTAATACTTTAATGAGGGGCGGGTATGAGGTGGACGTCGAAAACGACAAAAGGTTTTGATTTAGTTGGACAGAACGGGGATGGGATAGGGGGGGTGAAGGGGAGGGGTGTCTTGTCGGCCTGAAGGGAAATCATAAATCCTCCTCTAAGGCTCTGCGAAGTCCTAATGCTAATTGATAGAAGGGGTTGAGGGCTACGTGCCCAGCCTCCCAAACTACTTCTGGAATGTTTTGGGCTATGCGACTCCCTTTTGGCATGACCTTTTGCCGGCCCGAGTCTTTTCTGACTCCTCGTCTTTTTGATTCGGTGTTTCCTGGAAGGCCCGGTTTAACGTCCCTGACTCCGTCCAATGATCCAACCCCCCCCCCCTCCCTCCAACAGTCACACTCTCCCTCTCTCTCTTTCTGTTGCCATAATTTCCTCGGTCCTTCGATAGCAATTATATGAACCACAGCGTATAATATTCACTGCCGGAAACACAATCGAACAAATCGTTTCACGTGAGTGCGACAATACAAAGCGAATACAGGGTATGGGGGAATTTTCAATTTCCCTGGCTTTTCCCTGACCAAACTTCGGATTTTCTGACAAAAAAGATAAAATTCAAAAGTTTTTTTTTTTTTTTTTTTTTTTTTTGTCATTTTATTGTACTACCTTCAATGCTTCTAAAACGAAAATCGTATAATTTAAAGAAAAACGACAGATTACTTATATGAAGTCTACTTACATTTAAGGATTTCATTGCCCTCGAAGTGCTCAAATATCATAATAATTTAACCTAAATGTAATGAGATACCTAATTTACGAAAATTCACCCATAGGATCATGCTGCATGACTTTTTATTTAATATTCTATGTTTTACGGTCTCTTAATTTGTGATCTGAAGCTATTTGTTGAAGTACATTTTTCCCTAAATGGATTTCTCAGCTCTGGGGATGATTCAAAATTTTCGTCCGACAGCAAAAAATGTCACGCTTTTTTTCACCTACTTACTACCAATTGTTGCCAGAGATAGCATAACTTCCTGATTTCCCATCCCACAAAAATCGCTCGTTGGAAAGTTTCTCTGCGAATGTATAACACATGTTCCACGTTCCAATGGGCCAATTTCCCCCTCCTAAACCCTTCAGAGACGTCCTAGCTTGTGTATACAAACTAGTTTTGGGACTCTTACTGGATGAATCCACTACTCTGCTGGGTTTTTTCTCCCTAGTTCAATACTCAGTTGATTTTTCTCACAAATGGTTTACTCTAGGTGCGTAGTTACCAGGGAAGCCAATGGCGTATCCATCCACTTTTTATGTGCGTGTAGCGTTGTTAATTTTGAACAGTTTAACCACAACTCTTGATAACTATTTTGGTCATTCGTGTAACTCACCTATGAAATAATAATACGTACCTGGTATGATAAAGCACGCTATTTATGTTTGATTGTTTAGGAGTTATAATATAACTAAATCGTAAACGAGTTCCACTATCTGATTTACAAGCAGATACCATGTTACATGGATATGTCTTTGATTGGGTATTTCATAACGGTTGTCCTCGAGAGTTGTAAGCAAATCCTTTAACTTCAAACAAATCCCTGGGCCGCATGGCCGCATCCCGACTAATTCCAACAAAACAACGGTTTACTTATAGAAATGTTGAAAATAACTGTGGAGAGAAGCCACTACAATGAGTTGTTGTTAACAGTCGACTGTTGTCAAGAGGATGAAAATGTTTCCTATGGAGTGGAGTAAATGATGCTATTGCTTTACGTTAAGAATATTGTAACCGGCTTATTAAAATTGTTTATAGTCCAATCAACTTAGTTTAGAAATGTAGCCAGGTACGTAAGGAGGGGGAAATTGGTAGCTTGAGATGTGAACATTTATCACATAAATCAAGCTTTATTGTCTGTGCGATGAAAACTGCGGAAGTTCCATTCCCCTAGCAACGGCTGGGTTATACGTGAAAAACACTGGAATTGTGACACAAATTTTGCGTCACGGAAATTTTTGGTTGACCCCTCAGAGCAAAGACATATCCATGACAAAACGCTTCAAATTATTACACCAAGTTTTCATTACAAAAATTCCCTGACATTTGGTGGTTTTTGCAAAATTCCCTGACATTTGGTGGTTTTTGCAAAATTCCCTGACATTTGGTGGTTTTTGCAAAATTCCCTGACATTTGGTGGTTTTTGTAAAATTCCCTGACATTTTCCTGACTTTTTCCGACGCAAAGAATTCCCTGACAATTCCAGGATTCACCTGACTTTACCAGTTGGGGGCCACCCTGGAATAAGTTAATATATTCCTTTTCATTATTCCTATTTCATTCTTCACTAAGTTATCGCATCAATGACGGAGTCCAGGGCAGTTAAAGAAATGAATTCAGCGGTTATACATCAACTTGAGAAAACACCAAAAAACTGACCAGAATCGCACTTTTCCTCAATCGTTTCTACAAAGCGCAACGCGTGCCTACTAAATAAAATTTCGTTTTTTCGAGGCCAAGTGCAGCTCTGGCCCATGTTTTCCCAAGTTGGTGTTGCAAATATCTATGAATTGAGATCATCACGTGATTCAACAAGAAAAAATACTACAAAATCATGTATCACGTGTGGCAATTTAATATCTTCAAAAACTCTGTACTTCACAATTTTTACACTTTTATAGCGGAATTGCATATTTTTAGAGCGGAGTTGCGCCTGTTCCTGCTCACTCAAAAATCCGCTCGCATTAAAATCTTTAGGAAAATTAAGAAATTTGTGATTCAGATCAAAAACACGGATCATGTTCCGTGCCTACAAAATTCCAGCTTCATAGGTTGAATAGCAAAGAAATTCGCTCCGGAGCTCACTTAGATGATTATAGAAACGTCAATTGTTTCATAATAGGTAATTATTTTATAGTCTCTCCTCCACATGTTATTAATTACCCACATGTTACTACCATGACTACGTTTGCTCGTCTTGCGGTCCAGCGGACCTGCTGTCCTGCGAAAAATTTAAATCACGGGCCATCCTAAAAACATGAAACACGTCAAAATCGAGGGATGTGTCATTCCTTCGTAAAATTACACGTAGAATCCGAATCTACAATAAAAAAAGGGCGTCCCATTTAAAATAACAAAGTTAGTGCGCAGGCTTTGCGCATGTGCACGAGCACGAAAATACCATATTTGAGATCTATGGAAAAAATAAGGGGAGTTACCGTTTGAATTTTTCTTCTGACCCATGTATTAAGGAATTAAAGGCAGATCTTCGTTATATGGGACACCCTGTATACTGAATTCTGATAATTTATTTCCCGATTTACCAGAATGGTGATTCCACACCTTCAAACAGATTTTCGAAATCTTCCCACGGGATCTCTTAACATTCTTGAAATCCACCAAAGTAACCTTACACTGCGGCTTCTGTCCGTCAGATCACAAATACAACCACACCCTCAACCCCAAAACCGCCCAAAAATGCCCACTATTCCGACCAGAAATCCCTCAGACCGAAAAATTTACAGGGAGAGAAAGGATTAATTTGAATATAAAGGGGCGGCCGCGGCTCCAAAGACAGAGAAATCCCCGGGTCGGGGACTAATTTGGCAAATGGTCTCAAGACAAAGAAGGGGAGCATACGATAGGATGCGGCAGGTAAGGAATGTTCTCTTTATGTAATTTAGTGTTGTTAATATACATTGTTCCCCTACGGATTCCGACGATGTTTCAGACGTTTAGGGGTGAAACACTAGAAGACGTTGTTTTGCCGGCAACTTGTAAACCACACGAGCGTTTTCGGTTACGAGGGCATAACTCATCCTTTCCACAACCGGGCGGGATGGATATCCCATTAAAACTATTTCCTACAAGCATTAATGCCAGTCTTAAACGCCAGCCACCTTCCGAACACCACATATTCATCATCCGGTTTCACCTGAACACATCATTTCTACGCTAAACGCTTGTCACATACCACTACCGCTATTTCTCCAGACCGCATCCCCTAATGTAGAACTTGCCAAGGCGTAACGGCGCGCAATTATATCCAAACTACCGGCGTTGTGGTTTGCCTCAACTCTAACAGAATCGCGTAGTAGCAGCAATACCAAGGTACTTATCACACTTGTATAAATGTAGGTACAACAGTTGTCCGACTTGAAAGAACTTGGGAATCAAACACTTTATCTTCTGGGACAAATATTGGAGTTTTAATGACAACAGAACTTACCTATCGTAATGTTTTAGATCACATAAGATAACAATAATGTATTGCTCAGAATAAAACGATGCAACTAACAAATATTGATCCAAAGAGGAAAAAAACTAAAACCCCAGCAAGAATGCAGGAATTCCCAAATTTAAATGAAAGCACTCCACTGGAAACTGCCGAAGTAAATGGCCATTATATTAGGTCGCTCCCATATATTCTGGAGGAAACAGATATCCTAAAGAAGGGCGAGGGAGACGGGAATCACAATTACAAGGAGATAAGACAATACATACTTGAAGTTCCAAACGAATTTTCGTTTCTGAAAATTATGATAGGAAAAGGAAATAAAGCTACGTTGTAGCCTCCTCTGAACCCAATTTCAGCCAAGGGGATAAAAAACGTGATTTTGTGCTTACTTCAGAGTTTTGTGACTGTATATCTATAATAATAATAATATACATTTTATAAGTCATATCACATAGTAAAATTATACCTGTATATCATCAAACGAAACGTCAAAATAACAATAGGTACAAAATAACAATTTAACAGGGATAGCTAATTATAGTTGTATTATAATCTAGTTTCAAATTGAAAAACTCTTTCTTGGAGTATAACTCAGTTTCTATCAGAAACTGTCCAAGTTTCTGGCGAAATAGATGGCCGTAACTGAAGGGCGTTTGGAGGAGTCTATCTAGCATAATGGTTAAAGATCGAAACCGCTCTAGAAAAGAAACAGAGCTCGAAGAATTTGAAAAGAATGTACCAAAACAGGTCATTGATTTTCGCCAAAGTAGGTCATGTTCTTCTTCATGAAGATCAAAGCTTCGAGTACATATAGTGGACACATAAATGTTCATCAGTCCTTCATTCGCAAATTCAGTTCTGCACGAAGAGTAGGTCGATCATTTCTGGATGATCCTCAGTACTCTTTTCTGAGCGATGAATAGAGTACGAAGGTTGGCGTCTGCTCCCAAGAATAGCAATCCTTATGTGGCGTGAGAGACGAAGATTCCATGGTATGCAGAGAGCTACGCATCTGTAGTTGCAAGACCTCTTAACCTACGGAAAGCGTAACACATACTCGCTAGTTTACTGGTTATGGTTCTTTGGTATGGAATTTGCGGGTTAAAGAACGGTTAATCGTGACTCCCCTGAGCGGTGTAATAAATGCCGCCAGCTGGACACCTGCTATTTGATTGGGTGGTCCCCGCGCTTCAAAGACCATGCACACTGTCTTTGCCTCTTGAGATTAAGTTTTTTGCTATTTATCTAAGCCTTTGCCTCATAAAATCATTCCTGATAGCTCTTGCTGTCGTCAGCGAAGACAACAACAGACGTCGTGTTATCCTGAAGAAATTCAGGGAGGCCCCTGATCTCGTTTTCCAATGGTTGAGAAAGAAAGAGCGTAACATAATATAGCCTCAAATCGTCGCACATTCCCTTGATCTAGAATTCAACATCTATGATCCTCAATAAACCTAAACATGATGAAATGTTTCAATTCTCAAAACTAACGATACTAGAATGATGACTAAATACGATTTCAAGGATCTGAGATTACTGCTGGTGCCTCAGTCAGGATTCGTTGTAACAACTTTGATGTTAGGAGTGAAAACGAATTAGGAATACCCACCTCCCTTGGGTTTTAAAAACCTACTTCAGCAATTATTTTTTGAGAACTAATTCCGTTCTGAGAATTTTCAGGCCAATAGGAGTCATCCAATCGATAGTTACTTTTTATGAATTTTCAAAGCTTCAGCAGGTAATGATATGAAGAAAGTTGGTTGTTGAATAGGTTGAACAATGACTAAACAATAACTCAAACAAGGCGTAAAATTAAATGTTAACAATTGAAATTAATTGTTTTAACTATTTTTAAAGAGATTGTAGAGCCTGAAGGCTCTTTGAAGTTTGTCTTCATCATAAATTCAGTAAGGTTTGAACGATTTTCCCTTATTGATGTTAGAAAATATTTCACAAACTTCCGTGACATCTGAAATTGCAAAGAAGGTAACATGGTCGAATTCTGAAGTCTCCCCACAAACACCCCAACTTTCCCCATCTGATATAAACGTTGATAGCAACTTTAAAAAAAAGGAATAAAAAAGAATTTCAAACCCTCAATGAATAGTGTGAAAACTTACTGCAGATTAGGAGGTCAGACTTGCTGTTGGAAGTCTGACTGGTCCGTCTGAGCATGACGACCTCATTTAAGGTAAACAACAACACCCTGATTTGGTCGGCCATTCCCGCGCTTCAAGCTGATAACACGCAAGACAACATCGGGAAAGTATGTACCTCAAATTCTGCGCAGAGCGAGGTCGTTAGGTCATCTGCCCCTCGTGACCCGAAACGTAACTTTGTATGTGAATTCCCAACTCTTCTACAAATTCCCAAAACACTCCCGGGGCGTACTGAAAATGTTAACATAACCAGTCAAACAAATTGATTTTTCAACCTCCAACAAGAAATCACACTTTCCTACTAAAAAAACTCAAGCTACCCAAACCAGACAGCGGTTGTCGCTGAGCGATCCACCGTTTTCATCACGTTTCAGCTCGCTGAAGCTGAAAACCTCACTTGATACCACTTTATTCTAATGGAAGAATCACTCTCGTGCCATTAATTTCTCTTCAAAGCCGGGGATGTAGCTGGGAAGGAGAGGACCTCAGCTTCCTTCCCTTGCATAGTCTGTTCTTCTTCCAAATGAGGTTCCTATGCAAATCCCGCGACACCTCCGATGCTTCTCTCACCCTCTGAAACTAATGGTCTTTCATCACCAGCTCCACTCCAGGATCCTTCCATCTTCGCACCTACCTCTCACCGCCTCCCGAACGTTCTGCCCGTTTGTCATTTCGACTTCCCGCAAACCTCTTAATCTCCTCTTAATTGCCTCGGATATTGTCTTCTGTTGCTCATTGCGTTTCTCTCCAGTAATTAGATTTCTGTTACCTCATCTCACGCCCTGGTTCGGATTAATGGCTCATGAATTACCGCATACGACCCTGCCCTTCCCTTGACATCTTCATTGCTTTCGTCATTAAGTGCCAATCATTTTCATAACGTTGCATAAGAGAAGATTCGTTGGATTCTTCAATTTTTAATAGGGAATTCCCACTAGTGCCTCACCAACAACCGAACGTGATTGGCCTCGCATTACAACCTTAAAGTTTGCCACCTAAATGCATTGTTTCTAAACAAAGAGCCTTCAATTGGTCCGAGAGCGATAAAATGGAGACGAGACCGCTTAGTACCTGGAAAGCACTAAAACTGATTTGAAAGTTCCGAATTTCAGGCGCACATCGAGATCTGGCCGAGAGCTCCCCAAAAGTTCTACTAAGGAAATTGGAAATAGCCAGTAGATTGGAAATAGCCAAAAAAGTGGTATGAAGAAAGTTAAATGACGTCATATAGAAACAAACCAACCACCGCGCCCGGCGCGTCAATTCCGTTTTAATCTACTGGATTTTTGTTCAAACTGTTTGTGAGCTGAAAATTTGCAGTCAGGTGTTTCCGATTCTAGTGTAAAATGATAAATTCCAACACACGAAAATTGCTCATTTCATAAATACGGACACTTCAGGAATACTGGAACGGAAACCACTCGTTTAGAAACATTTACAAGTGCGACTAGTTTCAGAAAGAAAGATAATTTAACACTAAAAAAGTTCTGGTCATGCATGATCTTCTGATCGAATTTTGTAAAATATCCTATAATATTAATGCACTGTTTTTAAAGTTGAGCACTAAACCCAAAGATCATGATTTTTTGGAAGTACCCCATCGATAATAAATTTGGAACTCTCAAGGTTTGTAGCATAACTGGACCGGATTTCTAATTGAAAAGAAAAGCATTGACTAAAATCAATCGAGAATTTATTGTAACTACGGTAGCATCTAAAAGGATCGACTTTACCCCCCTCCACAATAGAAAATCTGAATTTATTTTTGCGCAACTAGACGAAAAAAGGAATCGAACAAAAGAATCACGAAAGTCGGACAATCAAACACTTCGGAAAAACTCACTAAAATCGGCCCAGAATTGATGCTGTTATATATATATATATATATATATATATATATATACATATATATATATATATATATATATATATATATATATATATATATAATATTTATATAAATATAAATAATACATTTAACGTACTACTTTTTTCTCGGTTTTTAACAGGACGTACTCTATAAGTACTGACCCCAAAAATGTGGTAAGCAGTTGCCCTTCACAATCAAGCAAAATTATAAACCCACGCAGTTCTGTGGAAGTTGGGAGAAATTGCGAGTCCCCATCAAGTGGCCGAGGGAGAAAAGACATCAACAAGATGTTTTAGGTGTCATATGGGGGCCGTAAGGGGTCAAGCGGGCGTAATACACAGGAGCAACTTTCTACATACTTTCCAAGGGGGTTAGCTTGACAACGCCAACTTTGAAGGGTCGTGAACTGCACCCTCATGTCCCATTCAACCCCCACAAACTTAGATACACTTCACGCCCTGCTCGGGAAGTTTTTCATCGCTCCGTGAAGGGGTGATACGAGTTTGTTTGAATTTCGGATGAAGTAGGCTCTTTTCTCGGCAGAAAGGGATCGTTTTCTAATAGTCTGATAAAGTTGTTACATAGGGTTTGTTTTATTCGGTAAGTTGAATTGCAGAACTACAGTATGGAATGGGCTTTGGGACCGCAATATACAATGAACAGGGTGAGGGATTCAATGCACGAGTCGATGAAGTTGGATTTTGAACCGATTGAATGAATTTCGTGCTTCAAAAGGTGATTCATTTTCAGCTAGGCTGAGGTTGAGTGCAAGTAAAATCATTCATTACTGAAAATATGTGTGCAGTAAAAATAATAATTATTCTCTACAGAAATAAGAATGAGCGAATTCATTCAATGATCAAAACCAGCGATCTATTTTATACTTGCCAATTAAAGACGATGAAATTCCAAGAATATAGACTCCAATGGTCTCCAACCGCAATATTCTTCGAAAAGTAGTTTTCCTGCTACGATTTATCAAAGTTTTATTACATTATGTCGAAACTTGGGGGAAAAAAAAAAATCATTTCAATCAGACCACCCATCGTAGGAAAGAGCGGATGGTGTCAAAATCCTCAGCAAGAAATTTACTTCCGTTAAAAACAAAAACCGAATAGTATGTACATAAATTATGTTTCAGTCCAATGGGAAACCCTCATCATACAAAGATTGTAACGAATAGAGTTCATGATGTTTCTGACTTCTATGCTAAGTAAGAAGGGGTGACCATCGGATTTTTGCACATTTTTCAATCGGTAAAACAAAAAGCCGATCAAGTCTTGAGATTAAATTGACGTATTCATCATTTCGAGGTGGATTTTGGATATTTCTCATTCATTGCTTGCAGAACTACCACTTATAACACGCCGAATAGGCAGAATTTCAAGCAAAAACTTCCTGACGAACAAATTTTATCAGACTTTTCACCAATCCGCGTTGTAGTCAATTCTAGAATTCGAACACAACCCATTTTTTGTGATGAAATCTACATACAAGATTCAAATCAACTTATTATTCACTTATCATTAACATACCACTTCCCACCGATAGAAATTAGCCTGCTGCTCCAGTATAATCTTTTGATGTTATATTATAAGGATATTACTTGAAAAGTTGAGACATCATTTACCATTCTCTATGAGAGTATTATTTAGTGAGCCCTACAGTTGGGGAAACATGCGGCTACTGATGGTGATTTATTTAACACAGAGAATGCGAACGCATGTTATTCAGAGCGCAATAAGTCAGCAGGAGGTTGATTAACACATCCAGCGACTTGGTGCCGCCTCATACGAGACTTATGAGATTAAAAGGCATACACATGGTGTGTAGAGCGACCATTGTCCGAGGCAAAGATATAATAAATCATTTAATAAAAGGGGGAGGGGAGTATCTTTCCTGGCTGCAAAGTAAGGGTAGAGGTCAAAGGGAATGCGGCTTAAGAGTGTCCTTCCAATTCTGGTGGAAAATGTTGAAGGAGGACGGATATTACCAAGTTGCACCCTCCGCAGCCTGCGGGGGATGTTTTTTGCCATAGGCCAGCACTCAACCCCACGTCCGGACGTTAGAGAACCCTTCCCGAACGCCGAACAATGAATTTCAATCCAAAATTAATCTAGGAGGGACAAGAAACCTCGGGTCACGGCGGCAAGAAACGGGGAAGCCTTCTAATTCATTAGAGCTACGCGGACGGAATCCAATTACAACATATGATAACACAAATCAAGGGTCAAACTAAGATTTGTGGATCCTTGAGGGGAAGGACAATCAAACTGCACTTAAGGAGATATCTTCCTTGTATTAATTAAGATAACCGTAATTGAGAGTCAACCATCTAAATTTCAATAAAGATAATTGATTGTAAGATGTTCAAGAGGGAATCACAGATCCTTAAACCCTGGAGGGTAGCAGGTTTGTGGAACCTACCCTAATTTGCTGAAATACACAAACTCAAGAGAGAAGATATGGGCATGAGAGTACTTAAGTTGACCGTACATGTATAGCAAATAATGTGGAAACATGAACAAATTATCCATTACTAACAACCCAACCAACAACCAAGTTATCGTTGAGAAATCGCGACTGGTTTACGAAGTTCACCAAGTTGTAGAACTGAGCAAATATAAACTAGTTAACATTAAAGCTTAATAGGTAACCTATTTGAGCAAGATTGATGCAAGTATATGAATATTCAAGGCAGTAAAAATATAAGATGAGATTTCTAAAGAACAAAAACTTCAAAATAAATCTCCTACTAAAATTCCAAATAAAACGTGGTTCAACAGGGACGGATCAAACGGCTATTAATTACAGACTTACTTGGTGAGGTGCAGATCACTTCTCCAAGAGAGCCAAATGTGCAGGTGATCTCAGGATCAGCGGCATACAAAGATGACAAGATGTTCCATTCATCGTCAGTCACAGGCGCCAACCTGAAAAGATGAAACCATTGAACTTACACAATCCTCAACTCAACTATACAGTTCTCATACAAACTCAACTATTAACTTTTCCAAGGATCGGTATCTTAGATGCCACAACGCTCAGAAGCAGACTTGACGATTCTTTAAAAGGCCCTGGCAAAAATGGCGAAGCTACACTCACTTTCCGCCAAAGTCGACCCGAGATAATTACTCCTCTCGCATAACATTAAAAATGATTTACCGTCGTTTTCGGAAACAGTTTTAGGACGGTCGTAGGCGTAATGGCGCGGTGGGGGGATGTCACAGTCATTATGTAAATGGCCAAGTTGAGCAAAGTGTCAGCATCCCCGAAGCCCCTCCGGCTTTTTGCGACTGCCGGATCCGATCTCTCCTTTCTCCTCCCAGATGCCTCAGTTTTTTTAAACCATATCGCACAATTAATATCATATTAGGAGCCTATGCTAATAGAAAAGAACATCTGCTACGGGGTCCTCCAGCCGGAGTGATAATTAAGACTGGGACGCGTGGGTGGTTTCACAAGAGTGAGAAGTTTGGAGTCGGCAAGCTGTCACGAGGCCGATTTTTAACCGGCGAAGTTATGAAATCTCTCTTTGATCGACTCTCACATTTCCACCTCATCAATCCAAGAAGACAACGGGAGGCAATGAAAATGTAGTGTGGTTCCGTAAAATGAAGAGTTGCACTATTGGACAGATTTCTACAGCGCAAAATCAAGAATGGACAATAACTTCAAAAAGATGAAAAATAAATTTAATAGTTCTGATGGTCATTTGAAATCAACCAAACAGTTTAAAAACAGTTTACCGCATTGAATAGACAACGTTGCCATTGACATCCAACTTTTTATGGTAAATCGTTTAATTTTCAACAATTTTGTAACTTTAGGCCAAATGTGAATATATATATCGCACCCCGGCAAGAAAAGTGACACTTCTCAAAAAATCCGGTTTTGGGTTAGCACTTTCATTGCGTGCTCCAGACTGATATCTACAAGAGGAAACAGTTGTTTTGGCTGTAGTAACAACACTGGCCATGGGAAGTCGCTAGTGTCAGTTTTCCTCGCACCTGTTTTTGGCCAACTCCCAGCAAGAAAAGTGACACTTCGAGAAAATCTGTCCCAGTTTTATGTTCTCAAGGGTTTGGCGCAGCAAACTGGAACTAATTATAGTAAAACCGTTGATGGAAATTCAATTGAAACCACACAAGTAAGGGTTATGAATGCTCAAAAATCGACTCAACGACTGTTTCTTAAATCTGGTTTCAAAGATGAATTTTCAGAAGTCAAAAATACTCGAGCCTCTTCAAGGCGTGCTTCTTCGTTCCATCCTTGCGAGCTCAGCCTTTCCCCTGCTTACTCAAGCAAGATACCACTAGCAGATGGTAAGAAATCAGATATTAATTTGATTGCTGACAACTCGATTCCTCAATATCATGAATCCTACTATTGCTCCTTATTTAACTGACTGCGAATGACTTATATGTGACCCTGAATTTCCTAGTCTTAGCTCTAATGGCACAACACTACTTCGTGCCAAACTCTTTTTAATCAGTTTCTACAGTGTCAGTTGTTGGTGCTGTAGGTATTACCAATAGCCTTAGGTCCTACCTATCTCTTTTGGTTTATTATTCTTTAATAAACCATTGTATTCTCTTCAGACAAAACTTTTTTTATTAAATGTTCCTTGGTTTTATGAACCATTTTTTCTTAAATGTGTGCACTACTTTGCAGACTGAAGTTGTTTCCTAAATGGATGCATAAGTTAGTATTGTGTTCCGTGCTCTAGTTCTTCAAATAATTAACTTAGTTTAGGAACAATGACATTTATCTGGGAAATTGTAAGACTAAGTGCCACCCAAAAGTGCCTAACTTTTTCAAGTGCTGTGATTAAGGTTCACTATTCCTTCTGTTCTATCAAAATGTTGCTGTTACAACAGGCTTTTTGTTGTTTCAAACCTTCTTTATCAATTTAAAAAAATAGAAGTGTCGTTTTGCATAGCTAGTTACAATTCAATTTACTAGCACCTTTTGAACTATTCCGGCAAGAAAAGTGACACATCGACGAAATTCGCCTTTTTTTGGCCGAATAATCAATTCTTGATGAGATTAACAAAACAATTATTAAGGGATCTGTTATCTGAATTGCTTCTTCCGTACAATCAGTTAAAATGGCAGTCCCAAGTAGCAGCGTATGGACGTAATCATCATTATTGTGTTACTGATTTCGGTTTTTTGGCTTTCCTGAAAAGTGAGGTTTTTTAAAAGTGTCACTTTTCTTGCCGGGGTGCGATATATATATATATATATATATATATATATATATATATATATATATATATATATATATATATATATATATATATATATATATATATATATATATATATATATATATATATATATATATATATATGCTTTTTTTTTTTTTTTAATGTTTTCTTTTGAAATTCTTAAGGCACTTAGCGGTGACAGAAGCAGAAACAACCTACCTACATTATGTAAGCTAACCACGGAGGGATTCCTTCAAGGTACGTTGCAACTAAATAGTCATTTGCCTCTTCAGATTGCACGTAAAAAAGAGGAAGAAGGATTTATCTTCTTAAAGTTCCTATGTCCGTGATGTATGATATTGTGTATACAGGGTGTCGCAGTTTTGGGCGCACCACCGGCTAGGGTTCAATTCTACTACTAATTTGTGACTTTTTTGTCCTATAACATATATTTTGGTTTATCATTTTCAATAATGAAACTTTGTAATCGAACAAGCAAAACAATTATAACGCCACCTGCAATCCGCGGCGTTTCTCCGAAAATACTAGACCAAAATATATGAAACTTGTGTTAAAAATCACATTTGGGGTCTAGATGGTCCTAGAAGCTCGGCATCAACTGATCAACCCTAAAGGGTTGTATTAAACTGCTAAAAATTAAAAAAAGTCTAGATCTCGAAAACTTTCAAACAATTTTTTGCTTGTCAATGATAAATGTAATCCCAAAGAATCGATTAAAACCACCCGCAACGCTGTACGTTGAATAGTTGGCTTTCCCTAAGAGCTTGAACATCGAAAAAAAACCTTTGAAAAAATATTACTTCTCAGCCTAACTCAATGAGCCAATTTAAAATTATTTGTATTTGAAGCGGGAATGATGTTGTGGGCATTTGATTTCCAAGTTAGCAGCACGGAGTAGCATTCAAATTACATACTGCGGGCTTAGTAGTGAATGTAAAAGACGGTCTTGGTTTGACATCATCAACATGTCTTAATCGCGTTTTATATACAAAATTGGCATGTTCGTCTATTGTTTCAGGATTTTGATAGAGCAGCAACTAGTATTAGATGAATAACATTGTCGAGATGTGAAAACTTTAAATTTATTAAATAACAGTCTAATAGTGTATTGATAAAGAAAAATCGAGATCGAAAGGGTAATAATTTAAGGTAACATAGACAAACCTGATGAGATCATATAACTCCCACGCTCATATTTTCAACTCAACTATTTACAATCATTTCAAGAAAGCATTCTGAGGATTTACACTAAACTAGAATAGAAGTTAAAAATGAATTGAATGGTTCTTCATACAGTTTTTCAGTCGGGGCAAATTATATCACCTTTCGGCTAACTGTCTCAAAATAGCTGCATATTACAGATCATTTTGATCTTGGTCAAATTAGGAGAATCGTAATCATAATCCTCTTAATTAGATGCCTACCTAATTCTCCGAGCATCATAATCTGCGTTTCACAAAATCACCAATATACAAATTGAAATACTTTGAAAGTTCTTAAAGCCTTTAAAACCTCGTTTATAATAGGGATTGTTAAAGACATTATTAGCATCGTTCTCAGTGCGCGTTCCGACAGTTCTCGAACTCATCAGAACTGGGAACGGTCCCGGGGCGTTCCGGGATTTCAGAACTTGGAAGTGGAATAACCTGTGATGTTGTTTGTAACCTCACTCAACATGTGTTACCTATTGGTGCTCCTTTTCAGATTATTTTTAGTTCCCGTGAATATTACTCAATTATTACCCCACGGCTATAAAAAATAAAAATAATAATAATAATAATAAATAAAAAAAAAAATCCTCGATGACTGAGGAGTATACTCGAAAAAATTTGAGTTTCGTGGATGTAGACGAGATCCAACTATAACTTCAATCTCGTCCTCATCATTTACAAACCAAACACCATCGTCGAAACTATCGCTTTCCGAACTTGACAAGCTAGTTGATATTTCGATAATAGAATAGGTACTTATACTAAAGTATAGAGACTAAAGTATGGTAAGTATGATTTCGATGAAGAAGAAGAGAGCTGTTTACTCCAGAGATCCGAAAAATTGTGAAATGAGCATGCGTAAACAACGGCCTTGCGTTCGAGTTCTGAGAGTTCCGAAAAAAACGGGCACTGTCAGAACCGTTCGGAACTGGGTTCGTAAAACACTGCGAACGCCGAACTCGGCGTTCTTGGCGTTCCGGAACTGGGCGTTCTGGCACTGCGAACGACAAAACTCGACTGCGCTTGCCCACAACCGTTCCGAACTCGCAGAACGCACACTAAGAACGAAGCTTCTATAGCCAAGTACAATAGCAACGAATTGAAAACTAGATGGTTAAGTAAGTATACAGAGGCGTGGAAGATCGCACATGGATTTGAAATGTAGGGAAACTCATGAAAAGAATGAGGTCAACAAAAGAGAAGATACTAGAAGGGAGAACTCGGAAGGATAATAATAAGTGAAAAATTGAGATTAATGTACGGACTCGGAAGAAAATGTGGGGAGTTGTATTATTAGGGGAAGGAAAAAATTGAGCCTTGTAATAGCAGTTGGCTGATTTCCCATAGCACGGCTCATATCCTACTAATGGTTACGGCGATGATGGCTATTAGATGATGGAATCAGCAGAAACGCTGCCGTTCCGTTCCCCTTAGTTATTAATTTCATTCTATCACCCACGAACAAGTTAAACAAAATGTAGACCAAGATATTAATAAAATTAGAAGAAATGATTACATCATCAAATGATTTTGATAATATCTACTGCACGAAGGTTTAATGTAAGTTTATATACATAATCTGCATAAAAAGCTCATCATTATGCCCCAATCGAAAATTTGTAAGTATCTTTTATTTTCAAATAAATGAGCATTTAAACTGATATTTGTTATGTTTGAACTGTTATCCAGTGAGTTCATCATTGGAAGAGAAAATCGATTATTCATGATGCACCAAAAACCATTTAATGTCCGGAATAAGAAAGGGAATGTATCAATATATTATAAAAACGTGTTACGTTCCACGGGTTTGCAAGCAGATACTTTAAAGAAAAGTAGCTTGAAAGAACAAAAGTCTGCCAAGAAAAATGTGGCACATAGCTTCTCCGTAGATCCTTAGAAATGTTTTAAATGATTTCAGAAGAAAAATTCAATCCGTGAAAATTTCATCACAATTGGATGAAAACTGTAGAAGTCCTGGTTGTTACAAGGATCTGAGGTTCACGTAGTAGCTGCTAATGACACGATCATAATGGAACTCATAATATAGGGTAATCAAATCATAATTTCCCATTTACCATCCGAATTTGAGCACGATCGGACTATTAGAACGTGAGAAAACTATGCTTGACGGATTTCACGTTTCCGCATGCGAAGAGTGGTGTATAGAATATTGTGAGCAATGAAATTGAAAGAACAATCTGCAACCTAAATCGCACATTCTCTGAAAATTTAATTACGTTCGGATGAAAAGTGTGGAAATTAAGCTTGTTGCAGAGATTTGCGGACACACGCATATACACAAACAGACATAAAACCAAAGATGATCAGAATGGTCTTAAATGTGAAATACGAGTGGAAATTCAGATACTGGAGAGAAAAAAGTTTTCATCCCGAAAGTACAATATGTCATGTAAAGCTTTGTTATACATCACTTCCTGGTAAGTATCGCCACTTACCATGGAGCGCCACTTCCTACAATTTTCCTGGTAAGTATATGATTTACATGCATGCTAATGGGGCTTCCCAGTATTAAAACATCCAAACTGTTGAAAAAAATTTGGGAGCTTCCTGAGAAAGTTTTGGCATGAGCCAAATTTTAGTCCTAACGTACGAGTGATTGACACAAAACTTGGCAAAATAACGCTACTTTCTAATTTTCCACAAACTCCCTCCAACTATATCAAGCAATCATTACTTATTAAAACTATTTTATTTTATTTTCAACCTATAACTGTGAAATGTCAGAAGGACCTTTTTTTTCATAATAATCAACTAAAATCTTTAAAACACATTCACATACTGTGCAGAAAGTTAATCTTTCAAGCAACAGTGCCAAGTGTCACCATCCGTCAAGCTTGATCAGAAATTGTTTCACTGAAAGCGTTGACCTGTACCTAAATCATTAAAAATTTCACCATCTACTGAAAAACAGCAATGCAAAAACGAAAAACCAGAATCTGATAAATCAATTCAACATTCTACTCCCAAATATTCATGTTCCTTGTGTGAGAAGCCATGGAACAAGGAAACGCCCTCAATTTTTGAAACTCAATAATAGTTCACGATGGTTCAATGTTCGTTTCTGCAGCCTATGCAAGAATTGCTCATTACCAGACCACGATTGAGACATGTGCCCGTAGCAGAACGTATTTATGTATTGCAAACTACGTCATAAATTTCTCCTTCACGATCATCGTGAAATGAATTTCGATGACCACTCCCTTCATTAACTCATTCAGTCATAAATGCTACAGAACCATTTACGACTCCATTTCATGATCCTACAAATTCATCATCAGAACTCCAGCTTGATAACGAAAAATGAAAACTCCGAGATCAAAGATCTGAGGATTGTTCTGTCTCTATCGACCAGTTACCAACAGAAGTTCCTACCTCCGAATCCAAAATCAAATTCAAAAATCAGGTAATAGCAAGCCATACACGAGCGGGATTTCCAATGGTTTGTCGGTATTTGTAGGAAACCTGCAGGTTTGGAATCTACGTTAGTGGAGGAGAAACTAGCAGTCCAAAACTGACGGTTCAATTTCAACGGTTTTTCTGAAAAACCTGCAGTTTAAAATCTGTTAGTGGTGGTTATAGGGCAGGTGCAATTGCTCCCGAACCGACGATTTTCGAAGACCGAGCTCAGCATGCCGGTACTCCACTCACGAACAGTTTTGTGATTCATAGTTTTGCTATCAGTCGCCCCGTTTACGGACGGCCTAAGTCATATTTCATCAAACTAAATCTCAAATTATTTACAATACATTAAGTATTAATATTTGAACATTCCAATAATTTTTAGATGGTACGAAATTACGAATAGTACCTATGGTTTACAACACCTACTTGGCAGATTCTTGTAAAGCATCTGTTGAGTATTAACAATGAATTTTCGCGTTTTCCAGATCAGATGCAGATAGCATGCAACTCATAGGGAGGGTTTTATGGTTATTTGTTAACAAAGGGCGTAGTGAAGTGGTGAATCAAGTTCTGCAGAGTGCCAGTAATGCAACCGAATGAATACCTCAAAACGAATGGGGATCGAAGATGCAAAATCTAGGTAGGTAATTCCATTACCTAAGTCACGGGTTGGAAAAATTATAGCTTCACGAAACCGCAGGTAGATGGATAACTTCCCTTATCTGAAAAACGTTTCTTCCGCAAGACATGACAAAGGACCCAGCTGGAGTAAATTCGGCGTGAATCGTTCCCCGTTGTCGCGAATGCTTCCGTAAATTGAGTTTTGAAGCTAGGGATCTCCTAGGTTAATTATAAAGAGAACTTGCATTAGTGGAAGTATGTGAGGAAGTCGACGCACCAACGATTCGCCGGAATTTCTCTAGGGCGGTTAAGGGTGGGGCCCTTTCTTTCTCTTTCTCATTACTGAGCGACAAATTACACAACATTAATTAACTTTGGAAGTGGAGGAATTGAATATCATTGTGTTAGGAGTTTTAGGCAGTGGGAGATGGATCAAGGTTAGGCCCAAAGACAAGGACCTTCAAGTCGCCTTGAAGGCTCTAATGGCAATTTGGATGAAAAAACAGTGCTCAGTTCTGCTCTAGTTTGTCATGTGTGAAAACAATGTACATCTGCTGAATATTCACGAGTCAAATTCTATTATATTCTAAATCTTCATCATTCTCAACTAATTCTACAAGGTAAAACAGAAAGTACAATACTCACTTGTCGCTATCTTCTTCGATGTTGGGGTTGACTGTGAGAAAACCATGCACACAAATTAGTGACGAGTTTCTTAAAGAATACAGGGGTTCCATCCGTCCATTTTCTCTGCAAAATAACATTGAAAAGAGATTTACAATCATTTGCAGAATATAAAGAAAAAGTAACAAAAGTCAAAATACCTAGGCATAACCGGAAGTAATAAATAACCCATGAACATAACTCTTTTAACATTTGTATGGATGATATTGGTGTTTTCAAGAGTAAAATCATATAAACCAGTCATGTAGCATGACCATGTGAGCAAATTATTACAATTTCTCGGATTATTACGTTAAAAAGTACCCTCTAGATAGAAAAGCAGATCGAAAATCGTAGATAGAAAAATATCCTCCACCCGTTCGAAAAAAAGAGCGCGTGATGATTGATGTATAACATACAATAACTACTAAAAGAGTTAGAATATAAAATTCATTTTATATTACCATGAATCGGATTTCTGCGATAATTTTTAAAATCATTATATAATAAATTCATGAAGTTATAGAAAAGCTTCATTTTGGTTTATTATTTCCAATAATAAGCCTATGTGATCGTATAGCAAAAAATTTTTATAAACCCCCCCTCAAACTTTGTCACTTTACGTTTCAAGGTGCGTAGAATCCAAATTTGAAATGTCCGTCCGCCGTCCGGGCCATAAAAGGCCTTAGAATTGACTTAAAAAATCTGTTCTTTCGCACATAGACTCCACTTGGGGTCTAGTTGGTCCTAACTTCTCGCCAGCTCGATCGCTCCACACCCGTGGGTGCTATGAGCCAAAAATAGGTGAAAAAGTGTCTTTTTTGTATATTTCAATTTGTATAGAAATTGGAGATTCATGAGTGAAAAGAAAATGTTAGCTATTAATTTTATGGAAAAAAAGTATTCTAAATGATAATCTTCTATTCAAAAAGAGATTTTGGATTTAGGCTATTTTTTGCAATTTTATAGATTTTTTAAAACAAAATTTAATGAAGTTCAAGTTTTTAGCATAATTTCGTACATAAATTGTTGAATTTTCTATTTCATAGTTGATAAACTTTATTTGACCAATCTTATGCTAAAAAACATCAATTTAACAATTCTTAGCCATTTTCAGTGATTTTGTCAGCACATTTTTTGAAATTTGACCAATTAAATGATATCAATATACAGTATAGGTAACACTTTTATGTGTTGGAAATAAATTGTTATGTTTATCAACTATATTAAAAAGCGTAAAATTGTGAGATTCCGCTGCTGTAATGGATTGAACCCATTTGTGAGGTCCGAAGCTCCGAGTTCCGATACTAAATATACTATAAGCGGCGTTTAATAATTATAGACCAGAGATCTACGTAGAAGGGCTGTCTAATACATAAATAATAAACCTTTGTGTAATAATTTGCAGCGTTTTTTATGAAAATTCGCTAAAAATTACGGTAGTGCTGAGTGCTAATGAGAATAGAACAGCAACCCCTAGAAAGTGCGAGTTTTACTGTTCAGGTATATTATATTTCAGTGTGGGATTGTTGATAAAGACTCCGTGCCACTCTGACAAACGCTCTCGGGCCCTTCATCTCTCCTAATTGGTCCGTGTTAAGTTTACGGGCCGCAAAAGTTGACAACCTTTTCACCCTCCGAGGTAATTTTTTCCCCGCAGAAGCCAAGATATGTGTCGGAAAGCTTAGGGGAGAGCCACGACTCCAACTTTCCGAAGGGACGTTTTTTCGCCCTCGCCATCCTTGGCCCCGTTAATGCCCCTTCATTTGCGACGGAGCTTAGGGATTTGCCCCTGGAAAAGCTCTCCCGCTTTTTAGGCGCGACATGTACTTTTTCCACGTCGGAGGGTTTAATTAAACTGTCTTGCCCCGGTAAATATGTAAACGAGAAGTCTGAGAGGGGTTAGGAGGCTCTTGTCGTGGCTAATCCTCCGGCCTAACCCCCAGGGGGGCGCCGTAACAACCCCAGACCCGAGCCGGCCCACTGGGACTCGTCTTGTTATCGGGCTTTTTAAATGTCCGAACATTTCAAGTTACCTGCGTCATTTTCAAGGCTATGACGTCTGCCATTACCTTCAGATGGGATGTTTGTGTGTCCACGTATAGCATGGCGGGTACTTGTAAATACAGCGAAGTCCATTAGCGGACACCTCTAATTAACGGACAAGGCTAAGCAAGGGACAACAGTTTTAGAACAGATTGAGCACCATAGTACAGGATGATAGTATAGTACAGGCCACGGATGGTTTTACTACATTCGAACTACAAATATGCCAACTCCGAGTCCGAGTCCTTAGAGAAAAATATTAAATTTCTTATCATTATTTTAAGAACGTAGAACGATTCGTGATATGCAACATGGGCACACATTCATTCGTGATAGATTTATTATTTTTTATTAATTTTTGTAAAACTTTTTCTGTTGTTTATCCCATTTATGAACACCTATAGAGGACAAACTGTTCAGTACCATGGGTGTATGCTATTTGAAAATTGCAATGTAATACCTATCCATTTCCTGATTAGGGTTCTTGTACAGCTAATTGTATGAACATAAGGTTATTTTAAATTAGTAGTTACGTACATTCTTAGAGTTTTGTCATTGATAGGAAATGAAATTTGCATGTAATACGTAGGTACTTCAATATGATTAAATTTATTTTGCTATGCTGGATCAAAAATACCCACGATTTAGATCTAACCCCTCTCCGAATCGTTGTTTGATGGGAATAAACTAGATTGATATTAATTGAATAATACTATGGGTGTTGAGTATAGCCTAAATTTAAATTGAACGCTTCTTCGTGTGTTTCAGCAATTATTACAATGTTGATATTCTAACTTAATAAAAAAAACTGTCCTGATTCTACAAATACAGATTGAGGAAGCCTTATACGGTATAGAAGGAATGTGCCATTCGAAAGATTACACTCAGATGTAATGGGACACCTCCCTTAAACCCAGAGCATACAGGTCCCAAGTTGAAAAGATCTGCCAAGTTGGGTGTGGCACATAGCTTCCTCGTTTACCTATCATGAATGTATATAGATCATTGAAAAGTTTTAAATGATCTTGAAAAATTCCATAGCGGAAAAGAGTAAATCAAGAAGTAACGTGAAATGTCATAATTGGTCAATTAAGTAACGAAAGAATTATACTCAATGTAATTTATTGCGCATGCGCAGAATGAAACTGATGAGTTGAGTACAATGAAATAGGTACGGGACAATCTACAACCTAACCCGCGCAATCACTGACAATTTCATCAAAATCGGATGAAAACATTGGAAATTAGGGTAATCACAAGTATTTCACATTGGCGCATGCGCAGTAGCTATTAATGATACAATCGTGTTGAAATTAATATGAGGTAATCAAGTCATCTTCTTCCAACTATCATCCAAATTTAAGCGAAATCGAACGACTAGAGTGTGAAAAAATAGAGCATAATGGAATTTACGTTTGCGCATGCGCAGAATGAAGTATTGATTTGACAACAATGAAACTGATCGGGACCATCTACAACTTAACCAGCGCACACTCTGACAATTTCATCGCAAACGGATGAAATCAGTGGAAATTAGGTCGTTACAAGGATTTCAAAAAGGCGCATAGTAGTTATTAATTATACAACCACGTAGAAATTGATATGGGATGATCAAATCGTCATCCCCCAACTATCATCCAAATTTGAGTGAGATCGGACAACTAGGGCGTGAATAATAGAGCATAATGGAATTAACGTTTGCGCATGCGCAGAGTGAAGTATTTATTTGGTGACAATGAAACTGACAGTCGACCGTCTACCCCCTAGCCCCCACATTCCCTGAAAATTTCATCCGGATCGGATGAAAACTGTGGAAAATAAGCTTGTTACTAGGATTTCATATTGACGCATGCGCAGTAGCTATTAATGATACAATCATGTTGAAATTGATATAAGATGATCAAGTTGTCATCCGTAGAATTTACGTTTGCACATGCGCAGAGTGAGGCATTGAGTCAAGAACGATGAAACTGATAGGGGACCGTCTGCCCCCTAAATCGGGTAAAAAACTGTGGAAAATAAGCTTGTTACAAGGATTTGCGGACACACGACAGACACACACAGACAGACAGACAAGGAACCAAAGTTGTTCAGAATGGTCTAAAACGTAAAATGCGAGTGGAAATTTTGATTTTGGAGACCAAAAATTTTTTTCCTCCCGAAAGTGAAAACAATGCATCCGCTACCTTCACTTCAAAAAGACTCGGAAGCAATATTGTTACATTTACGGATGCTGCATGCCTTTGCTTACGAAATATGTACACTACTCAACTGAATGGAACAGCAAAACGACTTAACTGGAGGAGGAAAGTCGGGTTAATTCATTTTCATCAGGAATTCCGGTTCAGTTTTGAGAATAAGCCATGAAACATGTCCCTATTGCATATTCACAATAGAACGCCCAACAGAGCAATATAATTTAAGACCTCATTTGAGGTGGCTCTAAAACGGCTTGGGGTACTCAAATATGTGAAACGATGCGGTAGTAAATGTTATATTTTAGATACACTAAGTACCTACGTCTAAAAATGCCCCTAATTGTTTTTTCATTGAATGCGGTAAAATAATTTACTACTTGCTCCATTTTCAAAATTAAACGGCGGTAAGGTCGAAATGTGGGAATTAGTGGAAAGTAGTATCCAACCAAAACTAGATTTGTTAAATTTAGGAATTTAATGGTATTCCAACACTCAATGTTTTCAAATTGTGCTGTTGCAGATCGGATTGAATGAGAAGCTATATCTTCTCTTCGATACATCCAATGTGGAGGAGTTTTCGACCGTGCCATGACAATCCGGTGATGTGATAATCCGGTGTTAAACTAAATATACAATGCCCATCACATAACTGGATAGCAGCTTGGAGGAGAGTTTCGAGAGAACAATTTCCTATCCATTATTCACGACTGCATCCAGGGTAATTTGGAGAACACTATACGACTCCTAGTTCGGGTTCCGCCCGTAGCAGGCGTTAGTGGTGGTGTGTGGATTCCGTGTATAGATAATGCATTCATTGTCGAAGTGCCTACAAATAATTTTTTTTACTGCATCTCCCTCTCACTACCTTCCAAGAATACTTGTACTATTACTAAGAAGAAAATGCCTGAACAACACTGAATATTTCGGAAGTACTTCTATTTTATTTAAACTGCCCGATACATATACAGTGGAACCTGGATAATTCGAACTTCTTTCATTCGAAATCTTCTTCAATTCGAATATTTCTCTTGGTCCCTAGCATTTTGTTAGATACAAAATTGTATCTAACAACGAAGCGCGCGCGCGATCGCGTTGTTGTTGTGATTGTTTAGATAACAATGCTAAAAAATCGTGGATAGCTCGAATTTTATTTTGGATAATTCGAATTTTTGGGGTGCTAATTAAGGTATAAATTTTAAGATGCGACTCAAAATAATTGTAAATTTATCGGGAAATACGTTTCAGTAACGATATTCGGCAAAAGGTTTGCGTTAGACCAAATGCATGCAAGTCAGTGCCATCGTAAAGTCTGATAACTCGCCTTCCCCTCCCGCCCGCCGACCGTCCCAAAAGAACAAAACAAAGCCACGTTACAGGTCCGAATGAATGAAAGCCGAAGTAATGTAAGTGATTCATACTTCAACTCTTTGAATGCGTTAGAATGTTTTATGATGGCCGAGAGACTTAATTCAAGGGCCAAAATATCATCCTTTTTTGAAAAACAATAGATTGTTTTTTATGGTTGCAGTCAAATACAGTACCTTTCCAGGTGTCTTTATATTTATTGTTCAATATTCTGTTGGTCAATACAGTATTCAATGTTACTGTATGTACTTCACTTCGTACTGTAATTTGTTAAAATATAATTTATTAAAAACTTCTTTAATTCGAATTTTTGGTTAATTCGAAGTTTTTGACTGGTTTGTTGAGGTTCTAATTATCCAAGTTTCACTGTATTATCAATCCAGCAAACATTATATAATTAGTAAGTAATAGATAATGATAGATATGATTCGTTTATCCGTATTGCGTTACATTTGTTTGGTGGCAATAGTTTAGAGACGCAATTTAAAGCAACCGAAAAACTCAAGTAAGAAAGGGGGGAAAAACTGTGTAGAGCAGTAGAGTTCAAACCAGGGAAAAAATGTTGGTCGCAGGTGCACAGGGGCCCTAACTGCAGAGAGTAGTACACCCTTTTGTTAAACCACACGTCACGTTTCGTTGACGACGCAACGAGTGCAATCGGTAAACAAACGAATGAGATGCAAATTTGCAAATGATCGCTGGAAACGGTGGGCTCCGACGACGTATACGAAATCCGTCCCTCGCCCCTGATTAGTCCGAAAGAGTGCGAATGAGTGCACGTGAGGGGCGTGTGGGCTATTAAAAACAACTTAAGGCAATTTAGTGAGAGAAGGGCGTTCGTAGGACTCACAGTAAAAAGGACGGAGAGCAAATTAACTGGAGGGATTCAACACAATATTGAATCAACGTCTTGTAACTATCAATCAACATCAGTTTCAGTTTTTTCTCCCCTAGTTTGAATACAATGGTGCAACGACAGCACATTAGGGCGAATGTAGACGCCGCAATGAGTTTTAATTTCTTGTATTTAATTGGTACTGGGAGACCACTCTTTTCTACACTAAATAAAAAATTCACAGTGGAAGCGTACTTGCCTAATCACTCTTCTTTTCTCTGCCTACTATCACTTTTTCTCTTCATTACTTTTCCATCTATTATAAATTATTTGACTTGGTTAATATCTCGATTTATACGGAACAGGTATATTTTTTACTCAGAGCAACAAACTTATGTTAATTTAGAAATTCATCATATGGCAAATGAATTGTATTGAAAGTTGATTTTAATTGCCCAAATTGTTTCTAATTAAATAATTGAATACATAAACATAACACAATCAACTTCAAAAATAATATTTGCGGAATGTCCGCAACAGGAGCATGGCTCGAACAGGTGATTACAAATATTAACTTCATATTATATCCTTGATATACACAGCACGAGTCTCAAGAGAACCTCTTCGCAAATAGTAGGAAGGAAAGGGCGACAAGAACTGAATTCATCTCCAAGGTACCAAAATTGAACACTAGGAAAAGATAAATTGATGAATATTTCGGCTTCTGAACTGCATAGATTAAAGACTAAAATAATTCATGTAATGGAATAATTAAACGAGAACTTGTAAGCGACGAATTTATCTTGAAAATTTATAATAAAGGGCAAGTTTACAACCAGATGTACCTATACCCCAGACGAAACAATTGTGGATGTTGATCCATCTTGCAAGTTTAAACCCAATCAAAGTTATCAACTCCAAAATTTATCAAAAAGCGTACCGTTTTTTTAAATACCTAGAGTTGCCTATTAATCAACTCCATGCAATCGCAACATTCGCAAGTAAACATCATCATTCAGAAGTTATCATTGCAGTAGAGTTGTGTTATGGTGATAGTTGTGTTATTAACACAGAACACACTCTTTTCTGTGTTCTGTGGTTATTAAGGAGTAACAGCGTCAAGTGGCGATGAAGAAAACTAAGTGCCAAAGATATCCCTCCAGAATGAACCCAAATCATCTAACCCTAACCATAATATATAATTAGATGTTGATCCCCAATTTACGATTAATGAAGATTTACTAAAATTGATGATGATTTACTAAAAATACCCCATCGCAGTATTCTGTACTTATTCCGATCTTCAGAATTGCTTAGAGCAGCGGTACAAACCATCTGCCATCTGCATTCATATCCTCGATAAAAACGGGTGGTTGATGTTTTTGCATGGATGAAAACATTGCATATGTAAACACATGTTTTTGTACAGAGTAGTACCCAGACTCTTCGAGTTCTTTTTTTTTTCGTCTTAGTATCATACGTAAATCTAGATACTTCTCGAATCGTATTTTTTTAATAAACACGTCTTTACAAGGTTTTATCTCGCCAGGGCAGGTAGACGTAAAAATACCTATCTATCGGCGTCATACACAATCGCAGGTGAAACATCGATCATTCACAAGTTATCATTGCAGTAGGTTGGGGTTAGGATGGTTGTATTATTACAGAGTAACCACGTCAAGTGGCGCTGAAGAAAACCGGGGCAAGGAGGCAGGAAGGGCCCTCGGGTATTGTAAGGGTCTCCCATTAATCGTCCTTGCATAAACCTTATCTCGCTACGGCTTGTGAAGGGGTTGGAGGCAACAAGAGGCGACACAATAGCGCGCCAAGCATGTTTATCGTATTCTTGCCTAATACGTGCACGGGATGTGTGAGGAGCCGGTGGCGCTGTCCTATCTCGGGGGTTTCTCCGAAGGGGTCAGATAAGGGCGTGGGGGTGGATAATTGTGGAAGAACTCTGAAGAGGTTGATGGATGGAGGAAAGAGATGCCAGGGGCTCCGCAGAGGGAGGGGAGAAGAGAAGCTAATGATGGACAGCAGCCAGCCCCCACGGGAGCAGCCGACCCTCTGGGAAACATCTTAACTGTCCCTCAACGATTTTCTTACAAAACGTTTTCGATTTCTTGGGTCATCGGTCGCAAACATGGCGTACTCCCAAATACACGTCGTTGGGAAAAGAGTCTTGGAGAATTTTCTATCGAGAATCCATCATCGAATTATCGATAAGTACACGACCAGTAAAAACCTAAGAAGAGCCTCATGCAGAGGATATATGAGTTGGCAACTTCCGTGCGGAGGTCCGTAATAACGTCGGTACTCACAACCCTTCATTACAGACAACTACTCCCAAACGGACATCACTTTAGAACAGAGTTCTCAAATGGAGAGCGCTTTGGAACCTTGTATGTAAGTGGAAACCTAACCAGACCTACGTTTTCAAAGAATAAGGCACTGGGCAACTCAACAAGATGGAGAGAAAAATAATGAAACTAACTCATCAGATGTGTGATTTTGCAAATCGTCCAAACATAACTTATCGAAATCTATTTGCGATTCACATTCGTGTTGACTACGTCTATTCAATTCAACTATTGACCCCCTAAAAATGGTAGAGAATGATTGAACTTCATTGTGGAAAATAAAAAACTTTCCAAAAAAGCGATTTTAAAACATTCCAACCCTTAAGAATCGAGTGCAGTTAAGGCTTAGTACTTAAAAGATCTTAGTACATACCTAGTCGATTTGATTTTTGAAACAGATTTCGTCTTTTCATACGAGAAAAAAATTGTTTTGATATTTATTCGATTATTATATATTTTTTTAATCTGCGCCTACCGATCATCAAGCGTACGCCAACAACGTTTAATGATGCGATATTTTAGATTCTTATTTTCAATAACATTCATTTATTTTTATTTTAGCGAATTTTCGTAAAAAATGAACTATTTCAATGGCTCGGAAAATTCTAAAATCGAAATTTTTGAAAATTTCTTCATTGAAATCCGTTTTGAGGCATTCTGAAACGAATCCTAGACGTTAACGCCTTTTTATATGTATGTATATCCCCCAAAAATCAAGCTTTCCAAATTAAAGGATGAGTTCGTTGGCCAGCACTTTTTGAGCACATTAAATTGGTCAAATTTCAAGAAACGTACTAAAAAATCACTAAAAATAGCTAAAAACGTTAAATTTATATTTTTAGGTAGAATACTGCTCAAATGAAGTTTATTAACTACAAAATAGAACATTCAAAAATGTATGTACAAAACTATGCTGAAAAATTTACCTACTTAAAATTCATTAAAATTTGGTAAAAAATCGATAAAAACTGCAAAAAAGCTAAAAATTCAAAACCTCAATTTGAATAGGTGATAAATATTTCGAATACGTTGTTTGCCATAAAATTAATCGTTAACGATTTCCTTGCACTCAAAAAGCTCAAATTTCACAACAATTTACCATTTTACAATAAGATAATTTACGAAAATTCGCTCATTTGACCATGCTGCAGTCACTCAGTATGTGACATAGTCTCTTTCTATCGACATCCTAATAGCTGGATGACAAAGCGCCTGCTATCTGCTTGGCAACCGCATTGTGACGTAGAATGCGGCCACCATGAGTACAAGGACACTGCAGCACCTCATGATACGGGATGCTGGCTGAGAGAGAGACAATACTGAGTCCACCAGCCCCGAAAGGTGCGTGAATATAGGCAATTTGGACACGAGGTGAGGAGCCTAGCCAAGAGCGCACAGCAGAGCGAACTTCACGATCTAACTCAAGCAGCCTCCCCGCCGCAAGCCTACCAAAGACTAGGTAGCTAGGAAGATAGGTTAGCTATGGCAGTAAGTACGAGCAAAAGAAGCGCAGCTTCTGCTGTGGCTTCAATGAAGCCTTGGTGACACGAGCTCGAGCTCCACCATGGTCCACACGGCTTGCAGCAATGGTGGCTAAACCCAAGAAGTCAACTCCAAGGTACTGCCTCCACTCCAGCACAGATCGGGCGGGGATGGGTGACTGTCCTATGACAAAACATTTCTCATCCACCACCTTCACCTGATACTGGCGACCTGAGAGGACCAAGAAGGCTGAACCGCACTTTTCTGGGTTGACCACCAGACCACACCTGGCTAGCTGCTCAGCAAACACAATGAGGGCGATCTGCAAGCCCTCACAGATTTTGGCAAGTGAGATTACATCATCAGCAAAACCCAATGCTCCTACACCCCAGCGGCGAGATCGAACCCTATTTCAGCTGGCAGCTTACCCAAGGCCGTACCCACGACCAGGTTAAAGAGGAGTGGAGACAGAGGATCCTCCTGACGTACAACACGCCCAATTATAACATCCCCTGACCTCATGAATCGAGGACTGTCACTCCTTCGTGGTACAGACAGGCAACATACTGAATTAAACGAGTAGGTGTCCACAAAGACAACACAAAGAGAATCCGTCAGGCCAAAATGGCACACAGTGTCAAAGGCCTTAGCGAGTCCAGAGCAGCAAGCTGGAGCTGCCGCTTCTTGGTACAGGCCAGTGAAATGACAGTTTGGAGAACTGTTAGGTTCTCTGCTGTGCTATGCGCTGGCCAAATTGCTCTCTGTATGTCACCAATGACACCAGCCACTTGGAAGCGAGATGCCAGAATATTTTAAAAGTGGCGGAAAACTACTGATGATATTAAAATAGGCAGTAGCCTCCGGGCCCACTGCCTCCTCTCTTTGGGATGAAGATGGTACGGGTAGGGGTCAACGCTTTTGGAGGTCTTCCCAACAGAAGTAAAAGATTGAAGAAGAGCAGCTTGACATTCTGTGGGGCTTTATTCCAGCATTGGGTAGAAATACCATCAGGTCCAGCAGATGTGGAGTTTTTAACACGAGACTTATGTGCCTTGTCATGAAGCACTGGCGTACACCTAATCTGCGTAAGGAATCCCTGGTGGATGCTGGAGGTACCACTGGCTCACCAGGGGGCTCCCAAAATTCCACAAACTCCTGGAGAGGGAGCAAAACTTGTTCATCCCCAGCTCCCTCCAGTACCTCTGCAGCTACACGATACAGATGCTTTCTCCACAACCTCTGGACCCGCTGGTATTCCCGCCTCCTTGCTTGCTTTGCTGCTCTGTGACCTCCATGGGGCACCAGAACAGGAGGATTTCTTCACTGATGCCTTACCTCGTCACGGTTGCTTTCACAACCTGAAGGAAGATCCTCCACGACCTCGTCTTCCAAGCCATCAGGCCCCTCAACAGCCCGCCTAGCCAGTTCCTGCAGGTAGGCACTCTCATAACCTTCAATGTGGCCTACCTGCTCCCCAAGGGGGAGGATTGCTGGAAGGTGGGCTGCTGCCCACACGCCTGTTGGAGATGCGGGAGAGGCCCCACTGCTATTTGCCAAGATTGCAACCTGGACAAGCTGCTTATAGTGGGCCTCAGGCAGAGAGATTGAATGGCAGAAAGCGTGTGCATGGGAAAATATGCTTCCAAGAAAACATTGATACCGCGTACCCCATTACGCACAGCCTCTGCCTCCTCTGCTTCCATGAACCACAAATTCTCAGAAGCATACCTGGGCCGCTCTTGCTCTATATCAATTGCAGCATTGGCCTATACAGGATGCTTCTGCCAGACATGGGCACTGAGGCCACGCTTGGAAGAAGGCACACAGTGGGCACACTGGTGGGCATTTGCTGGGGTAGTGTAAGAGGAGGAGGGATAGGACCAACCCAACACACACATACACATACATAGTGAAAATTTGTTAAATACAAATTATTGTATTTTAAAATTTTCGGAGCCATTGCAATGGTTTCATTTTCTACAAAAACCCGTTAAAAAAACTGATTGAGGACCATCAGTTATTGAACCTCACATTAAAATTTGTTAGGTAGTACAGGTTTCAAAATAAGTAGAAATTTTCAAAAAATTAGGAAATGCAAAATGTTTAAAGGACATTTTAACTGTGTTTATGCGAAGAGACTTTTTCCAGTGGTCAGAACGAAATATTAAAGTATTTTATAAAGAATGTTCCCCTTGGCGTTAGCAAACTAATTGCGAAGGAGAAACAAGAGCGTGTAGGCCCTTCTCCTGAGGGGAGTGGGGGTGGCATTGACTGATGAGGAGAGAACCCTCTCAAGGGGAGATTTCACACAAATACCCGCCAAGGCGCCTTAAGAGTAAATCTATAATAGGATTGATGGTGAGGACTAATGCAGCATTTTGGTAAAAGAGAGCTCAATACCCAAAACCCGGGTGGAGGGAGGAACACGCCCTCTATCAACTGGGTCACCGTCCGCAATTTGTTTTAGTGCAACGGATCAACGGTGGAACCCGAACTAAGATGAATGAACCATACTGCGTAGAAAGCTGAAAAGTTCTAGTCGATTATCATGGCGTTATGAGCTAACTTTTTCTGATTAGTTTCAACTGGTTTTGACCAAATTTGATTAGAACTTTGCAAACATTTTATGTATAACAATTTAAAATTTTGAACGTTTTCACGTTGAAAAAATTTCTCAAGAATTGTCTGTTCTATAAAGTACCATTAAAAAACTTTGTTATAATTATATTTTTATAGGTATTTTATTATTGTCTTCAGTACTCTATTATTATTATGTTTATTTTTTTTTTTTTTAGTATGGTTTAAGCTGCAACTCAACCAGAAGGGTCATTAGAGACATTGAACAAGGTGTCTAAAGGGACACTGAAAGTGGAATGATTCAAAGGGAGCTATGTTGCCCTCCGTCACTAAAAGGAGGCAATTGGCAATTGGCAATTGGGGCCCTTCCTACATCACCCTGTCGGCTCAAACTCAATTTTATTTCCATATCCCGGGAGGGGCATGTCTCCTGAGTCACCTATGCCAAATATTTAACGATATACCTAGATCAATTCTATAAAAAATAAAATGAGGCGTCAAAATGCGTGTTTTCAAGGTTTCTTCTTTTTTTGGTTCATTATTTTTAATAATAAACCTTTGTCATCGACCAAGAAACTAAAATTTAAACCCCCCCCCCCCACCCCTCTCAACATTTGTTGGTTCACGTTTTAAGATGCGTAGAATCCAAAAACTCTGCATATTATTACACAAAGGTTTATTATTTCTGTATTAGATAGCCCCACTTCTACCAGTTCCCCTCAGCTAATTTTGATGAAATTTGAAACATGTGCTACATTCGACCTGACGAATGCCTTTGGAGGTTTTAGAGTCGCTACGTTCAAGTGGTGGAGGTTTTAGAGTCGCTACGATCAAGTGGTGGAGGTTTTAAAGGAGGGAGGTAAATATTAAACAGTAATCTCATCCATTTTCCCTCGTCTGATACTGGTGAATCTATTGCTTCTAGACCACAAAAAAGTGTGATGTCCCCCAAAACAGACGCTCCGCGTACATACAGAAGGTGCCAAGCCACAAAATACAGAGGCATCATCCAATTTGGGCCAAGCCAGTAGTCGGATCGCCTTCTCAAAGTACAGCGCATTCATTCTCTCACTCTTTTTGACTGCGTGAAGGAGTTGGACGTTTCTTGAAGACTAGAAGAAGCCTCTCACTCCCACATGCAATAAAAAAGAGTGAGAGAATGAATGCGCTGTACTTGGGGATGGCGATCCGACTATTGGCTCATATAGGATGATGCCTATGCATTTTCGGCTTGGTATCTTTTGTGCTCGGAGCGAATTTTGGGGGGTACCGATACACCAACCGAAAGCATGGTAATCACTGAGGTATATCTCTAATAATTGTAAATGTCCCTCGCAAGCTATACGCAAAAATCCTGGAAGGCAGACTGAGAATGATTGTGGAAACTAAGATGGAAGATTCCCAATGTGGTTTTAGACCCGGAGAGTTGAAGATAAAAACAGGGCACCACCCACCCCACCCCCTCCTCCCCCAGTGGTACTTATTTGTTTACTGAAAAATCAAGAGCCAAGTTGACAAAGGGGCACTAATCAAAAGTTTAGAACAATTTGAATTTGTACCTACCGATTCACAAAACCTCCAAACATATTTATTTAATTTTAAAAAACTGAAAATGAAAACAAAAACGCTTTTATGAGTTTTAACAGTACACCAAAATTTGCCGCTAATGATGAAATTATTAGAATCAATTAAGATGTGAAACAAGAATGTTGCAATCCACGATGGGCCGCCATTTCTCCAGGTTAACCCTATGTTTAGATACGTAGCCTGTCTATAAATTTTTGGGGCGCTATAGGGCGGGGCGAATTCATGTTTAGCTCTGTATTTCTTGTCGGCTCTCCGCAGGATCTCCTTAAAAGAGACGAGCGGATTACACAAGAAAAAAGTCAGTAAAAAAAACTCCAAAGAATAAAAGGGAAGGTCGGGTTATTATTAATGGGCTTGTAACCCCGTTGAAAGTACCCCGGCCCTTGGAAGGATTGATGGGGGCACCGCGTTCCCAAGACAATTTTTACACGGGGCGTTATTGCGGCGTGTCACTTTATCCACTGTGTACTCATCAGGCCCGAGCCACTGACAGAACAAAGGATACCCCCATCTCGAGTCTAATTAATCAGTACCCAAGTTTTCACTGTAGTGAAAAGGAAGCCAGAGAAGGGGGGCACTGCCCCCACCCCGAGCCCGGAATATTAATAACTTACACCTAGTTTGATGCGGAGAATGGCGTCTTGTCTGCTCCAAGCACCACAGGCTTCCCAAAGTCATTACCCGGCAATATATTCCTTCACTTCCCTTCTCGAATATTGCTGCGTCAAACTTCTAAAATAACAACCGTGTTTAACGTCAAGTGTTGAAGGCGAAAGATTTATTGTTTCTACAGAGCAATACTAGACTTACGAGAGAGTTCAATTACTGCATGCTATCAAATTTTGAGACCAGATCGACGAATGGCAATCATTACAATATGACAAAGTCGTATTATAGACTCTGGCTGAATTAACAGTCTACAATTTGAATTTAGCAAAATATTTTCAACGCTCTGTCTCCTAAAACTAATTTTACGTTAACACATTTACCATGGTTGATAAAATCACAATTATATTCAAGATCATAAGATTGCCCTAGATGTACTTTGAGTACATCCTTCAACGTTTCTATTTGAGCTATTTCAAGCCATTAAATTGTCAAAAACTGGAATTTAAATGTTCGCGCATACTCAAACGCTCCTATTGGTCCGACACTGTGGAAACCTATAGAGTTCTGGCTAGGAGCTAATCCGAATAATCCCCGAACATTTCATCAAAGCCGGACTATAGTTAAACTAGTTTAGCTTGAGGCAATCATAGAAAACCAACAGACGCGGAATCGAAATTGTTCAGAAAGCTGTAATAATAAAAAGGGTAACGGAAATTTTAATTTCAGGAGAGAAAAAAATTTCAACTTTTAGCACGCAGCACAGCTTCCCTACCTTCAGTTGTGAGGAAATAATTGTTTTGCTTCCTCACTACCGAAAGTAGGGAAGCTATGTGTTCCCAATTGAAGTTGAAAAAACTTTTGTTCTCCAAAATCAAAATTTCCACTTGCTTTTTGCGTTTCAGAGCTTGCTGGTCAATTTTGGTTCCGTGTCTGTCTGTCTGTCAGTGGTAAATCCTTGTTACGCCCGAAACTATACCAAGTTTCAGTCCGATTCCAATAAAATTTTCAGGGATTGTGCGGATTAGCTCCTAGACGGTCCCTTATAATTTTCAATACCATCGAATCAATATTAGTCTGTGCGCATGCGCAAACGTGAAGATCTCATAACGTCGATTTCTCATCACCTGTTGGTCCGATTTCGTTCAAACTCGGCAGGAAGTTTGGTATATATTCTAGAAAAATGCTCTATAAATTATATCGCGATTGGTAGAGTAATAACTATTGCGCACTAATATCGATTGACAAAGGCTAAACTCCGAAATCTAATGGAACGAATTTGATGACATTTTCAGGGATAGCCTCCAGACGGTCCCCTACTACTCTCGTTGCCGTCGAATAAATAGCAGCCTGCGCGCGTTAATTATTATAAGTTAATTATAAACGTCAATTTATTATGTCTATTTCTTATCATCCTTTGGTCCGATTTCGTTCAAACTCGAGGATTAGATGGGTATATGTTCCAGGAAAATTCCCTATGAATTATATCGCTATTAGTGGAGTAATAGCTATAGCGCATGCGCAAAATTAAATTAAATGGACACAGACAAAACTCCGCGACTTTATGAAATTTTCAAGGATTGTGCGGTTTAGGTAAAAGACGTTCCCCTATAAATTCCATTGCCGTTGGATTAATAGTAGTCTGTGCGCATGCGCAAACATTAATTTCTTCTAACGTCGGCTTGTACTTTGTTCTTCAACTAATTCTATACGTCCATGTTACAATGTATGAGAAAGATACACTGCCCACCCAACTTGGCAGACATTTTTCCCTGATTACGAAGATCCATTATCAAAAATATTAGACCAAAATCCGATCGTTCCAGGTAATATTTCCATATGAATTAAATTTCTATGTATTAAGCCTGATTTTGTTCAAGCCCCATATACAGCTAAAACCGAATCGCAGCTCCCCTCAAAATTTGTTGGTTTACATTTCAAGATGCGCAGTATCCAAAAATCGAAAAAAAAAAAAAAAAAATCCCATCCGTCCGCCGTCAAGAGCTTTTCTCTACTACTTGACCAAAATTTATGACACTTCGGTTCAAAATCACATTTTTAGGGTCTAGTTGATCCTAGAAGGTCGGCATCAATTCTTATCAACCCTAAAGGGTAGCATCAAAGGGATGACTTATTAAAAACCGAGATAACGAAAACTCTCAAGGTAACACACCTAACACTAATAACTTTTTGCTTGTCAATGATAAATATTATCCCAAAGAATCGATTAATAAAACCATCCGCATCGCTGTACGTTGATCCGTTCGCTTTCCCTAAGGGCTAAAACTTTGAAAAAACACCTCCGGATTTCTAGACGCGAGAACAAAGAGAAATCATGGCTGCTAGCTAATCTATTGATTAGTAGCCTATCAATCTCTAAATTCCTTTAATGATCGCTAGAGTGGAATCGGAAGACAAAAAAATTGTGTTGTAAAGTTCCAATGGAATTTATTCCAACTTTTCGAAATCGAGTGTATTAACTATTGTCTGTACAGATGTACTTTCTAGTGAAGCATTGGTAGATGCTTATTTTACCTCATAAATATTGCTTCCGAGTCTACCTATAGGTAGCGGAGCATTGTTTTCACTTTAAAGATGAACGATTTTTAGTCTCCAAAAAACAAACGGTTGCTATTTCTTATAGTGGTAAAATTTCTACTAACATTTTACGTTTTAGACCATTCTGAACAACTTTCGTTCCGTGTCTGTCTGTATGAGTGTGTATGTGTCTGCGTGTGAGCCTGTCGTGTATCCGCAAATCCTCGTAACAAGCTCAATTCCCACAATTTTCAACCGATTTTCATGACATATTCAAGGGATGTGCGGGTTAGGGTATAGATGGTCGCCAATAAGTTTTGTTGTTCCCGAATCAATACATCACTTCGCCAGTCTCCCGTTACCGTTTGGTTAATTTGACGAGACGTTAGCTCAGATTGGTGAAACTGGCCCTCAGTAGCAGAATGCAGGAGGCTGTTTGCTATCTATGGTGAACAATTTTACATAATCTTGAAACTTTTTCAAACAAACCCATTATCATTTTTGTAAATTCTTCACTATTTGCAGCTACTTCGAGCATAATGTCGTCTTTATTTATTTCGTAAAATTAGTCTCTCTGTCTACATTCATAAAAAGTAGGGTTGACAGAGCTTGAGTACATTGTAAATTGGGAAATACAAAAAACAAGTACTGCCAAAATTACAAAAAATGTCAACAACAAAAAACGGCTGAAAATTATTAAATATATATTGGAGAAATTAAATATTTTTGAAAAATATTACTCAAAGGACTTTTATCTATATGAATTAGAACATTAAAAAATGTATGCACAAAATTACGCTGAAAAATGTACTTTCATTTCAGTAATACGTGCTAAAAAAAACCGATAACACTGCACAAAATGCTTAAAATCCAAAATATTTGGGTGAATAGTAGATTATCATTTAGAACAAGCTTTTTTGCCATAAAATCGATAGTTAACCATTACTTTGCGCTCAATGTGCTCAAATTTCCAAACAATCTAGCATGAATCATATAATACGATAATTTACGAAAATTTGCTCATTCGATCATGCTGCATCACTGGAACTTTTTTATCAAGTAAACAGTCTCACAGAAAATTCAGTTGATACCTTGTTCCCAAGATATGGGTAATAGCTAAGGTATTCAAGAACTAGGAAATGAATGTATTCTGCAAAATTCTGAAATCTGATCCATCCCTACACACGTTAAACCTACCCTTAGGGATCTACCGTTTGCGAGAAGCGAGCAACATCCCCTACACACGTTAAACCTACCCTTAGGGATCTACCGTTTGCGAGAAGCGAGCAACATCCCCTGCATGTTTCAATTGTAATACATCGCATGTATACAGCCATACGTTGCGAGCGAAGCCAGCAACTTAATAGGGGGTCTGGGGGGCTTGCCCCCCGGCTGGACATGGAGGCGAGCTAAGCGAGCTGGAGCAGCTAGTTATTTATAAGAATGAAACTCCATCTGTCTGTTTGTTTGTCGTGTCTATGCACGGCCAAACGGCTGAGTGGGGGGAGTCTACGAATGGGGGGGATCTTCTTGGGATTTTCCGGACGGGTGTGTAAGCAAATTTAAATTTTCTAATCCCACCTGAACCATGGGCGGAAGGGGGGTGGAAGCAAGTTTTAATGCGCGCTTTTCCACGTCCCCGCTTCCCCTACCCCTCTAAACGGCCGTTGAAAATTCCGGAAAAATGCCGGTTTCGTGGGTTTTTCTACGAGGAAGACGAGGAAATGCGACAAAAAAATTAAAGAGAGCGACCCGTTTTCTCGAAAAGTCCAACGAAAAATTTGGTTTTTTCTGATTAAAACATACTCCATAAAGGTACGTTTTTCGGGACGGTTTACGCTAGCGAAATACAGGTTTGATTCCGCCGAATCTGAATCCGAAATCAGATAACGAAAAAAGTGACCGGAAGTCGGTCAAAATGCGAAGGGAAGAGAGGCAAAGCGATTAAAATGACAAGTTAATCGAGCCCGCCGCCATTTCACAATGTTGCGAGCAGGCCTACGCTCGCGCGCGTTGAAGGATGGAAGTTTTCCGTTTGAGAGACATTTCAACAGAATAAATAAGGGTTTTTTCCTATACATATACAGCAATACCTTGCGAGCGAAGCGAGCAACATCCCCTAATAAACTTATCTTGCTTCCACGTAGTTTTATAAGATTAAATTTGTTTGTAAGAATTTCTAGTATAGAAAAATGACTGTCAAGTGGGGTGGGCAGTATAACTTCCTCAAGCGAGCGAAGCGAGCAACATATTCTACAGACGGTAAACCTACCCTTAGGGACCTACCGTTTGCAAGCAAAGTGAGCAACATCCCCTACACACGTTAAACCTACTCATAGGGATATACCATTTGCAAGCAAAGCGAGCAACATGCCCTACATGTTTCAATTGTAAAACACCTTAATAGGGAGTTAAAGACCATCGCATTTAGACAGACACACATTGCAAGCAAAGCGAGCAACTTAATGGGGGGCCCGGGGGACTTGCCTCCTGGACGTGGAGGCGAGCGAAGCTAGCCGGAACGGCTAGTTATTAATATTAACGACTTTTTTATCCATAAAATTGGTAGGTGATTAACAATTTTTTGCATTCTAAGGCTCGTATTCCAAAACAATGTAACTCAATGCTGCCTAACTGGTTTATTTTTTATTTTTTTTTTTTTTTTTTTTTTCAGTTTGATGGGAAATCAACAGTTACTCGTAGATGAAGTGTTGGCAAACGTGTCAATAGGCTATTGGTTGCTGGTTAAACCGAAACCCAGTACTCGAAAGCTAGCTGAGCTAGTCGAAACTCTGTTCAACCTGTCGAACTCTGGAATAATTTATTTGGCAAAATTTGAAAGCCATCGTTCTTAGAATTGAGAACGAGTCGGGCTGAAGAAGGACGTGGAACTACTTACAAACCCTAACCGACACACGCGTTGGTAACTGGGTAACTGGTCTTTTTGAGACCCCAGAATCCGTCACACCGAAATACCATCCAGTTCACAGATTAAGAGCTTAAAAAGGCTAAATGGAAAGAACTCAAAAGAAAGCAAGATACCACATAATACCGATAATAATTGAAAAACACCGAATACTTCACACGACACCTTACAAGACTCAGTTATGGTGGCAGCCGATGATTGAAGAAGGAATGATCTTTATCACGTCATTATATTCTGTTTTATTGCGGAGCAACCTTGATTTTGGCGAAGATTCGTAAAAAATGGATAGATTGTTTCAATGGTACCACATTTGCATTTGAAATTAGTAATTTTGAAAAGATAGAAATTGAAACTGTAGGAAACTGGTGCATTGCCGAATAATTGTGCCACTTCCCTAAAATTATTCTTTTCTTTGGGGGCCCTCGGCGATCGCCGACTAGCCGACCTGGCCAGTCCGGGCCTGCATTCCAGACAATAACACTCCTAAGGATTGAGATAAAAATTCCAAAAAATCGAGCTTTCCAAACGAAAGGATGAGTTTGTTGGCCAGCCCTTTTTAAGCACATTTAATTGGTCAAATTTCAAAAAATGTGCTGATAAAATCACTATAAAAACGGCTAAAAATCGTTAAAATTAATTAATTAATTTTTTTTTTTTTTTTTCCCCAGAATATTGCTCAAATAAAGTTTATTAACTATAAAATAGAACATTCAAAAATTTAGGTAAAAAATAATGCTGGAAAAATTAATTAAATTGCATTAAAATTTGATAAACCAAATTGATAAAAACTGCAAAAAGCTTAAAATCAAAAACCACTTTTTGAATAGCAGATTATTATTTATAATAAGTTTTTTGTTATAAAATTAATAATTAACAATTTCCTTACAATCAAAAGCTCAAACTTCAGAACAGCTCAACATTATACAACTCGATAACATTATTACAAAAATTCGCTCGTACGATCATGTTGCATGACTGGAACTTTTTTCTGACTTCTTGACCTTTGGAACTGACCTAAATTTGTTTCGTATGGAAGAGAAGTTGTAAAGGAAGAAATTCTGCATCGAATGAGATCACCACTAGCTCCTTAATGGAAAGAGGTAGCAAGGACCTCCATGGAGGTGGGTAGGTCATGAAAACTTTTAAAAATCGCCAAAATTCGAGGAAAAGAGTTAAAGTGTTGGCGACGATCTCATCCGATGCAAAATTCCTTTTACTACAACTTTTCTTTACCATGAAATAAATTTAGATCAGTTCCAAATGTCAAAATGTGAGAAAAATTTACAAAACTCGATTTTTTGGGTCGAAGAATCTATCTTAGGGATATTCGGAATCCCTATATTCGGAATCATTCGGACCTATATTCAGAATCAGCGAAAAATTTCTTTTCCTACAAGAATAGCTTAGACAATAATGTTTTCCACCTAGAATCGATTTCTGGCCAACTGGTAAAGTGCGGCGGACATATAGACCCCCCCCCCATTTTCAGATTTTATACATTTTGAAACAGAAATCAAAAAATCTTGAGGGGGCTACAAAAAATGTGTTTGGTCGATTACAAAGGTTCATTAATGAAAATAATAAACCAGAATGAATTACTCGTAGTGGAATGCAATAATTCTGCAACGAGTTCGTTGGTAAGGAAGCGGCCTAAAGGCTACAGCTTTCCGAATATGAGTTATGGGCTTAAATCACAGCTCCCCTTCTTCATTCGCTGGAGGTTTATACACAACACTGATACATGCGCACGTTTCCTCGTGTTCCGAGGCCATAACTCAAAATGACCCCGAGAACACTCGCTTTCTTCATCTTTTACTCCACTGGCTCCTTCAGGTCGAACCAAGCTGAAGCGAATGAACATAATTCAAAATAAAATTACGGAAGTAGGTATCAAACTAAACACCAAGTTCCATTCAAGTACACAGAAAGTACTTTTATGGAGATATTTATGTTAAAAGAGAGTTTTTGTTCTTCTTCCCGTACGATTTTCCTCCTTTAACGCGTAGAGCAGCGTCTAGAGCAAGTAACTGCAGGTGTTAGCTCTTCGCGTATTTCTACACGTATTTTTACACGTATATAAACGACTAACCAAACGCTATCGTCACGCTAAAGTCTCTTTAGTATTTCAAAGTCAACGATTATCTTGAATTTGAGATCATGTAGAAGAATTTTGAAATCATTTTACACTGCTTTATCAGCTATCTTCACAGGCATTGAATAACTAGGTTCGACCTAAGAAAAAATAATATTCGCCAACGCATATTTTGTTGAAAACATCGGTTCTCGTCTGATCATTGAAGTTAAGCAACATCGGGGCTTGGTTAGTACTTGGATGGGTGACCGTCCGGGAGCGCCGCGATTACGGCATCTTTTTCATTTTTTGTCTAATTATTCAATTTTTCATTTAGCTACATCAAGTTTACCTAATCAGGTTCGTTTTGAGTGCCTTCCCTGCTTTATCAAATGGTAATTTCCAGGATCTGAGAAGGTACCTAGCACAGATTCTACTTCCAACCTACTCAATTTGTTATTGAACTGACAACAACTTTTGTACACAGAAACTGGAGATATCCGACGAGCCGGCTTTGACTTCTTCTAGAATCCGCAAACTGATGAGAGAGAGGGAGGTGGGGAAATGGCAAGCTCTTCAGTCTAAAGGAAAAGGAGTTGAATTGTTCCGTCAATCAACAAAAACCAACAAGCACTTGACAATCAAGGGCGGACTTACTTCAAGCGAATTCACCCAGACAGTGAAACTTGTCACCAACTGTGATGCTGCCCGAGCAGTGCCAGGAAGGTCCAGAGACGGCTCTTTCCAGTGTCGCAGGTGCGCCACTGAGACGAATCAAATACAGGAGACCGCCTCTCACATCCTAGGCTACTGCGACTACGGTGCACTGTTGCGAAACGAGCGACACCATGCCATCCGCAGACTTTTGGCCTCCACACTGAGGGAGAAGGGGCAAGAAGTTTATTAGGAGGTCCACTGCTTGGAAGAGTCGACATTATATCTTTTGACCGGATCACCAGGAAGGGGGTGATTTTAGACCCTATAGTGGTTTTTGAAGATCATGCTGACCAGCCACAGAGGATAAATGACGAGAAGAAAGCTAAATATGTCCCAACCATCCCATTCTTCAAGGAAAAGTACAACCTGACAGAAATTAGGGTTATCAGGCTGATTGTAGGGGCTAGAGGGACCATACCCGATCTGTTCCTTAACACACTAAAGGAATTGAACCTACCTCTAGATTTAGCACGCCAAATCGCCCAACAAACCCTCCGACTATCTATAAGGATATTGAAGAACCACCTCTACGCACCCAACTAGTGAAACAACACCCAAATTTATCAACACCTTATCTGACAAAAACCTTCAGCCAAGACAGACAAGAAGAAGAAGACGATAAAGAATTTCAAAACAAACCCAAAGAAGAAGTGAGTGGCATCCTCTGTCGTAAGGCAGACCACTTACGAGTGGAGAGGCGCAGCTGAGCTGATATACTATTATTTAAACACAAATCTGCTCGTTGTCTGAATCTTTATATTGGGAGATACAACTGTGCAGTACGAAATGTACCTACTTGCGAATGCTTACGAAGAATAGGTATCTACTTTTACATCGGAAAAGTATCAACGACGGCATTTACTCCCAAGTAGGTGAACAGGATATCTGGCTGTCGGACGAAATAGGTACTTTGTTCACATAATCAACGGAATTTGATTACATAATATAATTATATTTATCACAGGTTTTTACTTTTTTCGATTAGGTAGGAAATTTTGGAAGGGAAACGTTAGACGACAGTCAGAGGGAGTCCGAATACCTAACCTATTCTTAAAACTGTGGTCACCTTTGCGTCAGGTTATGACAACTACGCGTAGGACAGGATTCCAACAAAAGCATTTTTCCCGCTTACGCGTAGATAGACCTTTTTCCTGTACACGCGTAGTTCTACGCATCGACGCGTAAATTCGCGCATGTGCAGTTGGTATTTCATCTTTTTGCGTACACGGGTAGAAAATTACGGGAACAACAAAAACTCTCTAATGGCACTGCCTTTAAACCGCCGTTACCACAAAACGAAATCATTGTGTACAAGTCTACACTCAAATCTTTTTCCCGTTATTGGCTTCAAATTAATATACAGCCGTCATCAATAAATATAAATTATATATTATTCAGGTTTCAAAAATACAAATACAAAGTTCAAGTTGTATACGAGATGAATTATAATTTATTATAATAATAGTGTGTATGAATTCAAAACTATGCTATATGGTCTATATGGTCTGCTGCCATGATTGTATCCAAATTGAAGGGATTTTCCATTAGTGGCTGTATTCTGCGCACGAGTTGGTGTCTATATCGGAATACTTCGTGCATTCTAATATGATGTGATAATTAGTTTCCTCTGCATTGCTGCATGCCCGGCAGTCTGATGAATCGTAATGGTTATATAGAATATTTTTGTCTTACCCGCTGTTACATTATTTTTAAACCAGGGTCAAGAGTTTGGTTTATTTAATGCACCCTCCATAGTAGGCACCCTCCACAGATTTTTTAGTTTAGCGAATACTCGTTAAAAATGCATTGCAATGACTCGGAAATTTTTGAAATCAAAATGTTTGAAAAATTTCTTCATTGAAATCCGTTTTGAGGCATTCTGAAACGATGCCTGAAGTTTCTGTTATTTCAAATTAATGTATATATTGTACCGTGAAATATTTTAAATCTCCCGCTACGTTTGAATTGCGCGGTGTGAGGTTGGCCTCTTTCCACTGCCTCGCATAGTCAGACTCCGCAAGCAACAGCTCCACCGATAACTATTCCGAAGACTGCTGTAATGGAATGAGTTCTTTGCAAACTGATACCGTTTGTTTTATTATTATTGTTTAAATGAACATTGAAAATCATATTCAGTTGGTAAATGGAGAATTTATTCTCCCAACACGTGGGAACTACTTTGTTTCGCCTGAGAGCTGCTGCCGCCTTCAGGACTCCCGACACAACTGCCGTTTTCCTTTGTCTTTTCTCGTTCTGCGCTCTGCTTGCCGTACCATCTCTCAATTTTACGTTTTTATATAAAATCCTCCCGTATATTTGAAGGGTTTTAATAACCAGTTCAGTTCCGTAAGAATAAGTCTCTCTTACCGCTGTCTCCACGATCTTCCGACTTCAGAGAACCTCGAATTCTGTTGAAACAACTTCGCCTTTTGGGTAAGCATTGTTCACCAAACCCTTGGCTGTTCTTCTCACGTTCATTTCCTTCAAGTATCCAACAATTTCGTTTATTCTGTAGCAGATCCGTCGAAGTCATCAAGGACCAAGACATTTGCCTGGTGGAAAACATTCTTCGGGGATAAGTCATCACCGCCCACGATAGTCTACTCTACATCGAGAATTCTACGTGAGGCGAATCAACTACCGTACCGGTATGTCCCGCAATTTAGACTTGATCAGACGTCAAAATACTTATGTGAGGACGTGCAAAGAATGAGCATATTTCGTTATTTTTATCAGTTTTAGGTACCTACCTAGCAGACTGGTTATCTCTTGGATTTGGAAGCCTGCCGTCCGTCCTATCCTTCCTCACCTTCAGTTCTGACCTACTGCATAGTGTAACGTATATAATAGAATATATTGTCGAGTTTTTCCACTATCGTTGGAATTTAAGAAATCGTCCGAATTTAAGTAAGTGTCAGTGTTACACTTTACTACGAACTAGGGATTTTGTGATAACTTCCCGAATATTACCGTATATTATAACTTCGTATCTTTACCGTATTACCGCATTTGTTATACCTGTGACATTCCGATCCCTGAGCATTTCCTGTATATATATTTTGTTGTAAACAAGCAAATTTATTTTACTTCGTTTTAGCGGAATAAATTTCGCTACGAACAAGATTTAAGAGTTCATGTTGAATATTATATCCTTGGGTTCATCCCCACTCTTGAAGTTCAGTTTATTTTGTCACAGATATAATTAATGGCGCCCAACGTAAATCCAACGTAAATCCACATAAATACCAACGTAAGCTAAGCATTTGATATACTATATTTTGAATCACCTTTGAGTAAATAACGTAGGTAATCATATATGTTGATCTTCGTATGTAGGTACCTATCCTTGTCTGTTAGATTTGTGTTCAAGTACCCACAAGCTAGTATTACCGATTACGATTTCAGAAATCAATCTTATTTATTTTAGTGAAGTTACGCTCACGTTTAGGTATATATAAATATAGATATACATTATTTATACCACATTTACAGTCCTATGAACTGTGTGGATAAGGACTTATAAGCCTACCTAGAATTTTCGTCCCAAGTAGTTTACCACTATGACAACTCCTCTTAGTCCTAGTGTTGACGAGTCGGTCAAAACCGAACAATATAAGCTCGTTAGCGAACGTGAAGTTTTGTTTGCTTAACTTCAACAATTATTTGATAAATCAAAAAACCTTGGCTCTGCTAAAAGCATTCATGCCTTTTCTGCTTCATATGATAGACTTGGTGTCATCGAAACTAAGTTAGACCACCTGTCGGACCGTATTAGAACTTTTAATGCTGATTTATCCGAATCTTCTCAGAAATGGAGATTGGACATAACACAATTTTATTGTAATGCTATTGAAATGATAGATAATGCTCGTTCAAATTACGTAATCGCTAAGAAATCTCATGTAACCCCTGACCTACCTCAAAACTCAGGTTTACCTACTGGTGTTCCTAGTTCCCAACTTCCTAGAATTCCTCTACCTACCTTCTCAGGCAAAATCGAGGAATGGATGGAGTTCCATTCTCTTTTCCAGTCGCTGGTACATACTGAACCATCACTTGAGGGCAACGACGTAAAAAAGTTCCAATATTTGCGTTCCAGTCTGAAAGGTGATGCTTTTGCCGTTATCTCTAGTTTCCCTCTGAATGCTGAAAGCTACCCTTTAGCTTTAACCGCCTTAGAAGCTCGCTATCAAAATAGGCGTCGTCTAGCTTCGCACTTTATGAACAAAATTCTAGAATTCAAACCTCTTCACAACCCTACTCTTCCAGATTTTCAACGGTTCTTGAACGTCCATGAAAATAACTGGGCCTCTCTCAGTAAACTTCAAAATCTCGATATTCTCGATTTCATTAAATTGCAGTTGGCGCTTAACCACTTAGATCCGGCAACTCGGAAGTCTTTTGAAGAAAATTATACTTCAAACGCTATCCCTACTCATCAAAATTTAATCGAATTCATTACTGAACTCAGCCGCAGGGAGGAACTTCTTAAACCTGTAGTCACTAGTTCATCCCGTTCCAAGGAACAACATTCCAAGAACAGTTCAACTCTCAAGTCAGCAAATAATACTAAATTCCCTGATCAAGTGGGGATTTATCAAATTTCTCATAAAGATCCTTCGGATAAAACAAACAGTCCGAATCCTAGGATTGCTAAGACACCTTCCCAAAATTCACGTCCTGTTAGTCACAGTTCATCTAAAGAACCTGTTACCTCGGATAACAAAACATCGACTCAGCCCATACCCAGTACTTCTGGTGTGGTCTGTTGGAACTGTAGCAGCACTAAACATTTATATGTTTCTTGTCCGGAACCTAGAAGACGGTTCTGTTATCGTTGTGGGCACACGGGAGTGACAGTTAATTCATGTCCTACCTGTCACCCGGAAAACAACAACGGGAGTCGTTCCTAGTGGGCCGTCCGTCTCCCTCACAATACATTGGCCCTACTACTATTTCATCTACCGAATTATCTACTACTACCGTTTCGTCTCTTCATTCTACCGTTTCGTCTCGTCTTTCGTCTCTACCTTCTACCGTCCTACCGTCTATATCTCATGTTCCATCTCTACGTCAAAAAGAGATTGTTCAATTATCGTCTATATTTCCGAGTGGACAACTGAGTCACTCAACATGTTTACCGACTTGTTCACTGAATACTGATCCCGCTTCCTCTGATCTGTGGGTATTACCCATAAACTTTCAGTTATTAAATGGTAATTCACCTGACTTAGTTACAGTCTGCGTTCCAGCGCTTTATGACTCTGGTGCATCCTTATCGTTCATCGGAGATAAAGGTCTTCGAACATTAGGACTTCTACCAAAGAATCCTAAATCTGAGGCTACCTTGAGTAATTCTCATATGCGTCCTATTTTAGCTCAGATGGCAGATGGATCTCTAACCACCATATTTAAATCATACCCAATGAAATTTCTACTTGGACCCCGACTGTTAGAATTTGAATTTTATTATCTTAGTTCTTTATCTTTTCCAGTGCTCTTGGGGTTAGATTTTATTAAATACTCTGGCATTGGAACTGACCCTCGTGACAATTCTTGGTATTTTTGCGATTTTCCGCATCAGAAATTTCGTTTCCCGTCATCACAATTCTACAGTTCATATGTGAACCCAGTGTCAGTAGTCAACTGTTGTGGCATCAAGAAACTTACCGATCCGCAACGTGAAGTTTTGGACCAGATAGTTGAACAAGGGCTCTCTGACCTTGAGAAAGCTCCAGGACTAACTTCTAGGATTTCGCATCGAATTGATGTGGGTTCTGCCGAACCAATAAAACAAAGATCTTACAACTACTCTCCAAAAGTCTTAGAGGCAATGTACAAAGAGCTTGATAGTATGCTAGAGTCTGGGATAGTTGAAGCAAGTAATTCCCCTTGGAGTTCCCCAGTTGTGATGGTGCGCAAGGGCGATTCTTATAGGTTCTGTATCGACTTCCGCCGAGTGAACTCAATCACCAAAAAAGACTCGTATCCAATGCCGAATTTGAATACGTTACTCGACAGTCTCCGACAAGCTGCATATCTATCTAAACTAGATCTCAAACAAGCTTTCTTACAAGTACCTCTGGCTGACGAGGAAAGCCGTGATATAACGTCCTTTGTTGTGCCTGGACGAGGTTTGTTCCGATTTCGTACTATGCCGTTTGGATTATGCAATTCTCCCAGTACCTTTCAACGCCTGGCGGATTCCATATTCTTGGATTTGTATCCCCAAGTGGTTGTGTTTCTAGATGACATTCTTTTATGTACATCTGACTTTCATGAACATTGTACTCTTCTGAAGGAAGTTTTTCGTCGTCTCAAGGAATCAGGACTTCGCCTTAATCCGGAAAATGTGAGTTCGGCTGCAAGGAAGTTCGATATTTGGGTTACAGGGTAAACTTTGATGGAATCAGCGTGGATCCCGAAAAGGTTGAAGCGGTCACTTCATACCCAGCCCCAACAAACGTCACTGAGCTCCGTAGATTCCTGGGAATGTCTGGTTGGTACCGCCGATTTATACCTGATTTCTCGTCAATAGTGGCCCCACTGACCTCTTTATTGGCCAAGAGGAAAACTTGGTTATGGTCTGAGGAGCAGTCCACTGCATTTGATTCTCTCAAGGCTGCTCTCACTTCAGCTCCTGTTTTGGCAAGGCCAAATTTTGAGTTACCTTTCATTTTGCAAACTGATGCCAGCCACTGTGGTATTGGTGCCGCACTTGTTCAATTGCATGATGGCAATGAGCGAGTCATTAGTTACAGTTCACGAACACTGTCATCCGCCGAACGCAATTATAGCGTTACTGAAAAGGAATGCTTGGCAGTAATTTTTGGTATTGAGAAAAATAGACAGTATCTTGAGGGAAGTGAATTCACAGTTATCACCGACCATTCTTGTTTGAAGTGGCTGCTGGAGTTGAAAAACCCAACAGGCCGGTTAGCAAGATGGACCTTGCGCTTGCAACCTTATCACTATAAGGTGGTGTACCGGAAGGGAAAGCTAAATTGCGTAGCCGATGCTCTCTCTAGGATACCTTCTCAAACCAGTGTCGCTGTCGTTTCTTCTACCGTTATTCCTGATAATTCTCCTACTTCAGCTCCTATTACCAAACCAATTAAGGATGATTGGTACATACAGAAAATGTACAGGGTAAGAAACAATCCTGAAAACCATCCGGAGTGGAAGATACAGGACAATCAATTATATTATTATCGCAAGTCGTTTCTTAAGGGGGAACTTGAAGACCCTAGTGAGGACTGGAAACTAGTCGTTCCATGGAATATGCGATCCCGAATTTTGGCCGAATGCCATGACGTCCCGCAGTCTGGACACCTGGGGGTGGCAAAAACACACTGGCGTGTTGGTAGACTTTATTACTGGCCAGGAATGTTTCAAGACATTGTCCGATATCTAAAAAAATGTGATATATGTCAACGTGTAAAGCCGTCCAACACCGCTCCTAGAGGTTTAATGTACCCACGTTACCTTACGACCCCTTGGAAAACGGTCTCTGCCGATATTATGGGTCCCTTTCCTCGAAGTTCTTTAGGGAACAAATACTTATTGGTTTTCGAAGATGTCTTTACTAAGTGGGTCGAGCTGGTGCCCATTCGAAGTGCTACGTCTTCTATCATTCTTGCTAAGTTTAGAGCAACTATATTAAATCGCTTCGGTACCCCTTCCGTATTAATTACCGATAACGCCTCAAATTTTGTTAGTTCCGCTGTACGTTCCCTGGCTCAGGCATGTAATATCCAGCATCGTACCACACCTCTGTATCATTGCCAAGCCAACCCTACTGAGCGTGCCAACCGTAATATTCGTCAACTCATACGTTCCTACATTGATCAATCCCGTCACACCCAATGGGATTCATATATAGGCGAAATCCAGTTCGCTCTGAATAGCGTTGTGCACGGCTCCACAAAATATTCCCCTGCATTTTTAAATTATGGCCGTGAGCTGAAACCTTTACATCTGTTCCGTTCCAGCACTCACAACATCGAAACTCGTTCTGAGGATTTCAACCCAGATGAATGGGCACTGCGTATGAAGAAATTGGAGGAAATCTATCACCTTGTGGAAAATAATCTCCTGAAGTCAAGTACAGATCAGTGTCGTCGATACAACTTACGCCGAAGACCAGATAAATTTCGTGTTGGTGACAAGGTTCTGCGTTCGACCCACAACCTTTCTTCAGCTGAAGACCGGTCGGCAGCCAAATTCTGCCATAAATATGAGGGTCCCTTCACAGTTCTTTCAGTAAGCCCTGGAGGTACCTGCAAACTCCAGGATTCTCAAGGCAAAGATGCTGGTCTCTGGCACCCGGCAAAATTAAAACCCTACATCGGCACCTCAACCGCTGGTGGGGATTCTGTACCGTGAAATATTTTAAATCTCCCGCTACGTTTGAATTGCGCGGTGTGAGGTTGGCCTCTTTCCACTGCCTCGCATAGTCAGACTCCGCAAGCAACAGCTCCACCGATAACTATTCCGAAGACTGCTGTAATGGAATGAGTTCTTTGCAAACTGATACCGTTTGTTTTATTATTATTGTTTAAATGAACATTGAAAATCATATTCAGTTGGTAAATGGAGAATTTATTCTCCCAACACGTGGGAACTACTTTGTTTCGCCTGAGAGCTGCTGCCGCCTTCAGGACTCCCGACACAACTGCCGTTTTCCTTTGTCTTTTCTCGTTCTGCGCTCTGCTTGCCGTACCATCTCTCAATTTTACGTTTTTATATAAAATCCTCCCGTATATTTGAAGGGTTTTAATAACCAGTTCAGTTCCGTAAGAATAAGTCTCTCTTACCGCTGTCTCCACGATCTTCCGACTTCAGAGAACCTCGAATTCTGTTGAAACAACTTCGCCTTTTGGGTAAGCATTGTTCACCAAACCCTTGGCTGTTCTTCTCACGTTCATTTCCTTCAAGTATCCAACAATTTCGTTTATTCTGTAGCAGATCCGTCGAAGTCATCAAGGACCAAGACATTTGCCTGGTGGAAAACATTCTTCGGGGATAAGTCATCACCGCCCACGATAGTCTACTCTACATCGAGAATTCTACGTGAGGCGAATCAACTACCGTACCGGTATGTCCCGCAATTTAGACTTGATCAGACGTCAAAATACTTATGTGAGGACGTGCAAAGAATGAGCATATTTCGTTATTTTTATCAGTTTTAGGTACCTACCTAGCAGACTGGTTATCCCTTGGATTTGGAAGCCTGCCGTCCGTCCTATCCTTCCTCACCTTCAGTTCTGACCTACTGCATAGTGTAACGTATATAATAGAATATATTGTCGAGTTTTTCCACTATCGTTGGAATTTAAGAAATCGTCCGAATTTAAGTAAGTGTCAGTGTTACACTTTACTACGAACTAGGGATTTTGTGATAACTTCCCGAATATTACCGTATATTATAACTTCGTATCTTTACCGTATTACCGCATTTGTTATACCTGTGACATTCCGATCCCTGAGCATTTCCTGTATATATATTTTGTTGTAAACAAGCAAATTTATTTTACTTCGTTTTAGCGGAATAAATTTCGCTACGAACAAGATTTAAGAGTTCATGTTGAATATTATATCCTTGGGTTCATCCCCACTCTTGAAGTTCAGTTTATTTTGTCACAATATGCCATTCCAGAAGATAACTCTTCTTGATTGAGATGAAAAACCCCGTTCCTGTGCCAAAAAATCTAACTTTCTAAATAAGAGGACGAGTTCGTTAGGCAGCACTTTTTGAGCAAATTAAATTGATCAAATTTTAAAAATGTGCTCAAATCTCTAAAACTTGCTTAAAACGACCAAAAATCGTTGAATTTATAATTTTTAGCACAATTCCAGTCAAGCTAAATCATCAACAATTAAATAGGATATTAAAAAAATTTAGTAAAAAATTATGCCGAAAAACATATTTCAATTTTATTAATAATTGCGGAAAAATCTATAAAAACTTCAGAAAAAAGTCTAAAAATCCAAAATCTTTCTTGAATTGCCAAATTTTATTCAACGAAATTGGTTTTTAACCATTTCTTTGTACATAAATTGCTCAAATTTCAATAAAATTTAACATAATATACAAGTGGTAATTCAAGAAAATTCTCTCATAAGACCATGCAGCATGACTGGGTTTTTTTTACATTATGGAGCGTTTAGTCTCAAACTTCCTCTTAGTCCAGGAGCCAAGGCCGAAAATAAATAGTAATTTCAGGAGAAGGTTTGAGATTATATTTTGAAAATTTAGTGCGTCCTGAGCGAGGAAGTCTTTGTCTGCCATCTCAAAATCGGTGGAACGCAAAATGGCGGCCTCATGAAGATGCGTTGGAATGCCCATTTTGAAGTTTTTCTCTAATAATTCCTAAACCGTACATCCTAGAGAAATTCGTATACGTAGCAAAGATGTAGAACATAAAAAACCAAAGCGATTTGATTAAAAAAACTAATCAATCATGCAGCATGTTCGTATAGTACAAATTTTCGTAATGTATAATGTTAAATTGTTTTCAAATTGGAGCTTTTTGAGTGCAATTAAAGTGTTAACTATTAATTTTATGGTAAACAACGGATTTTGAATAATAACCTGCTATTTAAAAAAAAGATTTTGGATTTTTTTAACTTTTTTTGCAGTTTTTATCGATTTTTTTAAGCAAATTTTAATGAAATTTAAGTACATTTTTCAGCATAATTTTGTACATAAATTTTTGAATGTTCTATTTTATAGTTACTAAACTTTATTTGAGCAATATTCTGCCGATAAAATATAAATTTAACGATTTTTACCCATTTTTAGTGGTTAACACGGCAGTGTCGAATGATGAGAATGCAGGGATGTAAGGAGTACACATTCCAGTTCCGCCATCAAACAGTTTAGAGAACGGGAGCCACTTCATGTTTGAGCGTAAGTTTTAGGTCATCATCGGATCAGGTGACAAAGCCATACAATTAGCTTCAGTAGAAAGCAAAAACCCTCCATGGTGACATGGATGTCTTATGGCACCGTAAGTGTTCATATAATGAAGTGTGTTCCGAGAACTTCTCAAAAGGGGGAAATTGGCCCATCGAAATGTGAAGACATGTGTAATAAATTCACAGCTTTCCAAGGAGTGGTGAACGATTTTAGTGGAAACAGGAAGTTATATTCTCCCTAGCAACAATTAGTTATACCCGAGGGAGTCTTGCAGGGTGACTCTCTAAGCCCCCAGCTCTTCATTGTTTTCCTTTCTGATCTTGAGTCCTACATGCGTGACAGAGGCTGCCACGGCATCCCAGTCGCGGGAAGGGAGCTGATGATGTTATTCTTCTCAATTCTCAATTCAATTCTTCATCTCAATTCTGGCTGATTCGGTCCCAGATACTCAGCTATTAATGTCCTCGAGGACTATTCCAAAAAAACCTCCTCTCAATTAACCCCAAAAAGTCCAAAATAATGACATTCGGAAGAGGTGGGCATCCCAAAAAGAAGAGAACAATTTAATGTGATGGTGAAAAGTTGGACTGTGTGACTTCCTTCGCGAATCTTGGCGTTCACTTCTCCAGAGCTAGGCCTACTCAGGGAAGTACACACAGGATTCTCTGGGGGGAAAGTGAGCAATTGGGACTTAAGATTCAGACTGTTTGATGCACTGGTTGGCTCTGTGCTTCTGTATGGTGCCGAGATATGGGGTATCTGGCATTTGGACGACATTGAGGTTGTGCAGCAATTGTTTCTGAAGAGTCTTCTTTGCCTCCAGAGGAGGACCCCGGGTCACTTTCTTAGGTTGGAAACAGGTCGGCTCCCTCTGAGGCTTTCTTCAAGAAAGCCATCTACTTTCTGATGCGAGTTCTCCGAATGAGTGATGAGCGCTGGCCAAAGATATGCCTAAGAGAGCTCGCAAATAGCCATGTGTTGGGCTGCAGAGATGATGGTCTGAATTGGATCACAAGAATGGATGCCATTCTTCTGCCACTTGGAGTGTTCCTGGACTGGCAGACTGTGAGCGCTGATCAAATCAAGAGCATGCATTAAGAGCTGATCGCCAAATTTAATAAACACTGCAGCAGTCTCGACATCCATTACAATCAAACATTGTGGTTTTATCACCGAAAGAATAGTTATACCTGGGACAGCAGCAAATCATGCACAGTATGCAACCAGAAGCTGCCCCCTCTACAGACCGTACAGAGAGCACTACTTGGAGCCTTTCTTCCACGACCTACTTGAGCCCTCTGGGCGGAGTGATGATGCCTTGATGGTAGAATTGCTGGACTTAGGATCGAATCGCAATAAAATACAGGCCATATATCAGTACACCTGGCGTTCTCTTTTACTGAGATCCTTCGCGAGGAATGAATGTTAATTCATTCACCACCATATCTCCAAACCACTGCAGGATGGCTTCAACATTACCTATTTAGATATTTTCAAGCACACCACCGTCTCTTGATTCAACCCCCTCTTCCGTGCCAGGCCTACCTCCGCACTACGTATCCACCCCTGAAAGGAAGCGCAAATCCTACATACCTATGTACTACATGGCATATTTAATGCATATACCTATACTCTTTTTTTGGATCTTAGGCCTTGTGCGATAGTGTTATTTTTCTTTTTTTTACCTACTCACTCAGAGAACCTGTCATGTATGAAGTACTTTTCAGAATTGTAACCGATACTAGTTTTAATTTATACATATATCTTGCTACTTAAAAGTATCAATTTATTTTCATTCAAGTACTATGCAAAGAAATCCTTGTAACAGTCAGCTAGTGACTAATAACAAATAAATGAATTGATTGATTGAACAACTAATCAAAAGTTAATTAAAGTGAACTATTGTAGAAAAGCGAAACATTTCTTGATGAGCTAAAACTTAGAATGACCCCCAGAGCAAAGACATATCTATGTCAAAAATAGTTGCACCAAAAGTGAAGCGAAACCCAGAAAGAATAATATATATATATTGCTTGCAGCTGATGCTTTGTTGTAGATCACCTGCATTGCTTACAATTTAAAAAAAATATTTAATTAAGTCAACAAATGGCCAGCAAAGAGTCAGTTGCTTCCAACTTGAGAGGAAGATGGAAATAATGAACTTACTTGATGAACCTTCTCCAGGGATTGAGGAACTCAGGAACAGATACCACATGGAAAGTGCCAGAGACAAATTTGGGTCGACCTCTATTAGATATCAGAGATGACAAAAGTTCCCGCTGCGACTGTGCCTGTTGCTTGTACATGTATTTGGTAACTTCACCTTCTGATGCCAACGACTGAAAAACACCACATTTGAACCCATATTAATATTAGATATTCCAAGGGAATGGGCAATGTGCCATGATCTCCCCGTATTTTTCCTTGAAAGTACATCTAAAACTGAGCTCAGAACACGTTAGATCTCATTCAGGTACAAAAGAGTTATTTGATAACACCTGTTTAAACTAAGTTACAGATCTGCAGACAGAATAGTGCTTGAGGAAACGAGGCAACCTTGCACTTCACTTGGCATAATCTATCCCTAATCATGCTATCATATTTGTTTTTGCATCTCGGTTTATTTCCTTCATTTTTTCCATCATATCAGTTGTCTGTATTGAATAGGGTGGGTAGTAAAAGCAGTAACTCCAAGAGATCGTAGGATCGTTGCACAACCATCAGGTTTGGGATCTAATGGCAACTCCCCCCCCCCCCCCCCCCCCCTCGCACTGCACACTTGTCTGGGGATATGGGAGACATCCAGAGCCTACTTCACAGGAACATCTTTCAGTCATTATAGATCACCAGAAATCGAATTTTCAAAGAACTAAAAGTAAACTACCTATTTGCTATCTATATTGAAATTATATTTTGTACCTGACAGGTTGTACATGTTTCCGATTCTCGGGGAAATTCTTTGGCAGTGGTGAAGTAATGTTTCAGCTTGGACCAAATAAGTTTGGATACTAATCGACGTGAGGATTCTTGCATAGATAGGCAGCCTGTAACAAAGTAAGTAACATGTAATAATCAATCTTGACAAGTAACAGTAGTAACTCTCAATGAGGAGTACCCATTGGTACGTTGCGTTTTCAATTTTTTTTTTAATGAAAGAAGATTTGATCCTGAGGATTTTGACACCATTCGCACTATACTACAATAAGTGGTTTGAATTCAAAGTTTTGGCAAAAAGTGCGTCACACTAGGCAGGGGGGGGGGGGGGTCCCACCCAAAAGGAAGGGGAGCGATGACCTAGTTTATTGCCAAAATTGTCAAAAATTGTAAAAAATAAAACTGTTTGTCGTAGGAGAGTGCGGTTGTCTGTACTCTGATAATTTTATCTTCTTTCATTAAAAAATAAGAGTATAAAACAAACTTGTGGGTTCCTCATTGGTACGTTAGTCCTTAAATTCTATGACAATACATATTCTTGTGAGTACCTACTCTGAATAATAACTTTAAAACAAGTGTTCAGTAAAGGCACAAAATTAAGAAAATGAAAAAACAGGCTCATTAACCATGAAATAACCCATCCTGAAGAGTTTATAACTTCTCTAGCAGGTACACATGAAATAAGATAGAATATAAAATGAAGTGCTGTACAAAATTGGAACTGTAAAATGAACATTATGAACAGTGCTTTTCCACCATGTCCACATCCAGAGATACTGACCAAACAAGCTGTACGAGTTATTGAATTAGGATGAGCATTGGTATCTTAGGAAAGCGGTGAAAACAGATGTAATGCCTGTAAAAACGTCGAAAAATGAACTCTGGTAGTATGATGACATTATCACAAATGATGGCCATATAATGCTAGAAAACGAAGAATTCAATCGTTTTGTTCACAAGTTCTGAACACTACATTCTTCTCAAGTTGTGTGTTCTTGTAGTCAGTAGGTACTTTTTTTATTTTAAATATACATTCATGATTTTTCGTAAAATCAATCATTTTTGTTGTCTTCTGTGACTGAAAAACTCATTTTGAAGGGAAAATGATGATACCGAAACATTTGGCCACTCTCCTTAAAATCGTAGGCCCAACTATTGTGTTCCTCTATGAAGGAAGCTACAGAAAGAGGTTTCGGGTCACCAGAAATGATGGGAAACATTGATGTACATATACTGTTTTAACGGGTTTTAGGAAGATATGTATCTTTCCAGACGTCACTCTGATTTCTATAAGTTCTTTCCAACAATAGGTCGACAGTTCCTGGAGAAGAAAACATGAGCAGATGTTAAAGCCAGAATCACAAGCGTTATCAGCTGTCTAGTTGAGAGTGTCAGAACCTTTCCACATGAGTCCTGCAAACCTGTTTTAACCAAATGCTTCTTACCTTCTTCCAATTCCATTTACGAGTACCGGACATATAGGCTACTATTCAACTTGTTTGTAGATGTATGGAGTAAATCAAGGTTTGATGCAGTTTTATATGAGTGACTAGGCTCATATGGCACCACTTCTGAAACAATGATAGGTAGCCCTAGAGGGAAACGGTACTGGTGGTAGAGGTGGTCTTTGACGGGACACTTATTGCAATAGTTATGCCTCTAGCGGTAGTATGCAGAACCCCTTGGTTCACCTGACTAACATAATACCTCTATACATAATAATTATAATAATTGTTTATTTGACATGTATAGGAAAATTTTACAGAATGAGCGTTGACTATAAAACAAAAAAAGTGGCGGTCTCGCCTAGTGATTCTCGATTGCGCGATTTATGAATCGTAGCAAGGGGTGCTTACCTAGTAATAGGTGGGCGCCCCTGGGAGGCCGTCATGGTGGGTCGGGTCCGGGTTCGTTCGGGAAGTCCCGGCTGAGCCACTTTTTATGCAGGTTAATGACCAGCCTACACTCTTTTATTTCATTTTATTATTATTATTATTATTTTCATTAATCTATTTTTGTCTATCTCCTTTATTGGCTACAGGAACGCTAATTTACCTACTACGGATTATGTTGACAATTGTCCTACATCCTATCATGTTATGACAAAATATACGATTTTGATTTGATTTGAAAAGCAAAAAAAATTATAATTTATTGAAGCCTGAAGGGCGACTTCATTTGAGACCTTAACGGCTGACTAAAATACAATTTAAAAAATATATAGATAAATATCATAGGTGAAGCCGAGACAAAATGAATGTCCTTAAGTAAATAAAAGTACTGTTCTCTGGTAATCGTAAAATCTGCCAATGTTTCAGAAGGGAAAGAGAAGAAGAAGGGAGAAAAATAGATTTTGAAGGATGAGAGAAAGAAAGAGTGGAAGGAGTTTAATGCAGGATGAGGAAGTGGCGCACAACAGCAGACCTGAATGAACCTAGGGAGGGAGGTCCTTGCACTGAAATTGGAAGGGTGTTCCATATCCTCGCTTCATGGTCATAGTAAAGTGACATAAGCTAGCACTGTTGTTGGCTCGATCTAAACCCCCAGATGGAAAAAGAAAGTTAACCCCTCAGTGTGGGTGTAATAATATTACAATACCACTCCCTCCAAGACCAGAGCTATATTCATCGGTCCGTAGAAGCATTCTTCTGTCCCGTACGGTGATTTTTACCTTCAGTATGAATCAGATAGCAGTTCTGAGCACTCCGTTGACGGATTGCATGTTTTTGAGCCAGGAAAATGCAGTCCAATCCAAGCCCGTTTTCCTTATTTTGGCATGCTTTTCTTGATTTTTTAAAAATTTATTTTTATCTTTCTTCTAACCCTGGTACTGCATGAATATCATACCAATATTTAACTTCAATTCAAGGCGAATGAAAAGTCTTCTTCTTTAAATTATTAAAAAGTACTATGTGACATGTCACAAAAACTCAACTTCAGGATGGGGGTTTGTTCCTCCTTTTGAGACCCGCGCTCAATGGGTTAACAAAATTCGGTAGACAAACCTTAGTTGGTTGATAAATTGAATACGTACGTATCCAACATGCTTACAGATAGACGTTTCTTTGGGATTTCAGGTGAAACGTATGATGTGTGCAAGAATTGAAGAGGACTTAGAGCGTTTTAGATTTGAAGTCGAGGGACCCAATGAAAAATATTGAGCAATAGGTGAATGGTAGAAAAAAGACTAGAAGTGTTCGTTGAATGGAGTACAGAGAGCTAAGTTGCGAAGTGAGTGAAGATAAAAGACTATCTACAGACTAATACAATAATAAAGACTATCTACTAGTACAGAAAGCTAAGTTGGGAAGTGAGTGAAGAGAAAAGACTATCTAGAAATCTTTGCCACTTGGTCGTTCCAGATAAGGGTGGTATTTATCAAGAAACCCAAGTCACGTACTGATTAAAAATAGGGTATGGTTGTAAATGATGATAAGAATAGGAGGGAGAGAATCAGTGGAGATTTGCTGCTTAAATATTACAATGGCTTGACTTTTTTTAGTGTTCAGAATGAAGCCATTACCAGTTTAGAAATTAGGAGAGATCGTTGTTTACAGGAGCAATTGAATGGGAGAGAAGAGGAAGATCTGTGGGGCTGTATTTGTAAATTTGGGTATCATCTGCAAAGAGGTGAAATAAGGAATTTTGAATAGTAAGGGTCATGTCATTAATAAAAGTGGAAAATAGAAAGGGGCTAAAACTGAACAGTTGAAAACTGAACCCCGTCCTTATAATATTGCGTACATTCAGACATAAATAGCTGCAACTGAGCATTACTTCGAAGGAACATTTTGAACTAAAGTAGGGTCGTGATGAGCTAGAGATACTGAGTAGATGCTTTTATGTCGAAGAAGGTGAAGCAGGATCAGCTTCAAGGAATAGTCAGCCCAGGATCTTGAAAGGCACAGCAAATACCAATACTACCAATAATAATAATGAGACAAAAAAATAAATGTATGATCGAAATAGGATACATACCATGAGGACAGGCTATTTCTTCGTTGAACTCCTCTTCAAGACCATCTTCTGCTTCGTCATCCGCTTTTCCTTCCTCCGTAACCTCTCCATTTTCCGTATCCTCTCGTTTTCTTTTCATCCCATACTTAGCAGAATCATTGATAGGGATGGCAGCATCGTCTGTTATATTGCCGTTGTTCCTACAACATTCGACATCATTATTGTACTGTGCATCCATAATCTTGCGTATAGCCATCAGTTCTGAATGCAGAGGTTTAAAATCTTCAAGGCGGTCTGGAGGAATCGTATCCATACTAAAGACTTCTTGCCATTTGGTGTTTAGGTTATTGACAAACGTTTCAAGAGCTGCCCCGAGAGATGTGTGGTTATTTTGGACAGGACCACCATTGGAATTAATTACATACTTGGTATCTTCTTCTTCTGCTGACTCTTCTTCCTTTTTATCACCACCAGTAGAGTTTTTATTGCATTGTCCATTTGCTTGGGCATCCGTGTCAGATTCATCACCTTCGTTACCATTAGTCCCGTGTTTTTCGTCTTCTTTGGAAAGGTACATGCCTGTAGCCTTTTTCCTCCATGCCTTCAGCGAGTGTTTCCCCACCCAAAAAGCAGGGTCAGTCCTAAAACAAAAATATTCTCTTTGATCATGCAGAATTGTCCTGTTGTATTTGGGGACTAGAAATCTTGGAATAAATATTTCGCGTGACAATCGATTTATATGGACGTTGGCAGCCACGGCACACCACTAGACTCTTGGTACCCAAGGGGATCCCCCACCGAATAGTCTCGATAGTATCCTAACACATTTATGCATATAAATGCAGTTAGTTATAGGATTCGTTTCAGAGCGCTCTTGCAGCCTCCCTCAAAAGCATTCCCTACTGAGTAGCGAAGTATTGTGATTGTTCATCTGTACGCAAGGTCGGTCGTGATCCACTGGTTAGAATAACAGACTTGCAAGAAGAAAGTCCCAGGTTCGAATCCAGAGCGGGCTGAAACTTTTTTTTGCTTCGTACCTACCACCCTACCTTCACCCCCAAAAAATATTTTTAAACGCCATTCTGACCTGTATGTCCAACTAATCTGAATTTTTACTAAGGGATCAACTACTTGATGTTATGCATTTTTGAGATAAGAGCTTGCGAGCATCCAGACCACCAAACAATACACATCATTCAGGCCTAAATGTCCAACTAATCTGAATTTGTACTAATGAATTGACTGGAACTTTTTCAATTTAGGCGCTCAGAAGGCCAGTTGATAACAACATGGGCAAATCGATGTGTTGGGAGGCTAAATCGATACTATTGAGACTATTCGATGGCAGAAAAGAAGAGTGGGGGTCCCTACAAATTGACTTCCGCAGAGAAGCAAGTCAGGATCTGGCAAAGCGAACTGTTGAGATGGACTCTTTGTTAGTGGGACAACCAATAAATGGTATTTTTGTGAAGTTGTCTAAAGCTTCATACAATCAAAAATGTTTAAACTCACTCATTCAATGGTTGTTTCAATAAATTCGATATTTCCTTGGCATCTTCAGCAATTTTGTTCCTCATTTGAATCTCTTTAACTTTGGAAGTTACACATTCCCTACAAAGAGCATCTGATCCTTTCAACCGAGGTCCACCTTTATATTTGTCATACAACGATTCCCCCTGAAAACGACACAAGCAAATATCATTTTAAAAATCGCTACAAATTATTACACAAAGGTTGATTATTTCTATATTAGATGCAGATCACTGGTCACTATATGATTATTAAATGAAATCAGTGCCACAGTAGTTACTTAATTCCTTTGGAGTTTGAGCAAAATCGGTCAATCAGGCAAGGAGAAATTATGCTTGATCGATTTCATGTTTGCACATACACAATGAAAACAATCAATTACTGATTGATAAAATTGATAGAGGACCATACCCAGCTTTACCTGGTCATTCCCAGAAAATGTCATCGAAATGATCCTGTAGAAGGTATGATTGTTGCAAGGATTCCACATTCGCGCATGCGCAGCAGATACCAATGAAAGGATCGTGATCACATGTGTGTGACATGGATAATTCGTATTTTACTAATTACCTCCGAATTCGGGCCAGATCGAACGACCAAAACTTGAGAAAATGTTGGTTGATGGAATTTACGTTTGCGCATGCGCAGAGTGGAAGAATTGATTTGTGAGCAATGAAACTAGCAAGGAAACTGATAGAGGGCATTCTACAACCTAACCAGCACACTCCCTAAAACTTTCATTAAAATCGGATGAAAACACACACACACACTCAGACTGACAAAAAACTGAAGTTGTATAGAATAGTCCAAAATGTAAAAGCGAGTGAATTTTGATTTTGGACCCCCCCCAAATATTTACCTTTTATTTTTATTCTTTAAGGTTGATCGACATTAATGCCGACGATTCAGGTCCATCTGTGATTTTTGACAAAAGTTTCATAAACTCTGGTCCAATAGTTGGGGAGAAAATTGCCAAACAGCGGACGGACGGATTGTTTTTATTTGATTTTTGGATAAAATGGATTTTGAAACTTAAACTAAGAATGTTAAAGGGATTCGTTTCCCATAGTCGATTATAAAAGTTCATTATTAAAAATGATAAACCAATAAATTAGGTAGTGAAGATAATAATCACTCTAGAAGCCCAAAGTGATGAAGGAAACACAAAAGTGAAAGGCACTAAATTGTAAGTAGTAATGATCTTTGAATGACCAACTTACAGCATATATGTTAATGTATTTTGCATCTTTAGAAGAGTCTGGGTGAAGCTTGTTATGCATACAGAGAAGTTTACTGTTGTCGATTGGTTTTACAACATCTTTTGCATTGGCCAGCCAATGAGATAGCCAACTAGTGGAAATGGCTTCCCATTCATCACTGTTCTCAACGACTGGTAGGGCTTTCCATAATGTGGATATTTCTTCCTTCTGCGCTTGCCCATTCACTTTCAGCAAAGCCTGCAATAAACAAGTATACATAGACATTGGTAATCTCATCTGACGAATTCAACACTTAATTTTATAGATTTATTAATCACGAGCTGTGACACTCACTTTTCTCACTCGTCCAAAGACATTAATGTAATATCATATAAATTTCTAATCAATTTCGTCAGTACCTACTGCCAGCAAAATACTATCTACAGTTATATCTACCACACCCAGAGAGGCTCTGTTCCAAAGTTTAACATTTTTATTGGATTAGGAACAAAATTAGCTACAGAGCCCACTCAACTGATTAGTGGTTTCTCAAATCGTAATATGTCACTCTACGACACCACCACCATTCAAAAGTTAAGTATCTTAAGCTGAATACAAACAGAATAAACTACAGATCCCACTCGGCTAATTAGAGTGGTTTATCAAGTTGCTGGTAATAATATAAATATTCTGCCAGCTTCAATATTTCATCATCTTAAGTTAGATAAGAACAAAATTACATCACTCACTCAGCTGTTTAGAGTGATTCCTCGGGTTGCAATTGTGCTTTACTGTCCACACCCAGAGGAGTACCAATCAAAAGTTCAGCATTTTAAGCTGAATAGGAACAAAATAAGCTAAAGAGCCCACTCAGCTGATAAGAGCAGTTTGTCAAGTTGTAATATTAAACTCTGCCCAGAGAAGTCCCGTTAGAAATTTCAGCATCTCACATTAGACAAGAAAAAAATGAGCTACAGAGCTCACTCTGCTGATTGGAGCAATAGAGAGAACCTGTTACAAAGTTCAGCATTTTAAATCAAATAGAAACCGAATTAGCTGCAGCTCACTCAGTTAGTTAGAGTGATTTCTTAAGTTGCAACTATACAATATCACACCCATACGAACAAAATCAGTTATTCATAAAAGTATAGATAAGATAGCTGTATCAGGTGGGTTCTCATGTACGTCCAATTGCGTACCTTCATAATATATGTTCAAAATAATTTCTTTGACTACTGCCAGAAAAATATAACCATAGAATTATATGTTACATCTAATGTAACTATGCAGCACATAGTTGCATTCAACTGCTGATATGTAAATACTATGCTTGAGACCAGGCCGGTAGAGTGGTGGTGGGGGGGTGTCACTGGGTACATCACCACCGGGGGCCTGGTCTTCCTGAGGGGGCCCGGATTTTCCTCAAAAAGAAAAAGAAGAGAGAGAAAGTGAGAGAAATTAAAGGATAAGACCTATCATAGGGGACTATCATCTCCCTGCTTACATGCTATGTAAGATATCACAAAGCAGCATCTAAGATTGCAACGCCATTCCATCAGCGCATCAACTACTGTTTCCGTAATTGCCGCTGTCATACCTACCTACCGAATCATCTGTTATTATCCTTTTATCAGTTATACATTTTTATGATAAATGTTCATTCTCAATAAATTCAATATTGATGTTTGCAGGATAGATACCTAAGTGCTTGTAATTTAATTCTATTTTGCTGAGATAAACTAAAATCTTGTTTAAATAAAATCGTTTCTATAAATTAAGTTACAACTTCGCGTTACTATGAGTAAATCACCATCATCATCTTACGTTTTTTCGTAGGGATGGGTTTCCACAATACGTCGCGAGTGATTTACAGTTCTTCAGTGAAATGTTAAAATAATGGGTGGAAGGAGAATACCATTTTCCAAGAATTTACAGTGATCTTACTACTCTAATCTCTATAGAAATCCACTGACTTGAAATCAATTGTGCAAATGCGAGCAATAGAAATGTGTTGCTTGTTGCTTACTCTTTGTTCTTTGGACTGTGATATCACGGACTCGTACTCTTCATTGTGTTTTTTCAAATCAGCCTTGAGATGGTCTGGAAGCTCGTCCTCAGTAAATACCTTGATGTTGCCCTGACTCGATGCTTGCGTGTATACCAGCATGTAAGCATTACTGGATGAGTGATGACCCTTGGCTAATCGAGGCTGCTTAGTTTTCCGGGCAGCAGCATCTGGAATCCCTACATTTTTTTAGGGTAAAAGAGAAGTTCAATGACAACAAACAAGAATGTACAAGTGTAAGGGTATCGTTAAAAAAAAAAAAAAAAAAAAAATGGATTTTAGAATACCATTCATTTCTTGAACCTCACCCTCCCTGGTCTCTACAGTTACCAATCACATGGGCTCCATGGGCCATGAACAGCACATCTGGTAATGACCAACAGAATTATACTTCCGAATCAGAGACCCAGGTCGGCATCAGGAAGTCACCTCAGAATTGAAAACACGGTGTTGGAAGAAGACTTAGAGATTAGAAATCCTATTCAGCACAGGATGATACTTTGGAATCTGAGACCTTTGTTGGTATCAGGAATGTCCCTTAGAATCTAAGACCCCACAGGGTGATGGAAGAAAGGTAGGAAGGATTCAAGTTGTGGTGAATTTAACAACACAAGCACTTGGAATAGAATGATACCAACCCTTCACAGGCGTCCCTCACACATCCCTTGAGCCTTGTAATCCATATCAAGTGGTACTGGAGAGTGGGACCACTGTGGCGGGTTTGTAACAGTTTTATTTGAAAGACTTTTAAAGCAAAATTCATTAACTTCAAAATTTATTAGTTTCCATTTCAAGGTATGAAGGAGATAAAAATATAAAAAATAAAACAAAATGAAGAGAAGAATTTTGACGATCAACGTGGTGTTCAAAAATGCAGGATTCTGATGAAAACTAAAATAATTGCATTTCATTTTCCACACAAATCCTAATCGATCGTTTTTCAAATCTCGACTCAAATCATTTTCCGATCCAAAACTAGTTTCAATGCCAAAGGTCTAGAATGAATATTAACTTGAATGAGAAAAACAGTTGCGACATCAAGAAATGTGACAATCAAGATGACAAAGGCACTATTTACTACCTTCTGTTTTCCTATCAACTTCATTCATCACCTCTCGTCAACTCAAAGTAGAGCTGCTAGAAAAAGCAAAGGCGAGCTTCTCATTAATACATAACCTTACTTTTTTCCATTTATAGACAGAGAACCACGTTTGTCTTACAAAAGAGTGCATAAAAAATAAAATAGCTTGTGGAGAGAAAACACTGGAGCACAAGCGCTCCTAGAGTAACATCCGGTTCACTCGCCTATTGTGCCTATTGTTTTGTATTTACTCAATTCAAGTGTAAACCTGATATCCATGCTTCACATAGATATCTTATGTAACGTCTTCATTTTAGCTTTATGCGTTTGTTCCCAGTTTGTGTTCGCTCAAGGAAACCTCGTTGTTTGATACTAGACATTCAACAACACGTCCAACCCCCCATCACCAGTGCCATCTAGATCCAATTCTTCTTCATATTGGACATCCGTAACATCATTTTAGGCGTAAATCTGATCTGTTTGTCCAACTAATCTGTATTTTGCTAAAAGGATTGATTTAGGATATTTTTCATTTTTGAGATGCGAGCTTGTGAGCATCCAGACCACCAAACTATAAAAATCAGTCATATCAATTACGTAGGCTTGTTTCATTATACGCAGGCCGATTATGGTTTATAAGGAGGCCGGTTGATTATACGGAGGCTGTTGGTCTGGGGTATGACGGTGCTCTTGAACGCCAAGTTTGTTTGATACACTTAGTTCTACGCAATATATTCTTTTTTACTTAATTATTTTTCCTATACTGGTAATTATTAATTCCCCTAAGTTGGAGAACATAGTTGAAGGCTATAATATGTGTTAATTTGGGCTCATAACCCAATAATCAAGGAGAGTTCAGTTGGTAAAATATTATACCTTCATCCTCTTCGCCAGCATTCAACTTCAATTTGTCTCCTTCCATTTTTTCAACAGTTTCATCGTTGAATTTGTACCACGTGCCAGTAGCCCTGTCATGTATATGAGCTGAAAATGTAGAACATACGATTGAATTAACACTGCAAGGTCACATTTCTAAAGCTATGATAGCTACATAAGTGAATCAGGATAGTGACTACTAAATTATAAGCTATAGTTAGTTGACAACAAACTTACCAATATAATGGCCTGAATAAGCACTAGGTCCCCTGTGTATGAGAACTGCACTCAAGTTGTACAAAACTGGGCCTGTGTGGCCCCCAGCAACATAGTCCGACATGTCAAGCGTATCGGGAAACTGAATGAACGAATTCAGTTTCTTCTTTTGGCCTCTTTGTCTACAAATAGATTCATAGCCATTAATCTTAAAAAATTATAAACCATATTCAAGTGTTTTTAAGATTCCAAGGCCCCTTTTACACATTTCGATTTTGCCTGAAGTCAAAAATTAGAGCTTCCCAACGGGCCCCTGCTTTAAATTACACATACAACCGTTTCAACCCTGGGAGATCTGACTGAAGAGAGAGCTGGATGTTGAGGCAACGCGAATCGGGTATGATAGGACTATTTCCAGAAATACTCAGACATACAATCCCATACGATACTTTCACTTTTGAATGGAAGTCCTAAGACATGTACTGAATCCCTATCCATATATATATTATAAAAGATAAAATGTGTTTGTTTGTTCGTCCGCTATAAAAGTCCAAAAGGTTGTACCAATTTCCATGCGAGTGGGCGCACATTGGCGAGCAAGTTCCAGGGATCGTTTTAGGATATATTCCAATCCTCTAGACTTACTCGTATCGAGAACTCGGCTTTCCCTAACGACGCACAGTGGTAACTTAAGCCAAAAAAAGGTGGACAAAATTAGACAGCAGAATTAGACCACCTCAGAAAAGCAACTGCCACCTCATGATCTTCAACACCTCTGAAAGCAAATTCCGACACGGTTCCACAAATAGTAGGTACATCCAACAAGCAAGTATCAGTAGAAGAAGTGGGAGAATCAGTGAAATGAGAGTTTAATTCATCCAAATCAAAACCAGCATTCAAACCCTTATTGGCATTGCAAGATTTCTCTGAAAGTCCCAGTTTTTTTACATTGTTCCATAACCCAACTGAGGGAAGAGTGGGATCAAGATTTTTCATGAAATGTTTTCTTATGGCTATTCTAACCTCTCTCCTGAACCACACATCAATCCTTTCAAATCGCTCTTGCACCATCTCACACTTGGACTCATGCCACTCGGAATGGACAATGTTCCTCATGTGCATAGCAAAAGCAATGTGAGATGAAGACCGAGGCTTATTAGGTCTCTTAAGTTTTAACAATATGGACAGGGGCATGGTTATTCATGAGGAGAATTATCTTTACAATGAAAAAGTCAACCATATCGCCACTACAAGTCATGTGATGCAAAAGACATCAATCAATGGGTAGCGCTTCCCTGAGTGCGGCATCTTCATCCATCATTTTGAAGTTCCGTAGAGAGATAGTAGTAGGTTTGAATTTAGGTACATGCAATTTATATGTACATATAAGCAATTTGTGACGACCAAATGAAGGAACCTTAACTTGACAATGGTCCAATACCCAGAAGATGTTCTTGACGTAGCAATGGTCAACTAAGGTTTCGGTGGATGTCAACTGGGTAGGAGTTGAAGGAAGCACAGATAAATTTAAAGAAGCCAGTAGTAAAGCTTGTGACATATGGTATTGTTCAGCAGTATATTAGTATTAAGATCACCCATAAGAAAGATATCATCATATGCGAAAGCAATAGATGAAATCACATTTTCCAAATCGTCAAAAGAAGTTGGCGTTTTTGGAACATAAATTACACCAACTAAGATCTTGCAATTTTTTCTGCTTTCAATTTCTACAAAAATGCATTCAAAAAAAGAACCAGGGTCATTTGATAGAACAACCTTAGTTTTGAGAAAGTTTAAACAGTACAGGGCTACCCCACCACCTCTTTTCCTGAAAAGATCACTTCTACGAATTTTATATGACTCTAAGGATACAAGGTTGTTAGGAAGCGAGCTTTTAAACCATGTCCCAGTAACCCCAATAAGATGAGGCTTGCAATCAAGGAAATGGAATCGAAAATCTTCAATATGGACTCTGTGGACATTAGTAAACTAGAGATGGTTTTTTTCTTTATTTTTTTACGATTTCTCAACGAGTTTTGTCAACAAGCTTGTGCGTTCACTGCATACCTCCCGCCTGATAATAAGCCCCTTTGTGAAGTGTGATAACCAGCTGAATACTTGGAAAATCATGGAAACAAACTACTATAACAAAAAATAATAATCTCAGAATGAAATCGAATTTCATGTACAAATAATATTTCCAAGTTTTTAGACCTATGGATACATACAGAAACACATTGCAGACAACAGTAATATGTGTGAAAAGGGCCTAGCTGAAGATTCAATCAATTTCTACAAGATGTTAATCAACATTTACAAGAACATACCGGTCGTAAATGAACCGCATCAACTGGAAATTGAGAACCGGTGGCAGTTTGTCGAGCCTTATAAATCGCGTTGCTTCTTGCTTTTCCATACACTCACTGCAGCTGTACATGTTAACACCTTCCATTTTTTCTTCCTTGAGAAACTCTCGCAAACTTTCTTGGAGGGATTTGTTCCCTTTAACGTTCAGTTCCAACTCATAAAACATGGAAGGGCGCTCGGACTCTTTCAGACACTTGGAACATCTACAGAAATTCAAACGTAAGGCAGAATCAGTAAGCAATGTCAACAGGTAAAATTGCAAGAAGAGACGAAGATAACTTTTGCAGGTATTACCTGGTAATGTATGAATAAGCTCCTTGGAAATTGTCCGAAATGAAGTTTTTGACTTTCGGATTTGACTGATGGCTCAACGTGTCTTCAAATAAAGAGATGAAGAGTTTTGAAAACTCCTGAAAAATGTGTTGTGATAGGATTGAGGCAATCGTACTAGTGATACAACAGTAGGTATGTACCATATTTATATATAGGGTGTCCCAGAAAAATAAGTTTTTTTGAAAACGCTGTAACTTTTTTATTTTTAATGATACAGAGAAAAATCATATACCGTTGTGCTCATGAGGGTTTGAGGTTTAGGTGTGGAACACAATATCAGGGATATGCCCACCCCTACTTGCCCTACAGGCGATCGCCCTGTCCATAAAATTCACAATAACTCGCGCGCACGTGCTTCTAGGCAAATGCAGTTGTTGAGAACGCTTGCGAATGGATTTCTGAGGACTGACCATCACAGAATCTCGCACGAATGCAATTGTTGCATTGTCCCTTGAACGAGGGGGGCGTGCTGGGCTTCTCCCCACTCCGGCTCCTCCAGTTTCATCAAAAGTATGGATAATCTGAATAATAGTGCACATGGATGGTGCATTATGATGCCCAAGTAAGGTTTGAAGTTTCCTGAGCGTCACCGCGAACGTCTCACCGTTTTTTATGTGGGTTTTAATAACCAAAATCCGCGTTTCTAAGGGTATCCGATCCACGGTTACACACGACAACACAACCCTTGGATACAAAAACGAACCTTATCACATAAAACCTCAAGACTCTGAGATGATAAAAATCGAAGAAATAATGGTGCCAACACAATATTAATGAAATGGCGGCCATTTAAAAAAAAAAAATGTTTTTCTGGGACACCCTTTAGATGATGTTGAACTTAAGAATTACACAACCATTTCTTCTAAAAATTTATGTATTGTGGTAATGCCACCGCAAATCATTACAAAAATTAATATTTATTATTGCACATCGGGTTTATTACTATTTCTGTATTAAATATACTTTTTGTGGAGATAACTGGTAAATACTTAATGTTGAGAGATGATGACCAGATGCCATTGCCTTCAAGAAATTTTGTTCAACTTTGGTCCAGTAGTAAGAGACAGCATACTGAGGGCAGGCGAATTTTTGTCCAATTTTGATATGCTGTTGGTTTATTATTTTCAATAATGAACCGTTGATTAATGTTTCAAGATACGTAGAATCCAAAAATCAAATTTAAAAAAAAATCATACACCGTCCAGGACTTTTCTCTAAAACTACAGGACCAAAGTTTTTGAAATTTGGCTCAAAAATCAAACATCGGCCAGGGAATGCCAGTAACATCGGCATCAGTTTTGATCAACCCTAAAGGGTAGTAATTAAGGGCCAACATATTCAAAAATCGAGATCTCGAAAACTTTCAAGGTAACAGTGATGATTTTTTGCTTGTCAATGATAAATGTAATCCCAAAGAATCGATTAAAACTATCCGCAACGCTGGACCCCCCTAAGCTTCGCGCCTCGCCGGATCTTTTCTCTTTTCTACTGCGTAGAAAACGAGGATAATTTGCTATGCAATTCTTAGCCTGAAAAAATTTGTATATAAAAAAATGTTCAAGCCTGGCTGGGATTCGAACCCACGATGCGAAAAAAATTGATATAAAAAAATTTGGATATACAAAAATTTTCAAGCCTGGCTGGGATTCGAACCCACGAACTCGCGCTTCCCGTCACGGACGATAGCAACGGTTGTACGTGAAAATCATGTTAAAAAAAGTTTGGGACATTACAAAAAAAATTATTGGGGGTCGGCCTAAGAATTGCATAGCAATTAATATATATCTACTATATCATAATCATTTACTATAATTTTCTCTCATCAGTAAGTTGTATGTAAATAGACCCTACATACACAAGATTACTACTCCGACATTTAAGAACAGTATTTTATAAATAGTCACCTGGGCATCCTGCTGCATTGATGGTTCAAGATCAAGAGCTTGAATGAAATCCTTCGGATCAAGAGTTTTCTGTTTTCCGAATTGCAATAGAACGAAAAGCAACTGAAGGTGCCCCACAACGCTTCTTCCTTTCCCGTTCCCTTTCTCATCACCGATTTCAGCAGCATTGGTAACAGACCATAGGTTCTCCGTAGGATCTTCGAGTGGGTTCCACAGGAACATTGCTTCCCTAAAAGTATGTGATAATATGAAAACGAGGATGATCGTTTTCAAATTTCGACTACTAAGCTCTTAAAAATCTTTAAGACGTCATTTAAAAATAAATCCGTGATAAAATTTCCATTATTGGTTTCAGTCAATATCCCAAACTTCCTTTACCTACAGTTTAAAACTTACACAAGTTCCAGGTTCCACAGGCCAACAAATATGGATTGCTGATTCTTAAAAATGAAAAAAAAAAAAAAAGAAAAAAAAAATTCGCTTTAGGTTGATGGGAAGAACGAATGTTACGAATTTCCACTCGCTCTTATTTTCTACACAATTATCGGGTCCCTATGTTTTACTCCCCGCTCGCCTAAATGCCATCGTTTTACTCCCCAACTGAAACTCCAGATCTTGTCGTTTTACTCCCGGGATCGCGTTGGGCTCCCGGAATGAAACAGGCGGCATGCCCGGCTCCTGACGTTCTACTCCCCAGATTATGTGAGCTATTAGCGTTACCCAGGGGACATCTCGAGGAGGTTGCTCACATTGTCCCCCGTATCAGTGGCAAGAGCCACTTCGTCAAATCATAATAATAATAAAACGCTGCAAATTATTTCACAAAGGTTTATTATTTTTTCAATTGAGTATGATCGTAGTTTTAGTTGGCTAGCGTACGTCATAAGGCCCGTCCAGACTCCTCGGCGTGTCCTACTTCGAGTTGCCACAAACTATACTTCTATAATTATATACGCATGTTTATATTTCTCGATTTGAGCTCCTATCTATTCAAATAGTTATTGCCTTAATAATATCATTATCTAAGGACGTACGAAAAGTCGAGAGGATATGTTATTAAATATGCGTAGGAAAAGCTTTGGTATTAACACACAAATATGACCTTGAAAAAAACATATTCATGCCTCGAAGGAACGCCGGCGCCGTACCCACCACAAGGTGCCGCGGCGCCGGCGCCTCCTCTCACTCCACCCCCCCGCTTACCCTCCTCTCCACCCACCGTGACCCCCTGCCAAGCGTGCCAGGCGTGCGTCTAACACGTCTAGCATTCAAAGACACTTTTTCGCCCGTTTTTGGCCCATAGCATCTATGCGAGTAAAGCGATCGGGATGATTAAACGTTAGGACCAACTAGACCCCAAATGGAGTCTATGTGCGAAAGAACGGGTTTTTTAAGTCAATTCTTATGCCTTTTATGGCCCGGACGGCGAACGGCGGACGGACATTTCAAATTTTGATTCTACGCACCTTGAACCTTAAAGTGACAAAGTTTGAGGGGGGTTATAAAAATTTTTTGCTACACGATCACATAGGATTATTATTGAAAATAATAAACCAAAAGGATCAGTGGCAAGAACTACTTCGTGCCGAACCAATGTCGTTTGCTCTCATTTGAGTCAAAGGGCAGTGAAACTGGCTGAATAAACTTGTATAGGGGAAGGCCTCGCTGCTGCCTGTAGATGAGCTGTCGGATCCACTCATGCTTTTTGACTCGTTTAGTTCTGATATGTATGAAATTCGATGGTAAATCGTTTAGTCTTACCAACTTTGAGCTAAGTGAAATCTGCACCCAACCACCAAAGTATGAGGCCAAACTGCTGCAACTGCATTGTGCATGGATTTTTCGAAGTCCATAACGCACATGGCGGGGGCAAATTCGCAGACCTCAGATATGGTTGTATCAAGACTGTCGATTCGGAAAATGAATGTTTTCATTCTGGGAGTAGAACGTCAAGGGTCACACGATAAGAAGCAACAACAATGGACTAGTTGGGGAGTAGAACGCTATCATCGGCGGGCGACCTTTCACTTTTCCTGTTTCATGGGGAGTACAACGTACGACCCCCCACAATTATAGCTATATTGTGGCTAGAGCTTAAAACTTTTTATATTGTACCTTCAGTAATTATTCTAAATTTCTTGTCGTGAGTTTTTTTACTTCTTCTAAAGGTGGCATTTGGACTCCGATAATGTCCACTGAATTAAAAATTTTAATTTCCATTAATCTTAAAAAAAAAAAGAAAAGTTTTTTATGGAAGGAGGATTTTTTGAGATATATCTTTTTCAAAGATAACAGATTGGTGAGACTGTATGTTCACTGTTATTTCAACAGTGGCGTCCATTTGAATACACAACGTAGGTAATATATGAATATTTTCTTGGGCTATTGAGAATTGGTATATGAAGTTGATATTATACTGATTCATAGTTATGATTGTTATACGTACCTAAATGTGGGAATCATTTATAAGGGCAATGGTTGAAACGACAAACCATCTGTAAAGGCAGAATCCTGGACAGATGGTTGGCCCATTATGTAAAAACATCAACTTTTTATCGCTTATAACGTCCAAATCATTAATAAAGGCGACGTTTTGGTAAGAATGGGTTTCCAACATCGTTTATAACAACGAACTGAGAAACCACAACACTGCACAGTGCGCAACCCGACCAACTTATCATCTAGATTTCTACCAAGAACAATACAAGTATCTGACCCTGCCCTAAAGTCCACAACTTAGATTTTTATACAGCTATTACATAAAAGGGTTTCCAAAAACCATTTTTGATGTGCACCATCATTCCGATACCTCCTGTACACCAGTGACTTACCAGGAGTTGATCATAACATACGAACTAAAACGAATTAAATCACTCGCGACGAAGTTGTGGAAACCCATTACAAAACGGAAGTTAGTAAAAAACGTTGTCTATTTCCACGAAAAATAAAGAGTTACAATGTTAAATCGATTTCGACAGTTAGGCCATCATCAGTAACAAACAATAACTGAAGACACATTAGAAAGGGCACATCTTATATAGTGACAGGTGAAGGGAGATTGAATCCCATTGGTCGAGAGAAAGGAAAGGGGCAGGAGGTACAACCAATTAAGTGCATACAAAGTAAAAGGGAGATTGAATCCCATTGGTCGAGAAAAAGGAAAGAGGCAGGAGGTACAACCAATTAAGTGCATACAAAGCGAAAGGGGATTATAGCTAAACAGATGAAGTGAAAGGGGGAAATAACTAAATATGGTTTCAACAGTGTGAAGGGATAATTCCAAGCTTTACAGAAATGGACCTATCAGTGGTGAAATATATTGAGGTATATCCTCATTTAAACATTTACCAGACCTGTCACTTTTGATAATTTCGAATTTTTCAAGTACATTCAACATACCTCCCTTTGGGCAAAAATGAAGAAATTCTACAAACTGTCTGTCTGTCAAATCAAAATTGTAACTATGATTAGATTCCTTAAGATGTTTTGCAAATGTAGACTTACCCTTTTTTCCCCTGAAATCCTCCATATGCTCGTCTATTCTTTCCCTAAATTTCCTACCAGTCTGACCGCAATATTCGTAGCCACAAGAACATTTTAATTTATAAACTCCACTTCTATCCTGCACACTAATTTTGTCCTTAACGGATCCTAGTAATGCTTTAAGACTATTTTTAGTTTTAAAACCTACTTTATAACCTCTCGATGATAGAATTTTGCCAATTTTATCAGAAATTTTCCCATAATAAGGTAAACTTATCCATTGCTTTTCTTCTAAAGTTACATCTTCCCGAGCCAGATTGGAAACTTTTTCCCTACTCTTTGCATATGGAGGATTGCATATGGCGCATATGGAGGATTTCAGGGAAAAAAAGGGTAAGTCTACATTTGCAAAACATCTTAAGGAATCTAATCATAGTTACAATTTTGATTTGACAGACAGACAGTTTGTAGAATTTCTTCATTTTTGCCCAAAGGGAGGTATGTTGAATGTACTTGAAAAATTCGAAACTATCAAAAGTGACAGGTCTGGTGAATGTTTAAATGAGGATATACCTCAATATATTTCACCACTGATAGGTCCATTTCTGTAAAGCTTGGAATTATCCCTTCACACTGTTGAAACCATATTTAGTTATTTCCCCCTTTCACTTTATCTGATTAGCTATAATCCCCTTTCGCTTTGTATGCACTTAATTGGTTGTACCTCCTGCCCCTTTCCTTTTTCTCAACCAATGGGATTCAATCTCCCTTTCACTTTGTATTCACTTAATTGGTTGTACCTCCTGCCCCTTTCCTTTCTCTCGACCAATGGGATTCAATCTCCCTTCACCTGTCACTATATAAGATGTGCCCTTTCTAGTGTGTCTTCAGCTATTGTTTGTTACTGATGATGGCCTAACCGTCGAAATCGATTTAACATAGTAACTCTTTATTTATCGTGGAAATAGACAACGTTTTTCACTAACTTCCTGATCATAACATGATTGCAACATTTGTAGATGACACTGCAGTCTTGGCAGTGGGTGACAGCAACACTGAATCAATTTCAAAACTCAACAAGTCCTTCTCTAAAATCAATATCTAGACATCGAAATAGAGAGATCTAGATCTAGAGAGAAATAGATCAGATTACACGAGGCCAAGTCGGTGCACATTGACTTTGCCAACCAGAGGATAACCACAGCCCTACTTTCCTTAACAATGTGGCAATTCCCTACGCGAAGGCAAATATCTGGGAATGACACTAGATGCTAAGCTCAGGTGGAAGGAACATGTTGGGGAAAAAAGAAAGAAAACTGAACTCGTTTTCAAACTCAGAAGAATGTACTGACTAATTGGCCATAGATCTACCATGACCATTGGTAACAAGCTGCTATTGTACAATCAAGTGCTAAAACCAGTTTGGGGGTATGAAAGGTAGTTTTGGGGCTGCACAGCTCCAACCAATAGACAGATCACCCAGCGTTTTCAGAACTTGGTTCTACAACATATCATGGATGAGCCGTGGTTTCACATTTCCAATATGATGCCCTCCACTGTGAACTTCCAAGTTGTTACTGTGGGAAAAGTGATTAAGAAGCGAGCTACTGCTCATCTTGTCAGACTAAAAGGTCACGTAAATGAGGAAGCTATTAAGCTTCTGAATATGCAAGGTCTAACTCGTCGCCTTAAGCGATTGAAACCACATGACAAAACCACTAGTGTAGGAAGTGAATGTGAAAAGTGAGAGAGACTTGGGACTAAGATATACATCTTAACCCCTGTAAAATGTATATTAGTAAAGTAGGTCTAATTATACATTAATCTTCATAATCAGTGCAATAAAATATTTAAAAGAATGTGCACTTCTATGAATTCAAACAACACTGATATATTCCGCTGTCACTTTCAGTTTTTATTATTGGATAAAAACCCTCTTGCACGAGCACCATTTGTTTCAAAGAATTTAAAAATTCGTTTGAACTAGATCATCAGGGAAGAGAGGACCCGGTAAATTTGATGCTATTTTTGGTTCCTCCAAACAAACTTCTCGAAAGCTCGGATTTTTCCTTCAAAACCACTCACAGCTACAACATACAAGTAGGCAACCCACTGTATCAAAAAAAGTGTTTCCAATGAATTCTTAGCTTAGACCTTGATACTTTTGACACTAACGGTTATAACAACTACCGGCTATAACGACCAAGAAATTCAAAGGATAATGAGCCTCAATTGGGACCAGAAGACTCAGTACGCACTTATTACTTGATTCAGGATCAAACCAAACCCACCATTTTCTATTTATGCTGACAAAACTGATGCTCATTTAAATGCACTACCACTGAGCCCCAAAATTCTTTTGACATATCGTCTCATATCTGGGTTAAAGGATACAAGAACTATTTATACTTGGCTAAATGAATAATGCTGAACATCGGACCACTTTCTTACAGCGTTGATCTTGTGAAATTCCAGTTTACTGTATTCACGATTTTATTTAAGCTTCTTTCAATTTCAACTACACATTTCCAGGACTTACCTAAACTCAGGGTTGTGGAACCATAGTTGAAGCAAACTGTTTACATAACAAGTCGCCCCAAGGTTTTTGAGGCCGACAAAAGTATTGGGTTTTCTCAATTCGAGGGTCGGGTCATCATCGTCACTCTCCTCAACTGCCTGGGTGAGCCACTTGGTTTCTCCAAGAGATGATAGACAGTAAGGACTTGCTCTGCAATTCCTCCTACAATAGATACATCAGTTGTAATTAAAGATACTTGACAAGCCGACATAATTGAAAACTCGACTTCATAGTAGGTCAAAGTAGAAGACTGTTGACTTAAGGCAACTATCCTGCTCACACTATGTTGCGGTAAATTTCAAAGAAATAATTTGAAAAAGCCCATGAAGGCGTGGTTTTACAAACGAAAAACGGAGTATTCGTTCTATTCTGTTGGCCCCCCTGTGTCTCCCCGACCCTCTCAAGTGCCCCCATCTCACTTCAGTTCAAAGACCGGTAAATGTTGCAGGTAAATGGCTGGGTGGCGGAAAAAGTCTCCAGCCTGGGTGGGCACTAAACAGCCTTCTACTTCGACCTACTATAATCCTACTCAAACTTTCCCACAGGTAAGTAGAGTTCTCAATTATAGTAAGGTCTTCGTAGAAGACTGTTTAATTAGGCAGCTCGTTCAAAGCTTTCATTCGCCTGCTTGTAAGAAGAGGAGGCGGTAGTGGGGGTACTAAGCATTACTGCCGTTTTACTATGGATAAAACATAAAAGGGAGAAAATTGAGCTCCTTTTACTCACTTATGGTACACACTTTACAACTCCCCCATGTGTACCTATGCCATAGTGTGTAAGCAAAACCGATTTGCAAAAACGGACTAAAGCTGGATTCACATGGAGCGGAACAGGCACAGAAAAAATGAAGGACGGAACGCAATCTGTTTGACTGTTGGGACAACACTTGAGGTGAGTGGCCAATATGTTGTCGGAAGGGGCGGACGGTGGTAGAAATTTCAAACCGTTTCTGCGTTCTATCAAGCCCAGCGCAAGCGCAGAGGACAGGAATGTTGATAACCGCAAGTAAAGGTTCCAGATCTGAGAGGCTATCAGTAGAAAGGTTATGATTCCGTTCACCATGGAGACCCCTTCATGTGAACACTCTATCTGACTCCGCTTTCCACGCTCGTACCGTATGAAATAAGGAAATAAGGGGGAGTCCGGGTTCCCTGCAGCGTAGAAACTCTGACAGCGAGAAAATGCAAATGTAAATTTGTTTCCTGGAAAGGATAAAACCTTGGTACTTACTGCTTTCCATATCTTCTTGCATGGAAATATGTTCTACGAAGAAGAGAAAAAGTTTCTTCAACTTAAATTCCTTCTTCTGCTTCTAACCCAGTCGGAGTCTGAAGACCCGATGAGGTTATTCTTGATGTGTATCTCGGGTATTAACTTTGGCGTCCGATGACGGTCGTCCTGGAACTCAACATCCTGAAAAGGATGAAAAGTCGGTATACCCGAGTTTTGTCCCAATGGTTAAACCAGGCTCGCGGAAATAACCGTGGAAACCGAATTCCTCGCACTGGCACTACCCACACTGTGTCGGGATTCCTTATCCATAGTTAAAAGGGTAGCCGGACGCACCTCATAACGAAAGTACCACTCGAAAAGTCTACTGGGCGTAAAAACTCCGAAAACATAGTCCGCACTCACAAATGTTAGCAAGAAAATATTGGAAAGGAAGAAAAATCACGGACCTTTGGTTACGCGCAACAAGGTAGAACAAGAATTGAGGTGGCGGCACTCGAGAGGGTCGGGGAGAACAGGGGGGCTAATGGAACAGAACGAAAACTCCATTTTTCGTTTCAGAAACCACGCCTTCGCGGATTTTTTCGAATCATTTCTTTGAAATTTACCGCAACGTAGTGTGAGCAGGATAGCCGCCTACGTAAACAGTCTTCTACAAAGACCGTACTATAATCAATATCAATTAACTACGTAGCTAAGTACTCCTAAACCACAAGAATCAGGTAATTGATATATTTTCAGCTAATTCAGTTCAAATAAATCAATCGATCTAACCTACTACATCTAGATTTTTATTTTATACAGTTTACGAATTTCCAGTTTTTATCAAGATTTATGATCATTAATGAACTAGAGGTGAAGTAGTTTCAGATAAAATGTAGGTATCAGCAAATATTATTCTTGTTTTCAATTCAATAGACAGCTAGGGCTATAGGGCCAGAAGTGAAGCTAGTAATATCTCTTAGTAACATCGTATATTTTGATTAATTTCAATGCTTTTAGTTCACATCAACTACCTTAAACAAGGCTAATCAACAAAAATTTTGAAACTAATAACATGAATTACGATATATTACCAAATAAATGGAGTTCATATTTTTGATGAGCATAAAATGAAGGTAAATCGTGAATTGCAAGAAAAATTCGTGTGTGAGGTAGTATTGTGAGAAAAACAAACTCAACTCCATTTATTTCATTCATGCGAGTTTCTGAAATTTATTCTCTAAATGTATGAGGTCATCAGGAATCCAAAGCATTGAAAGGGTTACTATTTCAAGAAGGAATATGTCAATAAGGAATTTGTAATGTGGCCCTTGGAATGAATTGAGATGCAAATTGAGAAGCGATGTCGACTATGCATCGTAGACACAAAATTATTCAAGATTCATAATTCATCAGCGCTACTCGAATAGGTAGATTATGAAAAGCAGTGGGGAGTAGGTAGATGAATGTTGTCATTGATCAATTTTGATTAAGTCGACCGATTTTGAAACATGACGTTTGAATGAGCGAGGGTTGCTTTTGTCATAATTAAAATAGCACATCACCACAAATCAATACGATCAAGTAGACCGATCAGTTGTCTGCAACATTTACCTGCATGCTGAAGGTTTACACCTTGGGATGTTCAATCTGTATGCAGATTTAATATTATCTTCAGAAATATTGGCCACATCTACAGTATCACACCAGAGCCACGCTGCCTTAGCATGATGTAACTTCTTAACCAATGGCATTTTGAAGTTGGGTGTACGAAACGTTTATCAGCACCTGGTCAAACAAACAAACAAAAATTAATTAATACAAACGTGTTACGAATTTATGAGATCCAGGTGAATCTTCTCCATAACTATTAAGATGAGTGCTTGTCCGATGCCTGTTATGCTGTCATACACAAGAAAGGAGGCGGGTATTTACTTAGATCAAAATCGGTATTAGACTTGAAGAAAAAAGTTCCAGTCATGCAGCATGATCGTATGAGCGAATTTTCGTAAGTTATTTTATTATATTATGTTAAATTGTTTTGAAATTTGAGCTTTTTGAGTGCAAAGGCATTTTAACTATTGACTTTCTGACAAAAAACGTATTCTAAATAGTAATCTGCTGTTCAAACAGAGATATAGAATTTTTAGCTTTTTTTCAGTTTTTATCGATTGTATAACAAATTTTAATGCAATTCAAGTACATTTTTCATTTGTACATACATTTTCTATGTTCTATATTATATTCGGTAAACACTATTTGATCAATACTCAGATGAAAATTATAAATGCAACTATTTTTAGCCAATTTGAGCCATTTTTAGTGATTTTTTCAGCACATTTTTTTGAAATGTCACCAGTTCAGGAATCGTTTCATAATACCTCACTCAAAACAAACTCTAATGAAGAAATTTTTCCAAATTTTTTATTTGGAAAAATTTTATTTTTTAATTTTTTATTTCAACATCTTTCGAGCCTTTGCAATAGCTTCAAATTCTACTAAGATTCGCTATAATATAAATCAGGAATGGTCTAATCAAATGGAAATTTCTGGTTACAAAATTTGGGAGAGTTTTTAAATTGTTTATTGACTTCCTTTAAGGTTTTTTGGGGGCTGAACACGAATTTATGGTTGGCCACTAAAAATTTGACGCAGGAATTGGTCAACAACGCAAACAGAAATGGAAACCTCTTTCATTTTGGTTTTTGGCTCACAACTTGGCAAATATACTCTAATGGAAAAAACACTCTTCACAAGATTAAAGGAAATTAAATTGTGTAGCCTATAATTTTTTTCGCCAGACGATTTTATTGGCTGTAATCGCTAACTCTCCGTACATGCATATCCACCCTCAATACAAATAAAACTTCTAAATGTAATCTATTCTTAGTAGGTAACCTTTACAGAAACAGAATAACCTCTCCCCACCCAACCACTACCCCCACTCTTATATGTATTCTCCTCTTCCATTTGTAGTTTTGATAAGGCAAACACTAATATTCAGTTGTGCAAATTTTCATCAAATTTTTTTTTCTTTTTTTTTAAGGTTTAATCCGCACCTCAACCAGAGAGCCATGTTGCCGTCCTTGACTAAAAAGGAGCGGCCATCATGGACTCCACAGGCAACTCGGTGGGGGAAAAAATTAAGGGAACCGTGATGACCACTGTTTAGCCCCCAAAGTGGATAAATAAAAACCCCAAAAATAAAGTAATACGACTAAGACTAGATGTAAAATAGGCTAATAACTATATACATGCTACTATATACAATCAGCAAAGTGAAATAAAACTACGACTAGATGTATACAAATATATCACAGTTCGTAGTAGAGCTCAGCGGCTCTCAGGTACAACAGGGATCGGACGTTGTCTGGTCCGGATAAAACGTCAACCCACTGAGGGGGCTGATGATGGACTCGGAGGCCCACAAGGGCTGGGCAGTCCTCCAGAAAGTGGCGGATGAACAGATCACCCCCACACCTCCCACTCACAACATCTCAAGTTTCTGCGCTAAGCAGGTGTCTGTGAGTAAGACGGGTATGGCCAGAGGCAACCCGGTTGACCACTATTCGATCCCTCCTTGGAAGTAGGGTTAGAAAGGGCCCACCGGGACACTACGCATACCAGTGACCTCACCCTGCCATTGCTCATGCCAGATGGAATTGGCTTTATGTTGCATGTGGGAGATTTGATCCTCTATGCATATAGGCAACATATCAATGAAGTTATCACCAATGAATCTCCTTGCAAGGGCATCTCCACATTCATTGTCATGAATACCCACATGGCTCGGTACCCAAACAAAAGTTATGGTTGAGCCCAATGTCGTGGCTTGGTGTAGCAACTCACTCAAAACTCCACCAATTGTGAGTGCATACTCATCATGCACATTGCGTTTTCTGCAAAAATGGATAGAGGTAGTTTTTTCAGGTGGAAAACTGAAACCTCGCATCCGTGCCGTTTGATAGATGGTGTCAATAGCACGTTGCAATGTGTCACACTATAACTTCCACAGTGATTACCAAAATTACTTCATATTATTAATCTACACCTCACAACTTTTGATCGAAGTGTGTATCTGTGTCATCAGTCATACATACATGTGTTATATTTCTGATTTTTATCGCCAACTAGATAGTGGGGGGGTTTTAGACTAGGCAAAAACTGTAGTGCTGCCCCTCAGCTTGTTTAAACCAAAATTAAGAAATGTAAATCGATTATAGGATGTTTCAAATATCAACAATAAGAAAGAGGTGACTCCAACAATTCCAAATCATATTTTTGAAATTGGAAAAAATGGTTTGAAGTGGAGAAATCTAAGTAGTTTAGGGTTTGTTCGGCTAACAATTCTGAACTGGTTCTGGATGGAACCACGTTCTGAAAAGGGAGGGGATGGAACTAGTACGGAACTGTGCTCAGCCGAACGGTCTTCAGGATCGTTCGGAACTGATAACTTCAACAGAAACTTCTTTTCAGTAACCTCAACAGAAAAATCTCAGGTCTGGTTGAACTGGTCCTGGGCGGTAATGGATGCCTAAACGAACAGCGGGCTGTCGGTACTGGATGAGTTCCAAGCCTAAACGAATGCCACAAAGGGGGCACACGTCGCCGTGGAGCTCACATATAGCTGGATCCTCCACCGAATAGTCTCGATAGTATAGATTCGGCCTCTTAACACATCGATGCATTCAGATATAAGCTTCGTTCTCAGTGCGCGTTCTAACAGTTCTCGAACTCATGAGAACTGGGACGGGGAGTCCCGGGGAGTTCCGGAACTTGTGGAACCGTGTTCTGCACTGCGAACGATTTCAGAACTTGGAAGTGGAATAACCTGTGTTGTTTGTGACCTCACTCAACTCGTGTTACCTTCCAGTGCTCCCTTTTCAAATATTTGTCATTCCAGAAGATAACTATCCTTAGGATTGAGATAAAAATCCCTTTACTACTTACATTTCATTATTATTTGCTGAAAATCGATAAAAGCTCCCCAAAAAAGCTAAAATTCCCAAATCTTTTTTGAGTCGCAGATTATTATTTAGAACGAATTTTGTTGACATAATGTTGGTTACTACGATTTCAAAGTGTTCTAATTTCAAAACTATGTACCTAACGTAATATAGGTACTAAGATAATTTACGAGATTCGCTCGTACGATCATGCTGCATGACTGGAACTTTTTTTTGCCATACCTTGCCATAAGGACCGAAGTGGTGATGGTAGAGGGTGCTGTCCTGAAAACGGTGGGCTAACTCTTCCGCGAGCCCACGGCTTATTCTAAAGTGGTAAACGAACTCTTCGTCGTCAAACCTTGGCACGATTTTCTCAAAAAAATTTGAGTTTCTTGGATGTAGACGAGATCCAACTATAACTTCGATCTCGTCCTCATCGTCTACAAACCACGGAACACCATCGTCGAAATTATCGCTATCTGTACTTGACGAGCTAGTTGACATTTCGAATTATAGAATAGTTTGGTAACGTATAGAGACTGAAAGAGAATGAAGCTGAAATTGTTATGATCGATGAAGCGAAATAAAACGAGCGAAATAAAACGATATAAGGTTGTTTAATGAATAAAGTCGATGAAGACGAAAGTTGTTTATTCCACGAGATCCGAAAAATAGTGAAATGCGCATGCGTTAACTACGTCCTTGCGTTCGAGTTCTCACAGTTCCGAAAAAAAACGCGAACTCTCAGAACCGTTCGGAACTGGGTTCCGAAGACACTGCGAACGCAGAACTCGGCGTTCTTGACGTTCCGGAACTGGGCGTTCTGGCACTGCGAACGACAAAACTCTACTGCGCTTGCCCAGAACCGTTCTGAACTCCCAGAACGCGCACTTAGAACGAAGCTATAGTGATAGGAGTTGTTTCAGAGCGCTCTGGAGACCCCCCTCGAAAGCATTTCCTATGGAGCGGTAAAGTACTGTGATTGTTTCCAGAAGTAACGGTTGCGGCGTAGTCCAATGGATATGATAACTCAGTCTCATGAGCTGAAGGTCGTGGGTTCGAATCCTGTTGCATGGTCATATTTTATTTTGCTCGTAGAACTCCCGAAATATACTTCTAAAACGTCATTCTGACCTGCATGTCCAACTAATCTGCATTTTCACTAACGGATTGACTACTTGATGTTATGTATTTTTGAGATGCGAGCTTGCGAGCATCCAGACCACCAAACTATACACTTCATTTTGACCTACATGTCCACTAATCTGCATTTTTACTAAGGGATTAACTACTTGATGTTATGTATTTTTGAAATGCGAGCTTACGAGCATCCAGACCACCAAACAATATATACTTCATTCTGACCTACAAGTCCACTAATCTGCATTTTTACTAAGGGATTGACTACTTGATGTTATGTATTTTTGAGATGCGAGCTTGCAAGCATCCAGACCACCAAACTATATACTTCATTCTGACCTACAAGTCCACTAATCTGCATTTTTACTAAAGGATTGACTACTTGATGTTATGTATTTTTGAGATGCGAGCTTGCAAGCATCCAGACCACCAAACTATACACTTCATTCTGATCTACATGTCCAACTAATCTGCATTTTTACTAAGGGATTGATTGGAACTTTTTCAATTTTGGCGCTTAGGTCAGATGATTTCAAAATGAGAAAATCGATACTATCGAGAATGGCTATTCAATGGCAGTAAATAAAAGTGGGGGATCCCTATATAGCCCAGTCAAATGAGAGGAAACAGGAGAAAAAATTCATAGTAAAGAAATTTCTTCACCAGGCTCTTCCTTCACACCTAGTAAATCATATCTCAAAAGTCCCCTAGTATGGGGGGTGAGCTCGAGGAGGGGGGGGGGGGGTTCTCCTTTTTTTCGACTTTTTTTTCGGTTTTTTGCCTATAACTCGAAAATTAAGCGTTCTAGCGACTTGTTTACTATTACCAGAATTAAAGTGCATAAAATTTCCTACAATTTTTACTCCTGATTTCATTCTCTACGATTTGGCGTTCCGCCGCTAGAGCGCGTTGAAAAGTAAGTATCGGTTCGAAAAATCAGCAAAAATGCCTTTATGCTCTTTTTACGCAGAAATCATTCGTATTTAGATTCTGGGTGACTTAGAATACATCATGATTTGTTTTAAGAACATCAGTGTTGCTCGGACAGTGGCTTGAGCAGGTTTGATGTATGTCTTTTTTTTTTTCTGTTCTTCGCTTACATCCAGGAAACTGTGATAACCATAATACATTTTCAGCACCCTTACCAACTCACTGTGAATTATCAGTGAATATATATGTATATAAAACACAGTGGCTATAAAAAAGAAAAGAAAAAAAAGGAACTAAAGAAAATGAGCTGTGTTTCATCAAAAAATGTTTAATGTGCAGGTACAGTATAACCCATGTTAAAGTAATATTCACAAAAGGAGTGGGAGGGGGAAGGGGTCATCAATCTTCACAGGTATCTGCTCTTCATCCATTGAGAATCACCATCCACAGTCAAACTGAAAATTAAAAATCGGATAACAGTGAGGTGCATATAATCTTATATTGAGAGATAGATGAAGTTCATGCAGATGATTAGGATGAAACTTACAGGGCGAAGACATATGTGTTCAGTGGGTAGTCTTATGGTTCCATGTCTGTTTCATCATCTTCTGTAGATGAACCGTCGTCAGCAAGTGGTGGGTTGTTTGTGCAGGAACCTGAACAGTTGGAGCAGAGTGTTGAGCAGTGGATGCCAGCTCTGCGGCATCCACATTGACCACTACCGCAGCTTTTGGTGCAGCTGCAAAATATATTCTGCAGAATTGGGGCTGGAGTAGAGAGTCGATGGCTTCCTCAAACCAATTCCAACTTTGGATCCACCAGCAACATCTGAAATTCTGCAGAATATATTTTGCAGCTGCACCAAAAGCTGCGGTAGTGCTCGATGTGGATGCCGCAGAGCTGGCGTCCACTGCTCAACACTCTGCTCTAACTGTACTCAGGTTGCAGCAAAAAAAACCCACCACTTGCTGACGACGGTTCATCTACAGAAGATGATGAAACAGACATGGAACCATAACACTACCCACTCAACACATAAATATATCATCGCCCTGTGAGTTTCATCCTAATCATCTGCATGAACTTCATCTATCTCTCAATATAAGATTATATGCACCTCACTGTAATCCGATTTTGAATTTTCAGTTTGACTATGGATGGTGATTCTCAATGGATGAAGAGCAGATACCTGTGAAGATTGATGACCCCTTCCCCCTCCCACTCCTTTTGTGAATATTACTTTAACATGGTGTAATGAGAACGAAAGAAATGCGAGTATTAACCAAACCTAGAATTAGGCTTTATTGAGTATAAATGTCTCGTACAGAATAATTAGAAAATGTTAGAGTCGTTAGTTTCAATGTAAACATGGAAACGAGATTTAGTTGGTGACACTATAAACGAGTGGTAATAATTTCATCACATTTTCCCCCTGTCAGTTTTCCACACATAGTCCTGGAGATACTTCGGAGGGTTCTTGGTCCTTAATGAACGTTTCGAGGGTTGAGGTACTTGCTGTTCTTGGGGTGGCTCAGGAAGGGAATAGTCACGATCATCAGGCTCAACATTTGAATGTTCTGGCTCAATCGCATCCGGCTCCTCTTGTTCTATGGACAGTGGTGGGTTGGTATCTTGGGCTTTATTCCCCATTGGCGCTAAGTGTCGATTCGAGACAGTGGTCTCCCGCCCATCAGGTAATTTAACATGGGAGTAGTCTGGATTAGCCTCAAGAAGATCAACTCGAATAACAGAAGGTTCATACTTGCTGCCACCAGCTTGGCGTTTCATCAGAACCGGACCAGGAGTTGCAAGCCAAGTGGGTATTGATGAGCCATGAGGTGATCTTCTTGGGTGCTTAAACATCCTTTCATGTGGAGTAGTGTTAGTAGAGGTGCAGAGAAGAGATCTGATTGAATGTAAGGCCTGAGTGAGGACTTGCTCCCAGTCTTTTGTCTCCAGAGAAGAGGATCGTAAAGCGAATTGGATTGTTTTCCAGACAATGCCATTGTACCTCTCGACCTGGCCGTTTCCTCTGGGATTATATGGAGTGGTTCTACTCGTTGCCACGCCTCTCGCAGTGAGATATTCTTTAACTTCGGCTGACATAAAGGACGTTCCCCTGTCTGAGTGGATGTATGCTGGCATCCCAAAAATACCAAACAGAGTTGAAAGATGGCGTATGACAGTTGATGCTGACATGTCTGAGCATGGAAAAGCGAAAGGGAAACGGGAAAATTCATCAACAATAGTCAATAAATAACGGTTGCGAGTTGCTGAAGGAAGGGGACCCTTGAAATCAATATTCAAGCGTTCGAATGGAGCTGTAGCATGCACAAGGATTCCATCATTCTTCATAAACCTTGGCTTTAGTTCTGCACAATCTTGGCAGGCAGAGGAAACTCGACGAATCTCTTCTATTGAGAATGGGAGATTTTTGGTTCGAATCCAATGGGCCATTCTCGTTACTCCTGGATGACACAGACTGCGGTGCAAGCTTTGTAGGTCCAACGAAGTAGAAGAAGCACTTATCCGAGAAAGGGTGTCTGCAACGGTGTTTTCTTTCCCTGGGCGATAAACTATTTCATAGGAATAGCATGCCAACTCGAGACGCCAGCGCATTATTTTATCGTTTTTGATTTTGCTATGTCTCGTTTTATCAAACATAAATGCCACAGAGCGTTGGTCAGTGATTAGACGGAAGTGCCTCCCTATTAAGTATTGCCGCCATTTTCGGAGGGCCTCGACAATTGCTGCCGCTTCTTTTTCTATTGCTGGATGATGAATTTCAGAATTTGATAGCGTTCTGGAAAAGAATGCCACAGGACGGCCTCCTTGTGATAGTGTGGCAGCAATGGCAAAATCCGAAGCATCCGTTTCTACTAAAAATGTCTCGTTTTCATCAATAGCTGAAACTACGGACTTCGCTATATCAGTTTTCAGTGAATTGATGAGTTTATTCGTTTCATGTGATAAAGGGAAGCTTTTGATTTGGACTAGAGGTCTGATACGATCTGAATAGTGGGGGATCCACCTGGCATAATGTGCAAACATTCCTAATGCCCTTTTTAAATCTTTGGGATTGGTAGGAGAGCGAAGTTTCATCAGGGGTTGAAGCCTATCTTCATCAGGCTTTATTTGGTTGTTTGAAATCGTGTAACCTAAGAGTTTAATGGATGTTTGTGAGAATTTCGACTTGTTATCATTGAGAGTAAGGTTGTATTTTTTTGTTGCTTTTAAGAATGATTGAAGGTTTTCATCGTGTTCTTCTTTCGTTTGACCACAAATGGTTACATCATCTAAGTATGAATAGGTTTGTCTCAGTTTTTCAATATTAATTATGTTATTAATAAATTTCTGAAATGCAGGAACCCCGTTCGTTACACCAAAAGGAATTCGATTAAATTGGTATAGATTTCCATCTGCTTCAAATGCTGTGTACAGCTTTTCCGAATCTAGAATTGGCACCTGATGGTACGCAGATTTTAGGTCGATTGTGCTAAAGAAATTATTTTTAGCGACTTTTGCCACAATATTCTCTATGTTTGGTATGGGGTAAGCGTCCAACATGGTAAATCTATTAATGGTCTGAGAGTAGTCAATACACATTCTCTTTTTGTGATTAGGGTTTTTTACTATGAGAATTTGAGCTCTCCAAGGCGAAATACTTGGTTCGATTATCCCATCTTCCAATAGCTTCTGCACTTCAGTTTTTATAAATTCTGAGTCTTCTTTTGAATGATAACGGGATCTAACAGCAATAGGACGGATGTCCTTAAGGAGATTGGTGAATAGTGAAACAGGAGGGACCTTGGCAGCGGCAAGATTGCATATTGACAGAGGTTTTTCAGAACCACCTAACCTCATTTCAAGCAGTGAATGCGTCGATAAGATGTCATGCCCTATGATTACATCAGAACATAAGTTTTTCATTATCAATAATTTAGAGTTGATATAAGCGTAGTCTTGAAGCTTAATATCGACATAACAGCAGCCATCAACTGTTGAGGTCAATGAAGAACTTGCCATGGTAATTTTTTCGTTTGAAGGGAGTATTTGAACGTTACACTTACTGACGAGCGTGCTATCGAGAAAACTAGAAGAGCTCCCTGTATCTATGAGTGCCATGCATTTGATGTTATTGATCTCCACAGGGACTATGGCTTTATGCAGCGACTGAGGTGACAAAACTGCTGTTATGGCAGAGATTATGTGGTCAGAATTGGAAGTAGCAGAGACTGCATTGGACTTCTTACTACGAGATCGGCATACACGACTGTAATGCCCAATTCTCCCACAATCTTTGCATTTTTCATCTCTAGCCGGGCATTCACTTCGGGGATGACGTTTGTATCCACAAAAGTAACATTTTGCGATCTTATGGAGTAACGTTGCTGCGCAATTATCGGTCACATCCATGAGAGGATGATCTGTGGTATTACTGTCAGTAGTGGTTGCGTTCATTGGTAATGTTGGGGCTTGAAAGCTTAGTGCATGTTGTTGAGCAGATTCCAGAGCACGAGCCTGATCGAAAGCCTGTGCTAAGGTTAGTGAAATGTTCTCTAATAATCTTTGACGAATGGAAGAAGAGGCTAACCCGGCAATGAATGCGTCTCGTACAAAGGAATTCTTATTTTCCTCTGCCGTCACTGCTCTGAAATCGCAATCCTTACTGAGAAGATTTAGTGCTTGTAAATAGTGGTCGACAGTTTCGCTCGGGGCCTGACGACGAGTCGCTAGACAGTATCGTGCAAAAATTATGTTTTTGGGCTTAACGTAAGTAGCTTCTAGAACTGCTATCGCATCATTATAGGTAGTGCTATCGCTTATGAGAGTATAGCACTTTTCTTTCGTTCTCATTACAATTTATTGAGTATAAATATGGAAAGATGTCTTCGCCCGGACCGTTTATCCATCGACCCATCTGCAAGTAATGCATCTGAAGAATGGATCCACTGGAAGAAGACCTTCACTAACTACTTGTCGGTCACAAAAGGTGAGAATAACACCCCCTTAACAGATGAAGAGAAATTACTTTTACTGACCAACCACATTTCAGCTTCTATTTATACTCAATAAATTGTAATGAGAACGAAAGAAATGCGAGTATTAACCAAACCTAGAATTAGGCTTTATTGAGTATAAATGTCTCGTACAGAATAATTAGAAAATGTTAGAGTCGTTAGTTTCAATGTAAACATGGAAACGAGATTTAGTTGGTGACACTATAAACGAGTGGTAATAATTTCATCACACATGGGTTATACTGTACCTGCACATTAAACATTTTTTGGTGAAACACAGCTCATTTTCTTTAGTTCCATTTTTTATTTTCTTTTTTAGAGCCACTGTGTTTTATATACATATATATTCACTGATAATTCACAGTGAGTTGGTAAGGGTGCTGAAAATATGTTATGGTTATCACAGTTTCCAGGATGTAAGCGAAGAACAGAAAAAAAAGACATACATGAAACCTGCTCAAACCACTGTCCGAGCATCACTGATGTTTTTAAAACAAATCATGATGTATTCTAAGTCACCCAGAAGCTACATACGAATGATTTCTGCGTAAAAAGAACATAAAGGCCTTTTTGCTGATTTTTTTGAAATTATACCTACTTTTCAACGCGCTCTAGCGGCGGAACGCCTAATCGTAGAGAATGAAGTCAGGAGTAAAAATTGTAGGAAATTTTATGCACTTTAATTCTGGTAATAGTAAACAAGTCGCTAGAACGCTTACTTTTCGAGTTATAGGCAAAAAACCGAAAAAAAAAGTTGAAAAAAAGGAGAAAACCCCCCCCCCCCCCCCCCCCCCTCCTCGAGCTCACCCCCCATACTAGGGGACTTTTGAGATATGATTTACTAGGTATGAAGGAAGAGCCTGGTGAAGAAATTTCTTTACTATGAATTTTTTCTCCTATTTGCCTCATTTTGGTCTAATTTGACTGGGCTAATATGTGAGCTCTACGGAGACGCAAGTCAAAGGGGACGCCGTTTAGAATCCTTGGCCTAACGAACCTTTTGAAAACGGGGGCAGGACGCAGGAGCAAAGTACAATCCAGATTTATATGAAAACATTTAAAATACTTCAATACCTATTTAAATATTAGATATTTATATAATTTTATCATATAGATAATTTTAATATTAGATATTTTTATTAGATAAATATTTAGATAATTTTAATGTTAGATATTTAAGAATTTGTATATTAGATACTTAAATATCCTGCAATATAGTACATACCTGCTACTTTTTTAAAATTAAAAAAATATGTATAATGAAAAGAAGTTTTGAATTTTATTAGGTAGGTAAGTATATGTACTTTTTTTTATATCGCCGAAGTACGATAAGTCGTAGCATGGAACATTGAAAAGGAGGACGGGGAAGATCGCGGGAATGAACTGGCGGTTCATTACATACTTCTGCGATTTCCCACATTCTCACTCGCCTACCAGCAAAGATCATACCTCACCTCATTACACACAACGAGTTAATAGGTCTAGCAACTAGAACCTACAGCACCTGGGTTCAGAGTAAAATCGCTTATGAATTGATTACGGTAAACGGATTTCAGGCTTACCTTACAGTCATGCAGATCCGCAAGCCAAACGGACAGCAGTCGATACTCGGCATCAATACCACTGTTGATCGTGAATCAAGAAGTACACAACACTGACAATCCAAGTATAACTGTATATAATATTCAGCAACTTTAATATCGTAAACGAATCTTAAAGAAATAACGCGATAAGTTAGTAGACATTACAGAACAGAATAAAATTTGGTTGTTGTGGCCATAGCGTACATATAGCCATTTACAAACTCCATAGGGAGGTTACAAAAAGGTTAAAAATCTGTGACGTTATCATGGAACCTAGGACCGTACATCCATGGTGATTGGGTCCCCCGGCTCCGTTCCCTATTCATAGGAAAGCCTCCATTTCAGTCGGGCGCTGCCATTTTAAGTATTTTTCGGTGTCGAACCCTCCTACATGTAACATCAGTACCTACTTACTCATCATGTAGAGCCACATGAAAATAATTTGGAGTAAGCAATAGCAGGTAAATTAATATAAATAAAAAATGTTGTAAAAATGAAAAGGTACATGAATGTTTTTTAAATCATCGGAATAGGCAAGTCAGTAAGTAGTATGACAGTAAGTAATTTTTCGAGCACTGTAAAATGTTCAAATGCAAAAAATATTCTTTTAAAAGAAAAATCAATTAAAATTTTAGTCATGCAGCATGATCGTATGAGCGAATTTTCATTCTATATTTATGTAAATCATCAACCGATCACCATTCAATCTGCATGTGTGTGCAACATTATTTGGACCGTTTCGTTAATAATAATAATATAAAACGTTTATTGTGTCAAGACAATACAATAATTGCAATAGTCCAAGTATGACAGATATAAATGACTTAAAATTAATTAATTAATATAAGGACAAGTTTCATTAAATAATCATTTGGAAAAAAATAGATTCGGAGAAAATTTAAAGTTAAATATATTATATTTGATGTTGTTATGAGAAGAAAAGAAAAAGGGGGGGGGGGGGGTTGTGCACACTTGACAATAAATTTTATTCGTTATTAAAGCATTCCTTTATGGCTGACATGAACCAACCAAGAGTGGGCAATGTACGGACCGAAACATGTAGCGTGTTCCAGAACCTAACACCTGCTACCTCTAATGACATGCCAAAAGTCGTGCTTCGGTGAGAGGAGAAGAGTGCACAGAGTTGAGAGTTGAGAGATCAAGTAGTGCACATGATCTTCTGGATGCTGCTCAACGTGCGAGAGACTTCAAATAAGGAGCTAGCACTCCATGAACTATTTCAAATAGTGTTTTAAGGACACGGATTAAAGAGCGTTCAGAATATTCATATTCAGGATATGTCTTCGTGTCATTTTATTACGGTTTTAAAGACAAATTTGATTTTAACCCTGAAATGCAACTGTTGGTCGAATCGACGAATTTCCAAAAACCTTTCAATGATTCTAGAAGAATGGGTGAGGGGATGCCACACCTGCTTCTGGAATGCTTCCTCGGATTATTTGGCCTTGAACCTGAAAAGAATTTTAGACTCTGACCTCGGTTTTTTTTTCCCCCCAGTCATATTGAATGATAAAAGATAAAATGTGTTAGTAGATAAGACAGATGAGTTACAATGCAAATTAATTTTATGTTCTTCATATAGACGAATAAGTTGCAATAGAATACTTTTTTGTTCAAAAGCATCCTGTCATGTTTTGCTATATTTGACTGCATTGAGAAATGAAAGCGTAGGTAAATAATTCAGTGGCACATGGACTACCTATACCTAATCCATTAATTATACATTCTTTTTAATTTTCCCACCATTTACAACCCATTTTGATGATTATGTTTTCTATTCAATTCAGTTTGAGGTTTAGTTCAACAAAACTCGGGATTGTGAAATTTGGTAATGGAATGAAAGGAATGGAGAGGGTATATATCGTGAACTTGAGACATTTCCCCCGATGCTCTCCAAATTTTTATGACTTTTTTTCCTATTTAGTTTTTTATTTAATTGAACATGGAGTCTTAGAATTGTCAAATTGTAAGAAGTTATGGGAGAACGATGATGGGGAAGAGAGGGGAATAAGAAATATAGTAAAATCAAGATACTCCACTCTTCTCAATCAATTTTCACGATTATTTTTTATTTTTTGATCAAGTCATTAGGAAGTTCCTGAAATGCTTGGGATTCTGAGTTTTAACAATAAATTATTCATTTAATTTGTTTTAAGTGTTGTAACTTGGTGGTGGAAATTATACCTATAAAAGAAAATGGTGAATTTTAGACATTGCTATCAACTAAATTCCCCTGCACTCCTATTTCAGTAAGTAGGTACTATTTGATCCCAAGACAGCTCATTATATTCCTATACTCACGTACTACTGGACATACAAATTTCTCAGCCCTAAAAAATTTACTCCATAGTCCAGGAATTTTTGTGAGGCCGAAAAATGTGTTGTGTTTTTTATCAATTTTGTGAAAAATAAAGTTTGTGTTTTTTTCTATGAGCCAAAATTGTGATTATTTCTGAACTTTTTCTCTATGAATTGTCAAAATAGCTATCTATCATAGATACAGCATTCAATCATTCCATTCCCCAAACACCAAAAAACGCGAACTATTTTGGTCCATTTATCATGATTTTTTAATGGTGTTCGTCGCATTGACGAATAAGTTGCAATGAGGGAGACAAAAATATGGTTGCATTCTAGGGTTAAAGTGGACTGGGTCAAAAGACCTGATTCCTGAGTGTAAATTGACACTAGTACTGAAGGGATAACTATACATTTGATGGCAATAGGTAAAAAAATTTCTAAATAATATTCAGCTTTACAAGTACCTACCTACATTTTTGATTTGTTTCAATTTTTTATAGATTATTATAAGCTTATGTTGATGCAAGTGCGGCACCTTTGGGGCTGGTTAACAGCCTTCACAGGAGCTTTTATTCAGAAATATTTCCCAATAAATTGTGATAATTCATTTTTTCATCAGAGATAACACTCCACAGCCAAAAACGCCAACCTTCCTTAGGTACCTACGTAACTAAAGGTGAGAAAAATTCTGCTTGTGGCCCTTCAAACTCATTCTACTTGACAATAAAAAAAGTAAATAAATATAAAAGCAGTTTCTTTTCTTTTTTTGTGATTGATGTCTGTGATGGGGGAGGAGTAGTTTCATTTCGTTTGACATTGTCCGCATCAAATGTGTGTAAATGTGACTTTTTTAAACATGAAATCCATTTTTTGAATCTAGAAAAGGATTTCCATATAGACAATTTAGGGAAAATTTTGTTTTTCTACCTACCTACCATTCAATATGTAACAAAAATGTTATATTTGACATTGAAAGAATGAACTCTTTATTAGTGTTTCCACATGTGTCCAAGAGGTAGCGCTAGTAACGGGGCTTAGGCAGCTCGGGATCCAGCCTCCTTCCTGACGATATCCATATCATTCGAAAATTCGGGGGGGATTTTGTGGTGCGGCGGAGGAAACCAGAGGGAAACGTAGGGATATTTCGAGGGGTATGGTGGAAATTTCCCATTAAGGCATCTGGCAACACTGATTGACTTGACGGTCAACGTAACGGTCCTACCCCCCACTTAACGCCCGGCAATGACCCTACTTTAGTTACGAAGCTTCCGCGGAGCTCCTCCATAGTCGAGTGGCTAATGCTTCCGACTACAGACCAAAAGGTCTCGGGTTCGATTCCAAACCGGAACCAATAAAATTTTTCTTGTATTTCAACCTGCGAAATATACTTTTAAACTTAACTCTGATCTCTTTATCCAACTAATCTATATTTTACTAGAAGGATTGATTTCGAATACCCATTGTTTTTAATTTATATATATTTTTTTCATTTTCTGTGTCATATCGGTACCCATACTGAATCACTGTTATCCTTCAAAAATGCAATGAATAAGACCAATTTTGTAACAAAACATTCCTGTCATGCAGCATGATCATATTAGCAAATGTTCGCATAATTACGTTGAATTGTTTAGAAATTTTTAGCACTTTGAATGTAATCAAATTGCAAAATACCAATTCAATGGCAAAGAAAACTTATTCTAAATAATAATCTGCTCATTAAAAGGAGATTTTGGATCAGTGTAATTTGTTGGACCTTCTAGTTTTTAGTTGATAAACTTTTTTGCGTAATACTTAAAAAAAAAAAAAAAAAAAAAACACAAATTTCACCATTTGGCCGTTTTTAAGTACATTTTTGAAGGTGACAAATTTATTGAACTCAAAAAGTGCAGTCCATCAAGCTCATACTTTCTTTTGGAATAATTGATTTTTTTTTTTAGTGAGGATAGAATTTTGTATCTAATTCTAAGGAGAATCTGGTATCGTCTGGAATAATACGTAGTAAACTTATGAAAAAACCTTAAACTCCAAGAATCCTATCAATGTTTCAAAACGGATTTCCATGAAGAAATTTTTGAAAAAACTTTATTTCAAATTAAACATTTCAAACTTTATCTGCAAAAGCTTATTATGATTTTATTTATTTATTTATATTATTTTTTCAAAAGCAAATTCGCTGAAATTGAAAATTCTTGTAGGCAGTCTATCTTTTCACCAATCAACTCAGAAGCGGAGGTTTAATGTCCGAGTAGAAAGGAACTCAATGGTGTTACATAGGTATAACAAAAAAGCACCTTTTCTTCATCTTTTTGGACAACACATTTAATATACATTTAGGCAACATTAATGCCTACCAATACCTATGCTAACCAACGTCCTTTACAAAAACATTAAATATAGCAAATTTTATAAGAAAAATTGAAAACTCGTGAATTACCAAGCAGTCTTTATTTTCACCAATCAACTCAGGTATAGGTTCAACATTTATTGAATGATTGATTGAGTATTGTTATCACAGATGATTGATTGAGTATTATTATCACAGTCGAAGGGATGTACCAAGTATTCAGCTATATTTATGAAAACAGGAAAAATAAGTTAGTGACATTGCGAAATGAGTTAATAAACTAGGAATAAATGAACAACAACTAGGAACACGACCAGACTATTACTCGTACTATCATCACAATAAAGAGGTTAAGCACCAGATATTCAGCTTTAACTATGGTCAGAAGAACTATAATTTAGTGACATTGTAAAATAAATTATTAGTCACCTAGGAATAAGTGAAAAACAACTACGTACAAACCGAAAGCAAATACCACGACTAGTATTACTATTATAATCACAATAAAAAGGTAAAGTACCAGATACTGGGCTATATTCAAGGCAACAACAGGAACTATAATTTAGTGACATTGTAAAATAAATTATTCACCAAGGAATATGTGAAAAACAACTAGATAGAAACAAAAAATAATTTTTTTTTTAGCAAATAACACATTTCAGCACAATTTTGAGCATACATTTTTTAATGTTCTGGTTTATTGTTAATATAATTCTGTTGACTAAATTTCTGGTAAAAAATATAAAATGACATGTTTTTAGTTTTCAGCCATTCTAGTTATTTTTCTAGAACATTTTTTGAAATTTGGGCAATTGAATATGCTCAAAAAGTGCTAGCCAACGAACTCATCCTTTCATTGGAAAGCTTGGTTTTTTGGCGCAAGAACGGACCTTTTAGGATCTCAATCCTAAAGAGAGTCTGTAACCTCACACACACACAATATATATATATATATATATATATATATATATATATATATATATATATATCAAAATGTGTTACAAGCTAAAACGTTCTATTTTTGGAGCCATCGTTATAGCTTCATTTTCTACGAAAATTCGCTAATAAAGTACCCTATGTTCAGCCATATTTTTGACAACATTCAAACAATAAGTTAGTGAAATAATGAAATAAATGTATTAAATGTATGAAAAATAAATTAAACCGAAAATCATGATTTTCAACTTGGAAACTAATACTACAGAAATTCGTTGAACAATAAGGATAACACAATTATGTTATGTAGGAACGTTTTCAGCAGTGAGAATATTTTGAATAGCAACTGATAAGGTGTCGCCAGCGGAATGTTTGAATATCGCTGCATTAGTTTTTTTCATCTTTTTCTTCAAGCTGAATCGACGCTGTGGCTCAATCTTTTTGCGCACATCCACTTTTTCACGAGAATCAAAGGCTGAAGCACGTTTAAGCTGATTCATAGCGATTATACGAGCTTCGAGGGTTTTCAACGAGTTGTTGATCACTGCGACCTGTAACAAGTAACCACGGCTAATTATTCTGAGTGCGATTTAGATCAGTACCTAGTTCAATCAAATGATACTTTCTGGTTACAAAATTCGAAGGTTTTTTTTTTTTTTTAATTTTTGTGTGCGTTTTTTTTTTTTTGGCGGTGCTGATCACAAATTTATGGTTTGCCAAAAAATATTTGGCGCCCAAATTGGTCCAAATTACAAAATAAGTTAAAATTCATGTTTTGTTTTAGTTTTTGACTCATAACTTGATAAATATAAACTGTTGGAAAACTATTCCTCATAACTAAATTGAAGGGAATTTAATTCCTATAAATGTGTTCTTTATAATTTTTTCGTCAGACCATTAGGTATGCAGGGCATAAAAGCTTAATAAACTTTATTTGAGCAATATTCTGTCAAAAAATATTAATTTAACGATTTTTAACCGTTTGTAGCCATTTCGTTATTTTTTTACAATATTTTTTGAAATTTGACCAATTTAATGTGCTTCAAAAGTGCTGGCCAACGAACTCATCCTCTCGTTTGGAAAGCTTGATTTTTGGCGCAAGGACGGTATTTTGATCTCAAACCTAAGAAGAGTTATCGTCTAGAATGACGCACACACACACACACCACACCACACATACCACACGCACACACACGTTGTAGGTTTTGAATTCAATTTCAATAATTTGTCATTGATTAAATATCAACTTTAATAACCTGTTCCATGGATGTGACTTCATGCATAAGTCTGCAGAACGTGTTGGTCGATTGGTTGATTGCTTTCTCCAATTCTTCTGTACTTGGATCATTTACCCTGTTGATAAAAAAGAGAAATATAACATGTATACTGTCTACAATATGTACATCATTATTCGTAAATGGTTACCACATTTTCATCTTGTGTAGGTGCTTCATTATTTTCTCCACGGAAATCCGTTTTGAGGCGTTCTGAAACGATGCACAGACACACTCATATATATATATATATACTTTGACTTTTACATATAATAAATTCACAAAAGTGAGACTCACTATGAGACGTTTCGTTTATCGTTGTCTCCTAAGCAACACAGTACCAGCATTACTGGTGACTAGGAGGGAGTTGGAGTCTCACTGGATTAAATTAAAAAATAAAATGTAAAATATATATATAAATATATATATATATATATATATATATATATATATATATATATATATATATATATATATATATATATATAAAATATATATATTAATAAATTGTGATCTGACTAGTCAAATATGAGAAATGACCAAGCTAGTCTATGTGTGGAGTTGTTTATTCTATGACGTTTCGGTCCTGGAGCAGGACCCTATAATTCATGTAGATAGTTTTCAATTTAGTTCTTCATTAGTAATAAATTGGTGATTGCATTTAAGTTTGTTGATAGTCAACATTAACACTTAGAACTAGGGAAAAAAATAGAAAAAAATATATGTATATTACTTTATTATTATTTTTTTTTCCCCCTAGTTGTAAGTGTTAATGTTGACTATCAACAAACTTGAATGCAGTCACCACTTTATTACTAATGAAGAACTAACTTGAAAATTATCTACATGAATAGGGTCCGGCTCCAGGACCGAAACGTCGTAGAATAAACAACTCCACACAGACTAGCTTGGTCATTTCTCAACCTCAAATTTCTGTAATTCATATGTGTGTGTGGGTGTGTCATTCCAGCTGATAACTATCCTTAGGATTGAGATAAAAATTCCGTTCTTGCGCCAATAAATCAAGCTTTCCAAATGGAAGGATGAGTTTTAGCTAGCACATTAAATTGCTCAAATTTTAAAAAGTGCTGAAAAAATTATTAAAAAGTTTAAGACATGCAGCACGATCGTATAAGCAAATTTCGTAAATGATCGTATTCTACCAGTGCTACATTGTTTTGAAAGTTGAGCTCTTCGAGTGCAACTAAATAGTTAACTACCAATGTTACCTATGTAAAAAAAAAAAAAAAAAAAAAAAAAAAAAAAAAAAAACTCGTTCCAAAAAAATATTCTGCTATTAAAAAAAAATTTCATCTTTAGCTTTTTCTGCAGTTTTTATTAATTTCGCAGCAAATATTAATGCATTTTAAGTACATTTATCAGCACAATTTTGTGCATACATTTTTTATTGTTTTAGTTTATTGTTGATAATCTTTTTTTGACTAATAAAATTGTGCTAAAAAATGTAAATTTAACGATTTGTAGAAGTATTCAGATGTTTTAGAGATTTTTGGAAAATTGAGCAATTCAATGTGCTCAAAAAGTACTGGCCCACGAACTTGATTTTTTGGAGGAAGAACGGCATTTTTATCTCAATTCTAAGGAGAGTTAACTCTGGTACAACATTTACATCAAAAAGTGTTTTAGTACTGTAGGATTCGTTTCATAATGCCCCAAAACGGTTTTCCATGAAGAAATTTTTCCAAAATGTTCATTTCAAAATTTTTGGAACTATTGCAATAGCTTTATTTTCAACAAAAATTCGCTAAAAAGGCAAAAACAACTAAAGATTGTTAAATTCGTGTTTTTTAGCAGAATATTACCTCATGTTGAAATTTTTGGTACCATTTCAATAGCTTCATTTTCTGCTAAAATACACTAAAAGGTTGGTAGATAGGTAATGGAAACTAGTTTTACGTCAAACTTACTTCTCATCAGAAACAGTCAAATTTTGAACAATATTTGACTTCTCAGAATTCGTGACGTCGTTGTTGATGAGAAGAGCTCTGTGATCCTGATTCTTCATGCCAGAAGTGTCGTATTCCTGCATAGTGGTATCATTCATCTCTTTTTCACTGAGGCTGTCTTTTCTGTGATACTGGGCAACGAGATGGATGTGCTTGCACATGTTATATTTAATGCTCGCATCGATGCATGTGCAAAAGAATTTATGGATGCAAGCATTGCACTCTCTACAGAAAATTTGGCAGGTACAACTAGTATCAGTATTTAATGAAACTATATACGAGTTGAAGGTGCTCGATGAGAAGACAGTCCACAATGAACCACAAGTCTCAGGGACGATTCGATCTGGATTCAGAGTGAGGGAGACCTTGTGTCGCTGACGCAGTGCTTTTAGTTTTGATGTTAATTTCCCCTTTTCCAGGGCGACCAACCTATCGAAGAGTTTTCGGTTTATAAGTCTCATTAGAGCATGAATGGTACTGTCCATCCGTTTGGCTCTTCGTCCTTTGAGGAAAATGTGCTTCAAATCTCCGTGCATTTTTTCTAAATGCATGTTGGTGTTAACATGAGCACCTATTCGGAAGCAATACGCCCAGTACTTATAGTTAGAAGCATAATACTTCTCAAAGTACTGGCCGAATTTGCTAGTGTCTTGATCCTTGTTAAATGAATCAACTACATTGGGGAGCATTCTCATGAAAGCACATTCATCAGTTTCACTAAGTAGAGTACGGAGGGTGTTGCTAATTAATTTCTTCTTCTCTGTGGACTTGATTTGATGGTTGATTTTAGCTTCCCAGGCTCTAAGCACGTGCCATGTACAAAATAGACGTCGAGATGCTTCCCCCATTATATTCTTCCAAGCATTGTAAAATATCTCAGCCATATCTGACATAAAGGTGGCTGCTTGCAAGATCCCTACCCTTTCCTTCACCTTCAAAAGAAATATCTCCATACCAAAACAGTCGTTTCGATCCGTAATGCAAAAGGCACAGGGGAAGCCCTGTCCTAAATCGTCAATAATTAAAAGAGTGGTTAGTTCATAACCATACCCTGTCGTGCCGTGCGTAGAGTCCATACAAACGACACCATTTCCGAATTTGGTCAAAACATCCTGTTGGCCAGGAGTCATTACTGCGAGAAAAAAATCTTGTTGTTGCAGAGCAGGGTAATGACAATCGCTCAATCCCTTCCCTTTGTAATATAGGATACAAGAAGGAGTATCCAACAGCCTTTCCTTCTCTACCCATGTATCGACACTCGTCGCATCGTCTGAATGAAGTTTGTGTTCTTCATTCAGTTTAAAATCTCTTATCAGATTTCGTAAATCTTTTTTTGTTATTAAACTATCTCGAGTCACGTCTCCAGAGAATTTTCGAGCACCATCCAGCACTTCGTCGAGGGGAATTTTCGAGGAGAGTTTTGCGGCGACTTCCTTTTTTACGGGAGATGAAATCGGCAAGTGAGCCAAATCGAACTCATGTCCAAAATGAGTTGGTGAGAACTTCACCTCGACACGACCGTCGCTGAGGTTACAGACAGAAATACGAGCTGGGCAATGCGAATTAATTTTTCGGGATCCTTGCATTTTCAATTCCCTTTTTTTATCGCAGTCGGAAACTTGCGACTTGAAAACCCCATCCCGATTACATCCGTAATCAATTATTTCCCCCCTATTTACCTTGCTACGGCGCTTAACCACGAATTTCGTAGGGCACTGACGTTCGATGGCTCGCTTCCAATCCAAAAAGGAAGCAAAGGATTGAAACGAGAAGGTCTCTTTCACCACGTTAACAGAGTGAGCATCTGTCAAATGCCTTTCGAACTCTTTATTATTGGCAGCAGAAAAACCGCAGCTTCCACACAACATTTTCTTCGGAAGCAACGAGGACGATGTGCCGTGCACTTCTCGATTATGCCGACGTAAACTATCCTGGTTGCACAAAGTTTTGCCGCACTCGTCACAAAGAGGCATATTAGTAACAAAACAACTACCGAAATACGAACTAACGAAATAACAATACAAAACGAAGACGAAAGTCAAAACGAAATAACGAAAAACACAAACGCGGAAGTCGGTACACTAATGAAAAATCTTTGAAAGTTGAAAAGCACTGAAAAGATATGAGGAAGGAGCATTGAGCATTCAGCAGACGCGGAAAACGAAAGGAACCGCAGGATAGGATCGGGGAACCATTAATCTTGTGCTATTTTTTGAAGAATCCGCTCATGGAAGAAGAGAAAAGGAAGGTTCACTAGGTAGGATCGAGCATGCGGGTGTTGACGGTAGCTCTATCTTTACGACGAGCCTGTGTAGTTACAGGCTTGTTCAAATCTCCGCTAGGTCGCGATATTTGTAGGGGTTGAGATGACGTGACACTCGAAGCGACCGTTGCATAGTGCCTGCCGCCATTACATTTTTTCCATTCCATTCAACCTGCTGTTTTCAACATTCAAATCTATTTTTTTTTATTGTTAATAATTGTTAGTAGATAGTTGTTAAGTTTGTTTTTGTTGTTATAATTTTGTAGCGTACAGTATGTAAGGTACCCAAAGCCTGCCTTGACGGCAGGCAAAACGAAACGTAAGTGCTCTTTATCTTGGTGCCGCAGGTCGGTTTCACCTGAAAATCATATTTCTTTGTTCGCCCCTCCTGCTGACGCAGAAAAGTAAGTTATTTGTCATAAATCAGCTCTAATCATTTATGCAGTATCTTACGTAATATATAAGTAAATGTTCACATTTCCATATTTCGAATCTACCAACTTCTGTATCTACTTCACGATAAGCAATGTAGTTACCAAGGTAGGTAGGTGCATAAATATTAGGTGTGTATACGTTTTGACTTGTAGACAGTTATTTACTTATTGGTTTTTTTCTGTTTTCAGACAGAAGATCTGGCTATCTTTTATCAATCGACCTGAATTATTTACACAATCGGCCGAATACATAAAGACAAATGTCCGAGTATGCAGTATTCATTTCCGACGTTCAGATTTCCGTACCCTCTCTCCGTATGTCAAGAGTCTCCACTCATTCGCTTCACCCTCAGTTCGCCAGTTGGAAAATTATCCTCCCTTTGACCCTCTTGTAGATTTTAAAATTTCCACTCAAGCCATAGCCAAATCTCCTGTTACCAAGTCCACTCCCACCACCCTGTCACCTCGTTCTCCGCACCTTACACATCCCATTGCACGCCACTACGTACGGAAATCTAGAACGCCGAAGTTGACTGCGGGGCAAGAAACAGGTAAGAACCATTATAAATTTCGTTTTGAGAAACAATGAAAAGTAGTTATTACCTAGTTGGTGGTAAATTTCCACATCTCGCTCGAGTTAATTTGCATGAAGTACCTACCTATGTAGTACCTAATATTATTTAAGTTCACTGCTTGTAATGAAAGTGAATTTTTGGTGCTTCCTTTGGGAGTCAGGAACTTTTATTTTATTAAGGTATAGAATGGACGGTACAGAATATAAGCTAGTACCTACTTTCGTGATGTACATGAAAGTATTGAAAATTTACATGATGTACATGTACATGATGTACATGAAAATTTCATGTACATGAAAGTACCGAACCAGAAAGTGTGTACTTCAATCCATCTTCACTTTGGGACACAATGAGAGGGAGATATAGTTGATAGAGCAATTTTGTACTGGGACAATTTTCCCAATTCTCCCATATATTTATGTCTAGATCGTGAAGGGAGCTTCCTAGCCCCCCCCCCCCCCTCAGTGAAACTTCGAGAGCGTTTTGGGGGTGCCTGGTACTAAGTTTTAAGCGAATGAAAATCTGTTTTTGGTCTACCGGGGGGGGGGGGGGGGGGGGGGGGGGCTTGAATTTTTTTCCCATTTCTTGCCTAGTGACACCTCATTTTAGAGATTTTTCGGTGCTGAACACGATGGTGAAACCAGAATTGCGATATATTATTCCGTTCTCAGATCTCAGTTGATCACGAATTTTCAGTTTATTTGTTATGCTCAAGTTTATGTGTTTTTAATGGTTAACTAGTTACTAAAAGTTTAAAAATTGGTGTTGGAGAAATCCACAAGTGTTACCATTCGATTCAGCGTGAAAAAGTAAGAAACTGGCTCCAAACTCGAATTTTCTTAGAGGGTCATGTTTCACAAAACCCTCGATTTCATAGGAAAAAAAAAACATGTTTTTCATCATAGGCACTATCAATTTCTCCCCCAATTAGTAAAAGTAAAATTGACTGGACAGTTCAAAATTTGAGTAACTTTTTTCTGAAGAGCGCCCGTCGAAAAACCCCCATACTGGAAAGAGAAAAACTGAAGAAAAAAGTACATTTTAAAGGTTTTTTTAAATTTTTTATTTAGGGTTTTTTTTTTAACCAATCAAAACAACTAAAAAACTGTGTTTTATATCAGGGTTATCGGAAATTTAGCGTAGTTTCCAACAGTATCCTTAAATTTGGGAAGACTCTGTAAAATGAGGAAGAACGTTGGACATTAATAAAAAAACCAATTTAAGGGCAGAAAGGCTTTTTTTGTAAAGTTTTTTCTCTGATGTTCTAGTTCTTAGTTTATGCACTGATTTCGAGTAATATCCCAACAAAAATATAAATTTAGCACGGTGTCGTACCAGTTATTTTCATTTTTAATGGTTTTTTATCACATTTTTTAAAATTTGATCAATTTTTGTGCTCAAAAAGTGCTGTCCAATGAACTCGTATTTTCTTTTAAAATGATTGATTAAAAAAAAAAAAAAAAAAAAAAAAATTATCACTATCAATACACTTTAACTCTTAGAATTTAGTGAATTTTCGTAGAAAATTAAGCTATTGCAATACAGTGGGTAAAAACATTTCAATTAAATGTTTTTCAATTTGTTTTTTAAGAAAATCCGTTTTGAGGCATTCTGAAACGATTAGGTGTATGTGTTTCATTCCATACGATAATGCCCTTAGGATTAAGATTAAAATTCCATTCTTTCGCCAAAAAATCAAGCACTAAAAGAAAGGATGAGTTCATTGGGCAGCACTTTTCGAACAGAGGTCATATTTCAGAATATGTGGAAACAAAATCTTATCACTTAAAAACATTAATCAACTGTAAAGTAGAACATTTACCTATGCACAAAATTGAGCTGAAAAATGTACTTAAATTACATATATGTTTTATAAAATCAATAACATCTTGTTAAAAAATAAGAAATTATTTTTTGGAAAGCAGACTATTATTTAAAATTACTTGTTTGCCATAAACTGTAATTTTCAATTCAAAGTTGGAAATTGTAGTATATTTATACTTTTTCCACGTTTCTCATTAATTGTTATTTCATTTTCTCAGGCTGATCAGTGACACCAGTAAATACTGACGACATTAATCAACCGAGTACGTCAGGCAGCAAGACTCAACATCTTCAACACACTTCCCCTCGTAAAACTTTTCCACAAGGTGATTTAATAATTTGGCAGATATATTTTAAGTGTTCCTAAACTATTCCTGTTGATTGTATCAATTAAAATCTGTATCTTTCTCACGTTAACTCGGAAATTCATAAATTTAGTTATTTACTTTTCAGTATGGTCAGTTGATGAAAATATAACGCCAAGCACCACAACCGTCACGGCGGATCCTTCATCTTCTCGTTTCAACGATTTCTGTGTAACTCAGCAAAGTGAGTTATCCATGGATATTGTTGATACATACTTTAATATTGTTATTTTTTAACATAAAAACATTAATATTGACATTTAGTTTAATATTAATCTTATTACTTATACTTAGAACGTAGAATATTAACATAGAAATATTATTGTCGACATTTACCTTAATATTAATCTTATTACTATAACATAAATATTTTAACCCTGCGTCGACCACGTGGGAGCTAGAATAATAGTCGCCCACGTGGGGTCCACCAGGACCCCACTCACATTTCTGGCTGTGCCGCCCTATTGTTGCATGGGACTAGCGTCAAAACATCATGCAATCAATTCTGAGGTGTCTACGAGGATAGTCTCCTAATATCGTGTCTATGGTTCCAAAGTTGCAGCTTGTAGCTCCGAAATTACATGGGCCAAAGAATTTCCTCATCAAAGAAAACCAAAAACGCAGGAGAAAGGAATAAAAAGCAAAACGTTCAAGTCTTTTATTTATATCAGAACGAAATATAAACTTTAGTCAACTTTTTAGGCATATAAACTCTAAGTATTCCCATTGTTTTTCAATAAAATACGGAACTTCAGCCAACACAGAACTTTTTCGAAAATTGCCTTTTCATGTTGCCTTTTCGCATGGTGCCAACGAAAGTGAGTTTACATTTAGTGAGCACCTCCGCTAATTCGTATGACGTGAGCCAATTGTTTGCAGTCACATTGCGATTGGTATTTTTTATGTTTTCACAACAAAGAACTCGTCGGACACTGAGTCATCGTTAGACAAGATTTCGTCCTCCACTTCACTGTCTACTAGTATGGACAACAAACGACTGATTCACATTCCCAGTTTTTTCCATGGTGCAAACTGGAGAACTAAGTAACCACTACGTATGTATGCTCAAACGATTGAAAATTAAGACAAAACGTGTGTGAATGTGCCGAAATTTTTTTTTCACGGAAGTCCACATGGGGTCTACTCAGACCCCAACAACGATTTTCATCAAACAGAAATGAATTCAAAAGGTACACTATCCTGGAGGACCATTGCTACCTCGCCAACCTCTGGAGCAGTACTGAGTAGGAAGCTACTCGAGGAGCAGGCAGTGAGGGGCAAAATGGCTATAAGGGATGGGGGGAAAGGTGCGCATGGGGCCCACCTGGACCCCACGTGGTCGACGTTGGGATAATATTATATATTGATATTACTTTGTATTTTAGTTTGTATTCCATGCAGTGTTGCCAGACCTCCCTTTTTTGGGGTACAAGTCCCCCTTTTCACTCACTGATTGGTCTTCAAGGTCTTGGGGGGACACTGAAAAGTACCCCTTTTTGGTTTGAAGTCCCTTTTAGTCCTCCTTTTCACGACCGCACACTCTTTTCCGTCATTTTCACTCGTTGAACTACATGCTTGGATAACATTTAGGTCTGTGCATCAGAAATTGAGACTTGTTTGGTTGGATCTGTTTTTCCCTTGTAGACATGATGCAGAGTTGAGACATAGGTAAAAGCAAACATGGGTGAGGGTTCCCTGCTTTATCCATACTTGTACTTGTGTTTTTGGGATTTTTTCGAGGGTTGATTAGTGGGAGAGAGCAAGAATAAGTCTTGGAAGAATAGAAATAAAACAATAACTAAATTTGCAATGCAATTGCCTGATGCTTGTAGTTCCGCCTCTTTCGCATCTTGTACACTGTTCATATTATTGAAAGAACTAGAGGTTCCTTAGGGCTTGGAAAGCCCTAATCTACTCCGTATAACAGTAGTACCTAACAAGAACTCACCACATTAACTTCCCTCGTCTCTTAATGTCTCAGAGAGTCTACCTATCAAATTTCAACTACCTACAATGAACAGCAAAGAATTTAGCTCACTCAGCTGATCAGAAAAGACCCCATCACTACGATTCGGAATTGAAATAAAGACCGTTCGGAATTATATATAAAGTACGCTAAGTTCTTCAGTTTCATTTTCTTCGTTAATAAATAACTCTCCTAGATGTTAGTAACTACACTACGTTTCTTACTTACCGTGAATTGATGGCAACTGTTGTTACCGCCACAGCCTAATAAACAACTCTTGTTGATAAGGACCGCCTAGAACACGATCAAGGCGGGTATAGAGACGAACGGCGACACTTTTGCAATAAACTTGGGGCCGTGCTGATTCGAATGAGCAGTCTAACACTAAAATCGGACCGCGAAGTTCTTCACAATTTCAAAGACCGTTCGGAATTATATATAAAGATAATCTTCACCAAGTGACAGGTCCTCCTTGTAGAATTTCTGAAGAGAGATTACTTTTTCTATTTTGGTCATTTCACTAGTAAATTCTGGTAAAACAGATAATTTACCCTCAATCCCTAACTTTCAAACGTGCTGGTTGTAAAAGAATTCAGAAAACAATGTATAAAAAAAGCCACATCTACTAAAAGGTATTTGTTAATATTTTCATATAACTATTGGTCTCATGGAGACCTTGGGAAGTTTCAACTTGTTATTCAGCACAATAAAAAATAATCAAAGTCCCTGAATCAAAGATCTCAGAAACTTTATATAATTTACCTACTTTCTTTGATTCTTCCATACATCAAGCATTAACTAAAATCACATATTCAAGTTCAACTACAAGTTTATACATGTGAGCATTGTGCAATTAGCCAAAAACATGTACCTACCTCTTTTGGAATCCTTAGGTCCCCCTTTGTTAGATGATCCCCCTTTTGGTTGGATGGGTTCTGGCAACCCTGATACCATGTGAAGACCATTAAAAAACCGTGAAATTTTCGGAGTGCTGGGTGGAATGGCCCCCAGAGCTAAGATATATTGATCCATGTTGAAAATGTTCAAGTTAATGCCTTAGTATAATAATGATGTTGAAACTAACATTTCATTCAGGCTCGCCTACGATTAATGAGCAAGTTCGCCCAGAAGTGCACGAAGTTACTTCCGAAATGGGAAAATCTTCCGCTACTGGATCTCACACGACGTTTCATGTGACCCCTCAGTTGTCTCAAGGTGGGTTTAACTAGTGTGAAAACGCTTATTATTACTTAACCCAATCTTGAAAATAGCACAGTTATATGGATAACAACGACTTGTTTGATAATCAGGAAAAAGGAGAGATAGCAGATAAACTAAGTAGTACGAGTACATGATTCGATATGACTTACTGGAAGATCTCGCCTAAGGTGATTCAATGTTAGCTAGTAGGTACCTTGCTCAGATTGAGCTTTTGCGATGTCGCGTCTCTTCTATCATTTGACCATGTATAAATACACATTTTAAACAATGACGTCAGTTACAGGAAACGTGGATGTATTGGTTGATTTTTAATGGCAATTATTGCTCATCATTATTTCACAACTATGGGTGGTCGGTGATGCAATAGGTACATTCATTTATAAAAGATAAATATATTGATATTGCTGATGCAGCTCACGGGTTAGGGACATATTTCGTAAATAACAGGGTGGCCCCCAACTGGAAAAGTCAGGGAAAACCTGGAATTGTCAGGGAATTTTTTGAATGAAAACTTTGTGTAATAATTTAGTGTTTTTAGGTATATATTCCAACTTCTAAACAATCAGACTTTAATAGCGTACTTTATCATATTACATATTATTTCATAGGTGAGTTACCTGTATGTGTGACTATATGCGAATGACAAAAATAATTATCGAGTGGTGGTTAAACTGTTCAAAGAGTAAGAGAGGATATGTCTTTGGCTCCTCTGTTTACTATATCACCTAGTAGTAGGTGATGTAAATTATACGATTTTCGTTTTAGAAGCATTAAAGGTGGCGCATTTTACCTACTTCAAAATAATGAGAAAAAATTATTTGACTGCAATTTTTTGTCAGGGAAATTTAAAATTTCCATTTGGGGGCTACCCTGAATAAGTAAAGTATATTGTTTCACATTAACTGCTCACACGTTTGAATGATAATTCAATGATATGTTTGGCAGGTATTGTCCGCCGGTCCCTGTTCATGCCCACCGGGAAACCAGAGTCATCACTGGCTGAGCCCCTTCCAGGTAATTATAATAGCCTACCTCAGCAATGTAGACTTTACTTACCTATTACTACTCACCACAGTGCTTTACGAATATACCAGTGAGTTGTACATATTTTCGGGTTCATCAGTTGTCAATAAACAACAGTTGTTTTCTTGGCCTTCCAGATGATTCTTAGTAGTCAGATAATGTTTATAGAGAATTTTGTTAGTCAAGTTGTGAAACAAACCTTGGAAATTCCCGATTTGTGTTTGTGATGGGGGTGGAGGGGGGTTGTTATAATTCATTCAAACTGTGCTCAAGCTGCGGTTCTCGACCGTTGTTTTTTTTTTTTTTTTTTAAAGCAAGTAAGAATTTGGTCTAGTTTTTGAATGTTTGTCCCGAGTTTCAAATTTCATTATGGAGGGGATAATACTACTGATCTTGAGAAAATATGCGTTATTTTCAAACATCTGAATACACAGTAGTTATGCTTGGGTACAAGGGTCCGTGGACACGGTGATTAGCAGAACCAAAATTGTTCAAAGAGGTTTAGAATATAAAATGTGACTTGACATTCTAATTTTGGACTAACAATTTCAATTGTTCTCTAAAAACGTAATGTTCTAGAGAGAAAACAGAATTTCGATAGGTTAATAGTAAACCATCATATACAATTTGATAGGTGCCTTCCTACATTTTCATTTGTAATGTACCTATGCTTCCTCTATGGTTGTATTTTCCTGGACTTAATTTTTTGTTTCTAGGAACATCTAAGACTCGGAAATCCCTAAGTTCAAGAGAAGCGAAATTGAAAAAGCAGGTTATTGAAGCAAGAAAGAAGTGCCATAGTTTGAGAATGCAGTTGTTACGCACTCGACGAGCCAGGCCTACAACTGCAGCAGACGTTGCTCGGGCGGCTTCCAATTTCATGTCGCCCATAGCCCACAAATTGCTGTGTAGTCAAATTAAGTTGTTTTCTAGAAGTAAGTATGGCAGGAGATGGTCCGGTGATATGAAGGATTTCGCTCTCAGCCTATATTATCACTCCCCACGGAGTTACAATTTCCTGAGAAAACTCCTGTTGCTCCCCAGCAAAAGTACATTGAAGCGTTTCCTTGCTAGGATCCCTGTTGACACTGGGGTGCACAGTCACGTAATAGACTTTCTAAAGGAAGAAGTCCCAAAGTGGTCTGATGACAAGAAACTGTGCACCATAGTGTTTGATGAGGTTTTTATCAAGAGAAACCTTCAATACGACGCCCAACTTGACAAAATAGTTGGGTTAGTCGACGATGGGGTTTCTCGGAAGAATGTTATAGCCAACCAGGCGTTAGTTGCTATGGTAAAAGGTACTGTGACTTCGTGGAAGCAAGTTGTAGGACATTGGTTTACCGCCAGTGGGGAATCTGCAACTTGCATCCACAAAGCATTGTACCAGTGCTTGGAGCAACTGACGTTGGTTGGCTTGAATGTCAAACTTATAATATGTGATCAGGGTCCCAAAAATAGAAGTGTGATCAAAAGCATGGGGATCTCACAACACAGGCCATATTTTATTTTTAATAATGAAAAAATATTTTTCATGTGGGATCCCCCCCATCTAATTAAGTCCATCAGAAACAATTTGATGGCCTACGAATACCTATGGAAAAATGGAGTGGTGAAGTGGTCCCACATTTCTAATGCAGTGAAGTGTGATGACCCACTTCGCTTCCGTTTACTTCCCAAGGTAATGATGGGACATGTCGATTTTAAGAAAAATAGTTTTCGCAAAATGAAGGTGAAACTGGCTACACAAGTGCTATCTCGGTCCATGAGCACAGCGATAATGGTACTGCAATTGAAAGGCATTCTTCCTGCTGATTCTATTCACACTGCCGATTGTGTACAGGATTTGAATGATCTTTTTGACTGCTTCAACGGCACAAAGCACAGCGATAAGTTCACTTATCGTTATGCTATCAGCTCCTCCTCTCGGCACAAAGTGTTTTTACAGGAAATGCTGAAGCATATGACAAGGTCCAAGTTCCTTCAATGTCCACGACAACCAGACTGTTTGGGCGGTTGGATATTGAATATCCGCTCATTGCTGTTGTTCAGTGAGCACCTGTTGTCTGACTGTGGAGTAAGTAAAATCAGGACGCGCTTGTTGAATCAAGACGCTCTTGAAAATACTTTCTCCATAGTTAGACAACAGCACGGGTGTTCAGATCATCCAACTCCCAAACAGTTTGAAAGTGGCTTGAAGGCCTTATCATTGTCAACTATGTCTAAGCTCCCAAGGTCAACCAACTGCGAGGAGGAGTTAGAGCGTGCTTTGGTTCATTTAAGCAAGTTAAAATGTCATTCAAAATCCGATAGTTCCGGTGAGAATCAGGAGGAAGTATGCTTTGATGACATCGAGGCAATACCATTAGGGTCTGTCGAAGAAAGTGCCTTCTACTATTGTTCTGGGTTTATTATAATGAAATTTTTTAAAACGCATAATTGTGACATTTGCAAACGCCAACTGCTTGTTCAGTCGGTCGAAAGAGTCATGGTACACAATCATCAACTCTTTACCTACTTTAAAGCTTTTAGCGAAGCTATAGGTAAAGAGTTTGGGAATTTGTGTGTCCCATCTGAACAAGCATTTGGCGTTTTCCAGAAAATGGAAGGCATTTTCTTCAGGAGATTTCGTGTGGTGGCTCACAGGACTGGGATAGGGCGAATTATTAAGACAAGTTATAACGTGCATAATATTTCGTTCAACTTGTGTAGTCAGCAAGCCGAAACTATTCTGCAAAACATGTTCATAAAAACAAGAATCTATTGGGAGATGAGATCTCTCAATAGAAAAATTAGCGACCCTGATTCTCGAAATAGATTAACCATGAAGAAATTGTATAAATTGTAAATTTAATGTAAGGTAATAGTATTCTAACAGATTGTAAATAATGTAACGTAGAAGTTGTATATAGTGTAATATATTATCATTGTCATTAGTCTTGTAAATATTAGTTGAGTAGGTAATATTTTAAATGGTAATATTGAGTTAATAGTCATGTAGATATTAGATTAATGTATAATGTTTTAAACTAATTGTATATAGGTAATTAGGATATAGCTGTAAATAAAATCATTATTATTGTTATTAAGTAAGAGATCAACTTTGAACAAATTATGTAAATTGTAAATATTAATGTATATAAAGTAATAGTATTTCAAAAGTTGTACCTATTCCAACAAGTTGTAAATATTGTAATGTAGAAGAATATTATCATTGTCATTAGTCTTGAAAATATAGTTGAGTAGGTAATAATTTAAATGGTAGTATTGAGTTGATAGTCAGTAGATATTACGTTAGTGTATAATGTTTTTAACTAATTGTATATAGGTAATTAGGATATAGCTGTAAATAAAATCATTATTATTGTTATTAAGTAAGAGATCAACTTTGAAAAAATTATGTAAATTGTAAATATTAATGTATATAAAGTAATAGTATTTCAAAAGTAGTACCTATTCCAACAAGTCGTAAATAAGTACATTACATTTAGTTTTAGTACATTACAAATTGTAATGTAGAAGTTGTATACAGTGTATTATTATCATCATTTTCAATAGTTTTGTAAATATTAGTTCAGTTAGTAATAATTGTAATGGTAATATTATGATAATAGTCGTATATAAATGAAATTATTATTATTAATTGTGTTTATTACTTCAAATAATATTATCCTTTGCACAGTACTTCCAAAACAAGTATAGTTGAATTAATCATTTGTGCTGCTTTTTGTCAAAGACCCATAATTTATTGTATTTTATCCCCATTCCAACTGGTTTTGCATGGTACAGATGATTCATATTGAATTTATCGGTGGGCAACATTTCAAACAGGTAAAAGTCCTGGGTTAACAAGTCTATCAACAATAATGGTCAAACTGAAAACTAATTTTCTTATGATAGGTCTCGGAAAGTATTACTTTTGGGAATCATCATTATTATTGTAACAGTACATAAAATTAAATTGATAGATTTAGATTACTTACCCAGCTCAAATGAAATACCTATATGACATTTATATCCAGACTTTATAAAGTTTTAGTTTATTCATTTTGGCTTAATCATTAAATAAACAAATATTAAAACAGCAGTCTGGGTATGAATATCGCGTATTTCATTTGAGTTGGGTAAGTATTTTAAATCTGTCAATTTGATATTGTGGTAGGTGATTGGTGGAAATTTTTTAAAAAAAGGCGGGGTTTTTCAAGGGGATTCTATGCAGCAGCGCGATCTATGAGTACTATGCCGAACTACAGTAACTCCGAGGCTCGTCTTAAAGGTACCGCTACGGTCGTGTATAGTATCCATGCGGCACTCGGTTTAACACAGAAGTGAGCCTTCCTTTTCTTTTCTTCCATGAATCCGCTAATAGCGCTGGCTTATCAGTTCGATTTCTAGAACGCTTTGAGACGTTACTTGTCACCGTTCGTTGTACATGGGAATGAGGAACAGAAGGTTCACGCTAGCTATATATGTAACAGTAGGTTTGGAACTGTTCCTCATCATCATACATACCAAACGGTTACAAGTAACCGTCTCAATTCGTTCTACAAATAGAACTGATATACCAACGCTACTATCGGATTCTTCATAAAATAGCTCAAGATTAATGGTTCTCCCGATCCTATAATACTCCCCGTGACCAGCCCGCGGTAGGCGTGCTCTAGTCAATTGTGGTGGGGGGTAGGACCGTTACGTTGACCGTCAAGTCACTGATTGTTGCACAAGTAATGTTATGATGAGAGTTCAAGATTCCGCACGGCGCACAAATCGTTCTGTCCAGTGTCCACAACTACGAGTTTAGTTCTGCCGAACCGACATACTACAGTTAGATCAGTGAAATAAAATTTAGCTTTTTCACAAATGGCAGCATATTTGGGCAATAAAGAAGGAAATCTTTTTGACGAGGAAGAGGAAATTGATGATGAGTCGTTCTTGCGTAATTCTCAAGCCACAAATTACGTGTTGACTGATCGTATCAAACAAAATGGAAATGCGATGACGGATTTTGAAGAACGCCGAAACCAATTACTTCAGGAACAGAAAGAAATAGAACAACGTACTGTGCAATCTACTGAACGCTCGCTAAGGTACCTCAAGGATTCTGAAGGAGTCGGTGTCGCTACTGCTGAGGTAAGCTCTGGAAAGGGATTATTTATTTAAAATTATTGATGTGCAAATAATGTCATAAGGTGAAGTGATAGATTAATAATCAAATATAAAGAATTTGTAATGGTTTTGGACAGGTAGTGGTACATGCCAGCCTTATTCGATTCAATAACTTGAGGTGGAGCCGTCCTTCCAGGGCGGCCAAATGCTTCAGGAGGACTCATCATCTCAGGACCGCACGGCACACGATGTAGAAGCAGTCGTGCGAATTGGAGCATTTATCGGAGAAGAGACTTTCCTCCATGCTTGATAGGGTGTTTCAACTACCTATTCCGTCAGTGGGCCCTGCGGCTTGTAGCTCTGGCCTACCAGATTGAAGATGCGCTGGGGCTCGAGAACGGCGGCTACTACCGATACTCATTCTCTCAATTTCGTCTTGCAAGTTAGTGACTTGAATATTGGCGTTTTTCAGCTCTTCCATTGCAATTTCCAAGCGATTTTCGAGTTCTATAATACGAGATTCACTGGCAGTGACACTATGCCGAGATGAGTCCGCTTCAATAGGGGTATGGAAACCATCAGGTACCATCTTCAACTTGTTTCTGTCTCCATCCCGGGAAACCACCTTGTTATTTCGTAATAACATTCCTGAGTATTCTTCTTATATAGACTGCTTGTTGAAGTTTGGTTCCGAGGACCAAAGGATGTTATGGATTTAATAGAATAGGAGTCTAAATGAAATCCTATCTAACTTCTTTTGTTGGAATTTCTCTCAAAAGTGTAGGAGTAGAAACAAATGAACTGAAAACTACCTATATTGATCAATAGATTGTTTCCAGCTCATATGACTTGAAATACCCGGTGTCCTCTTTGAATGACTTGATTTTGAATCATTAGTTACTATCAATTTGTACTGCCAAGCGAAAAAAAATCCTAGCCTATTTTAAATACACTTGTACAAAATGTACTTGTACTCAGACATTTCCCACAAATTATGTCAAGACGGTATCCTAATGCATTTCAAACTCACTGGTGCATTGTTATGAAGAGGGGTGTTCTGTAACTTACTCGATTTGGTTAAAATACACTTTATGGTGAAACGCCGCCATATTTGCTGTAGCTTATTTGTAGGTATGGGGCTCCGAACTGACAAGATCAGCTGCCAGGGAGGAAAATGACCTAAGGAACATGGTGGTTGACACGACTTTCCCATGCTGATACCTTGTGTCATCCCTTTTCACTCTATCGTAGTTTTCCCCAACATCATTTTTTTATTGAATTATATTTTGATTACGATCTGTGCTGTTCTCAACTATATTGACTAGTTATTACTGACTCGGCTTTAGTGTCAACGTTATTTGTGATTCATCTTCACCATCATTACTGACGTAGTCAATTTTTCTCTCAGATAGCTGAAGTTAGAAAAGCCCAACTCAAATCTCGAAAAATAAAACAAAATGTAGCACAATAACAGACAAATGATAGGATGGAAATGGGGGGGGGGGGGGGGGGGGGGGGAGAACACCACGGGAGTACAAAAACAATGGCAAAAGCTTTGGTAATTCAGTGTGTTACATAGCATAGTTAAGTGTGTGTGAAGGAATTGACCACCGATATGGAATCAAAGTAATTTTTCTTCTGAAACCCTCTAAATGCAAATTGTTAGTGGAAATTGGAATCTGGTGGATATTTATCTTCTCACACGAATACAAGGCTTTTCCCTGCCTCCCTAAGTGAGCAAGCAGAACAGTAAAACCTGTTGATATCTTATTGTAAACCGCTTTAAAGGGCGTATCACACTACCATTTTTTTCAGCTTTTTTTCTCGCATTTTTAATGCTGTATTGCGGGTTCGACCATAGCAACTGATGAAGACTAGAAATGTGAATGTTGAAGAGGAATAAATGAAAAAAAAAAAAAAAAAGTCCAGTCATGCAGCATGACCCCATGAGCGAATTTTTGAAGAAATCTTCGACGTTTCAGTCGCTATTGATCGTGTAGAGAAATTTTAGTTTATGATTTTTATAGACAAACATGGAATCAAATTCTATCTACAGCAATTATTAAAAGGGATAATTCCATAAAAGTAGTTCAATCTGAATTCGGACAATGTTTCATGCAAATATTACCGATTTTTACAATTAACGAACGGCATTATTTCGATTTTTAACTGAATTTTCAACTTTGAAATTTTTGAAAACTTGATACATATTCTTATAGGAAATTTTACGCTGATTCCGAATATACCACATGTTAGTATGCTGAAAAAATTATTTCGCACAACAAATCGCAAAAAACAGGCTATTTTGACATTTTTGACTACATTTTTGAAAATTTCAACCCGAAGATGTAATCCGATCATGCTGGCCAACGAACTTGAACTTTCATTTTGTGTCCTTAACATTTTAAAATTTGTTTGAAGTTTCTAGCACAATTCTACGGACAGTTATCGTCTGGAATGACACATATATACATACATACATATATACATACATACATAAAAAAAATGCGTTAAACTTCAGAATATGATTCAGAATACCCTAAAACGGATTTCTGCATAAACATTTTTCAAAAATTCACACTCTACAAATTTTGAGGCGAGAGCAATAGCTTAATTTTCTTCAAAAATTCGCTAACAGCGCACACTGGTGGAATGCAGTTTAGTCAAGTCTGTCAGTTTAGGGCTCTTAGGGGTTTCCCATTGAATTGTTACCTTCCCAAGGATTATGGTTTTGCATTTTTCTTGCGTCAAGGTAAAAATTAGAACATGTTCTAATTTTCCCAAGTGAGTTTAAAAATGCTCTGCCAAGATGTGCAATGGTTGAAAAAGCTGACCTTGGAAAAAAGCACTTCTTCTTCACGTTCAAGCATTGAAAATGCAAGAAAAAAGCAGAAAAAATGAAAGTGTGACACGGCCTTTAGAATTGATCCTCTACACCTTACATTATGCGATTTCACTGTGTGCATTTGTTTGTTGTTGATTGAATTTGAAACTGTGGCAAATGGGTGGCATATATACCGATATATCGGTCCTCCCAGCACAGTTCCATAAAAGGAGCATCTCATTCAGTCCTAAAACTTGACTGTCCCATTGAAAGAAAGCTCATGTAATAATTAAATTTCAATACCTTATGCAATTTGAAAAATATTTTTGTTTTCATTATTTTAATTTTTTATTTTAAATATTTCATTAAACTTATGTTTTTGATCGTTGCATTTGAGCCTTATTTCAGAGGTCACGGACTTTTTAATCTTGTTCTTACGCATAAATGTTACAGGGGTTGATAAGACAGCGGGAGCAGCTCGAAAACAGTGAAAGTCGTTTAGATGAAATCAATTCTACCCTAAGAATAAGTCAAAAACATATTCAAAGTACAAAGGTTGGTATCCTATCTAGTTTCTTTAATCTTTAAAAAACTAAAAACATTGGTAGCTGTTACACACGGTACATACTGGGTACGCTCAAACTGTTTGTTAGTTTTTATTTATCAATCAATTAAGTGCCAGTCAAAATTTGATTACTCTTATTCGAGGCCAGAGTGGTCTATCTTGAAGGTGAGGTCGCTAATGTACAGGCTCCATTTTACTGATGACCATTAGGTTACAAATCAGCTGTGGTCATCCAGTTATCAGTGATGGAAGTATGTACTCAATATGAGTGGAGAGACCTCAATAAACATCTGTGTTGGCCGAAAAATAGTAGATGCCTTGGCAGAAATAGAACTTATACATTTTTTTCCCAACACCGAAGAAAATCTCTGAGGACAGACTGCCTAAACCACTTGGCTCTCATGGCCAATTGATCATAACTCTACAACAGCGGGAGTTTCTCCCATGCATGTGTCGTTTCCCCATCGTCAAATATCAGCCGCTTTTGTAAATTGGGGGTCGGACGAATGACTGGGTAGAATTGTGGGTTCAGCAGTTGCTGGCTGGAAACAGTCTCAGTCGAGCAAAAGGTTATAGTCACAGTATGTTTTGACTCAACAAGTGAGAAAGTGATGTTGCTAAATCCGAGAAACGTGATGTTAACAATGTGGCTCTAGAGGGATCATATATCAATGTTTGTATCTTACTGATGGCATTGTCCCCAGCTGTGGTCTTGAGGGTTATTTTTTTTATTTTATAATCACATAGTTATGCCACTGACACCTACCCCCCAAACCCATCTACTACACCCATCCCATCTTACCCAATATTTTACATCTTTCCCATAATAGTACACATGTCATGGTCTTCAAAGTGGGCTAATCAGTCACACTCTACAGCCTTTGGATCTGCAGCCATCTGCACATACATCTCTCTATAATGACCAACTATTAGGGATGGATTGATATCACGTACCTGAATAAACAATGTATAATGCAAAGTATTTCGAGCTATGAAAGGTCTTCTTTCGGCATTTATTAACCACAAGTTCCCTCTGGGTAACTCTAGTAGCCAGTAAAGCCATGAGCAACTTGGTACCAATTGCAGAAGCGAGGTTATGGACTTTTCTTCTGGTTGTGATCCGTTCCGCCTCCACCTTGGGGGAATTCAGGTGTGCCAATATGCACCACTTCCTTGTTGAACAGTAGTTCCATTTCCTCTTTTTTATCCATTATTTCTCTTTTTCATTTCTCTTTTTCATCTCCTCTTTCTCTTTTTCCTCGTTCTCCTTCCTACTTACGTTTCTCTTAACGTTCTTCATACTTTTACTTTTTATCTTCTATGTTTCTTGAGCTCTTCATTTAATCAATTGATTTTTCCGTTTATTTTCTTTAAATCAAGTTGTATTGTTTTTACGCCCCTCAGGCACTAATAATTAATGCAGGTTTATATATTGCAATGTTTTGTATTTCGGTATGCGAGTTGTCCTATATACCAATAAAGGATTATTATTATTATTAACGAAAAAAGAACTCTGTTGCTGTTAGTGTGCCCTTTTTGTTCTTCTTCAGTTTACTTTGACCCATTTCAACCTCCTTCAAAGAAATAGCTATTGTCTTATAGTGACTTGAAACATATAATTTTTGCAGAGTATTTTTGGTGGACTCAAGAATTTTTTCAGTCGTTCAAGAAGTATACATACCCCTACTTCTTCAAATCAAGAACCAGCAAGTGGGAAAAAACTCGTGAAAACCGATCCTCTGCCTCACATTGATGGAAAAATAGATGATTCGATGTCTCATCCAGGTATTTTTACACCTTCCTCTTCCTCTAGTGACATATTAGTAATTAATAGTTATGTCTGTCTATATTAACAAAATCGTTAATCCATCTGTTTTTATATTGATTAGAATGAGTGTTACTCATGGATGCGAAAAAGGCATTTTAAATATTATTAAATGGAAGAAGATACCATCCTAAGAAATTTTACATCAACTACATTCTCCTGAGATGAGTATTTTTCATTTTATGATTTTTCAAAGTTTCGAACACTGATGACGTCAAAGCACGTCTCCCATCTTGGAGTCCCCCCCCCCCCCCCCCTGCCCTGCGTGACTCCCTAGTACAGGAAACTTTGAAAAAATCAGAAGTGACTTGTCCAGTGTGACTTCTCTAGTACAGGAAAATTTGAGAAAATCGAAAAATCGGAAGAAGGAAACTACTCATTGTAGGATAGTGGGAATGGAGTCAAATTCCTTGTAATGAAATCTATTTACATTTAAAAATATAAAATGAATGCGTGGGTAGCACTCATAGTGAAATGACGTGTTTCTTCCTAGTTGAGGATCATTGACCCCATTAATTTATTATTCTTCTCTACTTTTCTTTCACCCCTGTTTCTCCTTTTTTGGTTTGTCATTTTCAACTATCAACCACTATAAAAAAAAAAACTAAGTTCTAAAAATTCTAAAAAGCGAACATTAAAAAATTAAAAAGTCGTCCGTACAGACTTTTTGCCACTTTTTCTCCGAAAGTAGTGGACCTAAGTTCAGGAAATGTGGCTCAAAAATCTTACATGAGCCAGGTATGTGCCTGTGATCTCGGCATTACTTTTGATCAACCAAGGGGTGAAATATTAACGAATCAAAATCTCATAAACTTTCAGAATAAAGGAGTAGATTTCAGTTTGCTTTTGATAGTACTCAGTTCAATGAATCGAATGAGAATAATGTCGAAACATTGTATGACCAACCGTTCACGGTCCAGAAAGGTTTGTGTTCTAATAAAAAAATCGTCACCACGAATGTGAATCACTTTGCGACTGTGATATGCAGAAGTAGACTGAACTTCTGCTAATTCTGCTAGATCTTTTTCGGTTTTCTAGTAAGAAAATTGGTCAAAACTATTAAACCCCGTATGTAATATATGATCAGAACATAGCGCATCGTACCTCCCAAAAGGTCTGTTACCCCTTTTGGTAGGTACGATGCGCCATGTTCTGATCATATATTACATACGAGGTTAAATAGTTTAGACCAACGATCTGCGTAGAAGGGCTATCTAACACAGAAATAATAAATCATTGAGTAATAATTTGCAGCGTTTTTTCCTTCTGAATACTTTTGGCGAATTTTCGTAGAAAATGAAGCTATGCAATGGCTCCAAAGATTTTAAAATCAAAATTTTCGAAAAATGTCATTGAAATCCATTTTGAGACATTCTGAAACGAATCCTAGAGTTGAACACTTTCATGTCTATATATATATATATATATGTATTACCTTCCAAACGATAACTCTCCTTAGGATTGAGATTAAAATTCCGTTCTTGCTCCAAAAAATCAAGCTTTCCAAACGAAAGGATGAGTTCGTTGGCCAACACTTTTTGAGCACTTTAAATTGGTCAAATTTCAAAAAATTTACACTAAAAATAGCTAAAAAAGGCTAAAAACCGTTAAATTTATATGTTTTAGCAACATTTTAGTCAAAAGAAGTTTGTCAACAGCAAACTAGAATGTTATAAAATTTATGCAAACAAATTTACTTAAATTTCATTAACATTTGCTGAAAAATCGATAAAAACTCTCTAGAAGAGCTAAAATTTCCAAATCCTTTTTGAATTGCAGAATATTATTTAGAATGAGTTTTGTTGCCGTAATTTTGCCATAAAATTGGTTTTCAACAAGTTCTTTGTACTCAAATAGCTAAATTTCTATGCAATGTAACATGATATAGTACGATAATTTAAGAAAATGCGATCATGCTGCATAACTGAAACTTTTTGTAATTGTTCCCAAAACACGTTTCTCGTGATTTTCCCCAAAAATGAGACTGTTTACTAGTCATTCTCGAGAACGCAGTTTGTCTATAACCAGCACTGAAGAGCATGGTCATAATGAATTACTGGGTGGGGGGGGGGGGGGGGGGGGGGGGGGGGGGTCCATCCAAGAGGATCGAAAAGAGGCCTAAGGGATGGAGACCCACAACATTCTCTGAGGTGCGCTGAATAGGTGTTTTGCGTCAGGTACGGTTGAACTGCGGTCAAACCAAAATAAACCAACCTACCTTGCTGAAAAAGTGGTTAATCTCGACTGAAGTTGTGTTTAACTTTCGGGAACAGTGGTTGGGTCTCCATGCCATAACGGTGCAATCGCCAATGAAGAAGTTGGACCACGGTTGGCCGCAGGAACAAAGCTATTGTGATCACTTCATTTCATGAATCGGTAAAAACATTAATAAATTACAAATCGAATTTTATGAAATCTTAGGGATCGTGTGGGTCGGGCCCTAGATGGTTACATGACAAATTGATTGCCAGATCAAAGGTAATCAATGTACATACCTAAATATACAATTGTTGAAACAATCATCCCCTTCTAGTTCTTGGGCGAAACAATCTTCAAAACAAAGGGTTCTGAAAATAATTATTTGGGGAGCTTTGAGAAACTTACCATTTGAATTAACCAACAATTAGTGTTAACGCTGCATTATGTTTGTGCTTAATCATTAGAGCGATTTTTCTTTAACCAACAACTGTTGCTTTTAAAATTAACCATAAAAACGACGTTCTAATTAAAGCCGATTAGTATTATTATCTGAACCTTGAGGTAATAAGAGATTAACGGGTGATTATCATTATGTTGTGAGCATGCGGAGCCTTCAATTTCTACATTTTAATTACATAAGTAATGTATTATTTACCTAATGATTTTGAACATAAGTTCAACATTGGGTTTCAAGGATGGCCATAAGTCACTAGAGAAAAAAAAGTTCATAGACAGGCTTCACAGTATTTCTCCCTAATTCCTTATTAGGGAATCTTTGTGCGTTTTGACTATTTGTTATCACCTTTTGAAATTTGAACACTTTTTAGAATATATTTTCATTTTATTTTATATATTATTTTCCCCCAATCGCTCAAATTTATGGCAAACAAACTTTTTCTAAATAAATTTGGAGAACATTTGGTAGATATTTGAGAACGCTTTTGTTCATGAAATTTGCATAGAGGTATTTTATGGGTGATCAGATATCTTTCAATTGGTGTCCTAGTAACAGTACTTCCCACCGATTAATGTTACAATGTCTTTATTCATCATATTTATCATACTGTAGTTTGTTTAATGCGTTATATTTTTATATGTTTGTTCAAGGTATGCGTTTACGATATTCAGAAGACTCCAAACCAAAAGCATCTACTGCTAGCCAACAAGAAAAAATAGACGAGAATTTAGGACTCATGCTCAATCATACGTCAGAGCTCAAAGGTGGGTTCCCTGAACAATTATACTACATTTTTAGGCAATGTTCCCTGCCCATGTATAGTTACGTACATACCTTGCGTTACTGTTCATTGTCTGTGACAATAATTAATTCAAATAGACTGTACTGCCCGTGTCATTTCATTACGTTGCTTAGTCACTCCTTTTGAAATATTTTATTTTCATCCCTTAGGTGTATTCATGAACTAAAACAAAATGATTTAAATTAAAAATGGTACCTTAAAAAATTATCCAATCACAACTACAAGTCTTCCTGATTATTGCAGCTAATTTCTATGTGCTACTGGATCTTGGAATTTGTAAAATACGATTTGGAACATGATTTTATATTTATTTAAGTAGGGGAACATTAATCTTGAAAAGATCGTAGATGTGTACAAAAACTCTCAGGGAGGGGATTTTGACCCCAAGCATGATAACCTGTGGCTTATTGCACTTTCCTGGAAGTTTTATGTTTAATCAAACAGACTCAGCCCTCCAGTGAGGGTTGTGAAGCCCTTGATTAATTTTTCACTTCGAATAGACCTCATGCTAATCTGTGATAGGGGAGTGCAGGGCTCTCAAATATTATGTGGGATGCTGTCTTGTGTAATCTTCTCACATAGTCTGCATAGGGTTTAACTTTGTGTGACCCCTGTGCGATATACTCGTAAATGAAATTGTAGAGGTGCAAAGCCTGTTTATGAGACTGACCTTTTTATATAGTTCCCTACAGTTTATACCGAGTAACCCTTCACTACGTTTGAGGTGGGATTCAGCCACCATGAGATTACTGTGGACATCTCCTTTAATCTTGGACCATCTTGTGGTTCGCTGGTTGACCCACATGTGGTAATTTTTAGCAAAACAACTGCAGGCTCAGGGCCTGAAAATGGGTTTTGGGAGCCCCATCTTGCGAGCTCGTGTACTACGACCATCTTGGTGGTGGTGAGTGCACCTCTCTACCCACCCAGCCTACTACCAGAGCAAGAGGTTCCAGGTTGAGCAAGGGCCAAGGGCTTTTTTGGACCCCGTCGCTTTTATGGTTCCAGCTTTGAATGGCTTTTGGTTTGTGTATGATTTGCAAAGCCACTTGCATGGTGCTTCTAACCCAGCCACAGTCTAGCAGCCAGGGGGTTGGTGGGGCCACCATGTTCGATGGTGGAGGGGGGGACACGTACGTTTCTACCCCTGGAGGACTGGTGGCTCCATCCCCAGCATCAGCTCCTCCACTCACTAGTGCAGAGTTTTCGTCCCTCAACTTTCTGTTTCTATTGTAGGGTATAATAGGCTCTCCCCAGTCAAGAGCTCTCAGCCTAGCTTCTTTCCTCAACTGGACACCAGCCGGTCTACACCCAGCTTGCCTGGTGCCAGTGGTTTTCCCAGGCTGTGACCGGCATTACTGCAATCCATTGATACTGGAGTCTGGGATCCCCAGCATCAATTGTTATTCTTGTAATGATGAGGTGGGTGGCAATGCCCTTGCCTCATCATTGTCAGGATTGTTATTAATATAATGGTCTTCTGTGGTTCATTTTTGGTTCCATCACAAGCTAGGGAAAGGAACCATCCACTCGTGCAGAGCATGTCGGGCATGCGCAGGTAAGCCTAATTACTACCAGGGGGGCAGCCGTTTGAGGTGCACATCACTCTCTGCACCATGCAGACTATAGGCACGGTGTGCATACCTTTTCCTTGAGAGTGTGGGAAGATTGTGCAGCTATGATTGATTTGACAGTAATTGTAGTCCAGGATGAGTAAGGCACCGGCCACAACATGCACAGCCAACCCTGGTATAGTGTGTGTCATTTACGGTGAAAAAGGGGGGGGTCCAAGGGCTGTATATCAATCCAAAACCACGTACTCATAGCTGTTTGTTACTGTTAGTAATCAATGTTACATTATTGCATTCAAGTAAATTTTGTAGAGATCTTCAGCTTATCAGAAACTTTCCGTATTAGAATAGTCATCCCTACTGATTACTACAACCAGCAACCCATAATAATTCGACAGAAAACACGATCCCCATCCTCCTGAACCGTAATAATTTAATACAATATGTTGTATCTACTTTCTTGGGCGACTGTCCTTAGTACGTCTGGTGGCGACACATGTAGCATATAATCGCAACCTTCTGAAAAGGTCTTCAATCAAGTGATGTTGTTTATTATTCCTAAACTTTTATGGGGCTAATTCCTCCTGCCTTCCCCTGTCCCTCAGTGGAATCTTTAGCACGTTCACAGTGGGACCTGAAATCCAAATTTTCCTACCAGCCTGAATGGTTCCTGATACTTGTATCCACGACTGTTGGTTATGAACGAATTTCAAGACAAAATCAAGAATAGGTGGGATCCTAACTGACAAAGTGGGTGCGCGATAAGTCCGTGTCTGATCGAAAATGAGTTGATACGTATTTGCCATTCGACAGAAAGGGCCCTTGGACCTTCGAGAAAAAAACAAAAAATGGCTACATTTGGCGTTCACGAAGCACCCACATGTTTGAACAAATTTCAGTGTAACACACCAGTATTTCTACAAAAAAAAAAAAAAAAAAAAGACTCGTGTATTCTATTAAGATCGGCGGCGGACTTACCGCACACTCCCCTTGTGAGTGTGGAAAGCAGTTAGGAAGCCCGCCTGAGGAGAAATACTAAACAATTAAGTATGAGACACACTTTTTATGTGCTAGGTCCATCACCCACACGGGAGGAAGGTACACTTGTGTTGAAGGTCATCATCCGAAGTGAATATTTTAAGTTCCAGTCTTGCAGCATTGTTTATAATATATTATAATAATAGAAAAATAATAATAATATATATAATAAATATTTATAATAATAATATTATAATATATTAATATTGTATATTATTGAATTTAATTGTGTATCAATGTATTATTAATTGTATATTATTGTTTATATTTTTTTTTTGTTTTTTATAGTATTGTATTATTATTTATTATATATATATATATATATATATATATATATATATATATATATATATATATATATATATATAATTATTGTTTGTATTTTGTTTATTGTTTTTATTGTTTTGAAAATCAAGGACTTTGTGGGAGAAGAAATTGTTAACTACCAATGTTATGGCCAGAAACCCGTTCTAAATAATATTCTGCGATTAAAAAAGAGATTTTGGAGTTTTTATAGATTTTTTAGCACATTTTAGTGAAATTTAAGTACATTTTTCTGCATAATTTTGCACATAATTTTCCATGTATATAATATTTTATGCACGAGCGCTTACGAAAATGGCCGAGGTAAAAAATTTTCCGCTTCGACCTTAGTCCACTAGGTCGATGGGGCGGTGCTAAATGTTTTGGCGGCACGCCGAGCCGCGCTCCAGAAGTTTGGAGGGCGGTCGAGCGAAAAATTTTCGACACCCGCGCCGCCCAGCGCTGTCGACCTAGTGGACGGGCTACCATAATTTTCCATTATATTTCTAGAGACAGATTTTGGCGTCGCGCCGCTCTGTCGACCTAGTGGACGGCCACCTAAATAAAGACGAAGTTATGAGACATTTTGTATAAACGCTTTAATTGTGCTCACTTTACTGTTCTTCGTTTACTGTAGTTCAAGCTTTCCTGTGCTTCCCTATACAAAGTGCATTAATTCTCTTTCCCTGTTCCTGCTTTGGTTACAGGCATGGCGTACGAACTATCTTCTGAAATCGATTCACAAAATGTGCTTATAGACAACATTCATGACAAAGCAGAAAGGGCTGGAAGAACCATCAGCAAGCAAAATAAAGATATCCGAAAACTTACTTAGTACCTAGCCTGTATCTACTTTGATTTTTGGAAGGCCACGAAGAAGAGAGAGAGAGAAAAATAAAGAATCATTGATTCTCCATTGTGAAAATTCAGGATTCCCCATTTTCATTAAGAACACATTCTGTAATGTTATTTGTTTGTTCAATCTTACTTATACAAGGCCTCCTACAAGTTTCGCACCAACGACTTATCTTCGTCAGTATACAAGTTTAAAAAAAAACCAAAATATGGTATCCCCCATAATGTTTTGCGAGGAATCCAGGCATGAAATTTCCGCGCGATTGCGCAAATTTACAATTAAAACAACTTTTGTACAATCACGCGCAAAAAGAGCACAAATTGTGGCATATTGATTTTTTGAAGATATTTAATTGCCCCATGTGATGCATAATTTTGGGGTATTTTTCCACGCTGAATTACGTAGTGATGTTCATTTATTGATATTCGTAACATTAACTTGGAAAAACTGATAAAACGAAAATTGAGTATGGATTGCGCTGTGGGGAAAAGTGTGATTCTGACAGTTTTTTCGGTGTCTTTCCGAATATCAATAAATGATCATCACTTCGTGATTTAGCGAGAAAAAATACCCCAAAATTATACATCACTTGTGGCAATTGAATATTTTCAAAATTCGATATTTCACAATTTATGCTCAATTTGCGCGTGATTGTTCGTTTTTGGGCACTCAAAGATTCAAGAAATGGGTGAATATTTCATAGAATTTTGTGTAGAATCCAAATCTGCAAAAAAAGGGGGAAAAAAAAATTGGTGTTCCTGTTTGAAAAAAACAAAGTTGGTGTTAGTTGCGCACGGTTGTGTAATTGCGCAGAGCGCCAAAATGTCATGGTTGAATTCCTCGCAGAAAATTATGGGGGATTATTATTATTTTTATTTTTTTTTTTTTAACTCGCATATTGACGGAGATAAGCCGCTGGTGTATAATTCGTGAGACACCCTGTATTATGTTCGAATCAATACCACTTTTTCTCATTACTGTTACTTTTGTCGATGTAAAAAAGATTTTAAAAAAATAAATAAAATAAAATTATTAGGTACTATAAAATTTAAAAAAAAAGTCGCTTACGGCGGACGGACGGATTTTTTTAATTCGGTTTTTGGATTCTACGGAGCTTGAAACGTAAACCAAAACTTGCCAAAACTCGGCAAGCCCCCTGGACCCCCGGATGGTTACTGCTTAGATCCTTCGGCTAAAATTCAAGAAACATGGAACATGCTTTAGCCGTGTTTTATTTGATTGCTGTTTCCTTTTACTATGAATTTGTTGTCTGTTGTTTTTATTTAGCTCTTTATGGGCCTGCTTTTCACATTACTTTCCATGTTATGTTGGAAAGTAGAAATGGATATTTCATTCCACTATATTGGGATGTTGGGAAAGTAAACATGGACAATACTTTCCTCTCTGTCGGGATGTTGGGAAAGTAAAAATGGACATTACTTTTCACTATATTGGGATGTTGGGAAAGTAAAAGTGGATAATTCTTTCCACTCTGTTGGGATGTTGGGAAAGTAAAAAATCCCGCGCTACTTTCGTTCCACTGTTTTGTTACGTTTTTGGCCAGTTAGATGGTGGCTAAAGCATGTTCCATGCTAAAATAAAAAAGTAAAAAAAAAAAAAAAATAATAATAATAATAAAAAGAAAAATAATAAAACAACTCGTGACTCTCTCGTGGGTTTAAATAATTATTTTTTTAAATAAAAAATGGATCTCTTAATGTCAGAATTATTTTATGCATTCAATTTTGTATTTCCTGTACGATTACTCAATGCAAAAGAATTAAAACTGACTTTTGTAGCAGGTCTTTATTTTAAATATCAGTCTGAATTGCTTTCATTGCTTATCATCATGATTTCCTATCATCTACTTAGTATACTGCTTTTTGGATAGTGTTATTTTTGTATGTGTACCATTCATTTCCTTTCATTAACTCTTTGAATTCTTTATATGGGTATTGTTTCATTATAGTATATTCCGCTATTGATTATATTCCATATTATTTTAAGTAATAAGGGTTTTCTGCATTATTTATGGGTATTAGGTAATTATTTTCAAATCTTCAAGTGAAGAACCGTTGTTTGAATATTGAATTTATTTCGTATCATTCCTGTTTAAAATTGTGGAATATTTATGATTCTATACTTGTGATGGTATGTATCTGGAGGTAACATTGCAATATCTGAATGTAAAGTTGGTATTCTATTTTGGTTTCATGTTACCCAAGATATTAAAATGCTTTTTTGCAAATATCGTTCACAATAAATATTTTTGTATAGTAAATCGATTCTGGTTTGATTGTAAAATCCGTTCCAGGGCCTCCAAATTCTGAATGAGTTATTAATTTGAGAATTAGCGTCTCTTTGGAAGTTTTTATTTAGATCATATACATTGGAAGGGAAGGTTATTTACTTGAACAAATATGTCATAGTGCGAGAGATATGAGAATGGGACTAGCCGACAAGGAGGGTCCACGGAACAGAAGATGTACTCCTCTCCTTCCAACGGCCCTCACTCCACTAATCTGCACCCTGAGGGAAACAGGATTCCCATTGAGAGGGAATAATTCCCTTTCAAATGAGGGAAACTTCTTTTATCCGCCTTTCTTATACGAGAGGGGAATGTAAAGGTCCCAATTAATGCATAGGTACCTATAATGTTTGAATAATTTATTCAGAAAGAAGAAAAAAAGGAACTAGTGATATCCGAGCGGTATTTAATTTGGAAAAAAACCCTTTTCCCTTCATCCGAAAGGCCGTATTCTTGCTGAGGCCAGTTGGGTCACAAACTCCGTCACTCACATTACTGACGTTCTTGAGTGGTGCGTGCTGCTCTTATTCTTTCTGGAAGTAGTCCCAAACGCGAAAAACCAGACAGCGAGCTTTCGATTTTAGAGGCTTTCCTTCAAGGATGAGCAAGAATCGAGTGACCTCTCGAAGATTGAGATGCCATTTCGTCCAAGGTCGTTGTGAAATGATTACAACTAAATTATTAGGCACCTGCCGAAAATTGACAAAACCAATTCATTAGGTGTGGTGAAAACCACCCCCTCTTTTCAACAGCCCTTTTCAGGGCTACCAAAAAGAGGTAGACATGGCACACAAATGTTTATAAGACGTCGAGTTATAACTCCGTCAAACAAAATATTTCACCAGAGAGAAAATACGAAATTCTCTCTCAAAAGTGAAATATTATCAAATAACATACAAGGCGACCTCCCTAAACACTTACTGGGCGAGAGAGACGCGACAAGTATCTCGAAACAAGTCGCCTTGAATGAGAAAACTCAAACAGACAATCAAATGTCCTCTAAAACTAACAAGGACAGTTCTAGCAAGCCTACTCGCCAATCAGAAACAATGATTGCACGAGAGACAATAGGCGAACCAACCAGGAGGCGGCAAGCAACCACCTCTGGTCCAGCAGCCACCCCGGGGACCCCGTCTCAGCAACGGACGCAGGGAAGACACCCCCGGGGATCCCGTCTAAACAACGGACGCAGGGAAGCCACCCGAGGACCCCGTCTAAACAACGGACGCAGGGAAGACACCTCAAGGTCCTTGTCCCCGCAACGGACGCACGGAAGCCACCTCCGGGGACCCCGTCGAAGCGACGGACGCGGGGAAGCCACCCCCGAAGGACCAACTCAGCTATCATACTCGCAGATTCTGAGAAAACAATGTGCGAGCCAATAAGAAAACACAGTTGAACTAATGAAATTGAGCGGACCAATCAGGGGGCGGCAGGAGGCGGCCCCCTCCCTATAATTACCCCGCTCGGAGCCCTCCGAAATTTACAAGGCATATCTTCTCTCCTCACAGATCTCGCATTGGCATCTACGAGTCCAGTGATTACTTATCCTGCTCATTGCCCAACGTAGTTCTTCTGTCAGGACGCCACCCGGTACATCTATTGATATTCTCATTAGATCGTACGCCCGCTGGGACGTTCCGAGACGTGTCGCCCGGGTTTCGTAGCACTAAGCTCGTCACCGACCGCTGGGGCACGCCGATAAATTACTCAGCTCATCCGCTCTAATTTATCGTCCAAGGAAGCCTTTTTCAAGGCTACAAGGTAGGACCCTGACATCCGAGCAAAGGAAAGAAGCTCTGTCAAGCGAGTCCACCTTTCAAATCCTGCATCCTATACGGAGAGGTATTGAAAACGAGTTAACCAACTCGGGTACATCGATGGAGCGCCGCCCGTCCTACTTCCTCATGCAAGAGGAAGCAGAACACGGCGCGGCCGGGAGCCCTAGCCCACGCAGCGCTCCCTACCCGCTACTCGACTCGTCCGCTGTTCCTAGCGACGGACAAAGGCTCGATTCTCGCGAAGAGATCGCCTTACTACCTAACGTATTCATGAAGGAAACGTTAGGTCAAGCCTCACACACACAAAAGTTCGAGGATACCTTTCAGACCCGCTCTGAAGTCAATCATCATGATTCGACAAAGCTTTCCGAATATCCACGATATTCGACACAAGGCTACCCGGCCGATCCGAGTGTCAAATACACTCCCAACTTGCTTAAAACAAAGGATACTTTTCAGTACCTCAACCAAGCCCAGTATATTCCTCCTACAGATATAAATCTTAGGCCGGAATATTACACAACTGCTCAGCACCAAACAGATCGAACCCAGCACCCACTAAGCGAGCCCAGTGCTCCACGCGGCTGCTACACGAACTATCCTCAAGTTCCTCCCGCCAAGCAAGCTGACTGTAGTGGATTTATATATGTTTTACTTGGCGTCGGTAGACCAAGTGGGACATTTATATTCTGATTATGCGGGTTAGTCCCCGTGTTATTCCTGTAAGGAATGTGGGCGGATCCGTCAAGGTCAGCTTGCTCGGCGGGATGAACTGAGAGATAGTTCGTGTCGCAGCCGCGTGGAGCACTGGGCTCGCATAGTGGGTGCTGGGTTCGATCAGTTTGGTACTGAGCCGTTTTGTAATATTCCGGCCTAAGATTTATATCTGTAGGAGGAATATGTTGAGCTTGGTTGAGGTACTGAAAAGTATCCTTCGTTTTTTGCACATTTGGAGTGTATTTGACACTCGGATCGGCCGGGTAGGCTTGCGTCGAATATCGTGGGTATTCGGACAGCTTGGTCGAATCGTAATGATTGACTTCAGAGCGGGTCTGAAAGGTATCCTCGATCTTTTGTATAGGCGAGGCTTGATCGAACGTTTCTTTAACGAATACGTTAGGTGAGAAGGCGATCTCGTCGTGAGGATCGAGCCTTGCGCCGTCGCTGGGACCGGCGGATTGGCCGGGTAGCCTGTAGGGAGCGCTACGGGGGCTAAGAGGCCCGGCTTCGCCGTCGTCTGTCTCCCCTTGCATGAGGAAATAAGACGGCCGACGTTCCATCGAAATAGTCGAGTTATTAGCTCGTTTCGATGCCTCTATGTACAGAAATAGAGGGTTTAGGAAGGTGGACTCGCTTGACAGAGCGCCTTTCCTTTGCTCGTATGTCAGGGTCCTACCTTGTAGTCTTGAAAAAGACTTCCTTGGACGGTAAATTAGAGCGGATGAGCAGAGTAATTTACCGGCGTATCCCGGCGGTCGGTGACGAGCCTAATGCTACGAAACCCGGTTGATACGGCTCGGAACGTCCCTCGGGCGTACGATCTAAAGAGAATATCGATAGATGTACCGGGTGGCGTCCTGACAGATGAACTACGTTGGGCAATGAGCAGGATGAATAATCACTGGACTCGTAGATGCCAATGCGAGATCTGTGTGGAGAGAAGGTAGGCCTTGTAGAAAGCAGTAGGAAGCCGTTCTTGAGATGAACTCGGGATGCAGAAGGTTCGTCAGCGTAGAGCGTGTAGAAATCTTTGTACTTCCAAGTGTAGTCGTCGAGAGCGGAGAGTAGAATGAATTTCGGAGGCTCCGAGCGGGGTATTTATAGGGAGGTGGCCGCCCCCTGCCGCCTCCTGATTGGTCCGCTTAATTTCATTAATTCGACTGTGTAATCTCATTGGCTCGCACATTGTTTTCTCAGTATCTGCGAGTATGATAGCTGAGCTGGTCCTCCGGGGTGCTTACGAGCGTCCGTCGCGGAGCCGACGACCTTGAGTTTAGCCGGGGACCTCGGGTGCTTTCTCTGCGTCAGTTGTTCAGACGGGGTCCCCGGGGAGGCTGCTGGACCAGAGGTGGTTGCTTGCCGCCTCTTGGTTGGTTCGCCTATTGTCTCTCGTGTAATCAGTGTTTCTGATTGGCGAGTAGGCTTGTTTGAATTGTCCTTGCTAGTTTTAGAGGACGTTTGATTTTCTGTTTGAGTTTTCTCGTTCAAGGCGACTTGGTTCGAGATACTTGTCGCATCTCTCTCGCCCAGTAAGTGTCTAGGGAGGTCGCCTTGTGTGTTATTAGTTAATATTTCACTTTTGAGAGAGAAATTCGTATTTTCTCTCTGGTGAAATATTTTTGTTTGACGGAGTTATAACTCGACGTCTTGTAAATATTTTTGTGTTGTGTCTACCTCTTTTTGGTAGCCCTGAAAAGGGCTGTTGACAAGAGGGGGTGGTTTTCACCACACTGACCTTGGCGATTTCGCTCACATTCCTTACGGGAATACCTCAGGGACTAACCCGCATAATCAGAATATAAATGTCCCACTTGGTTTACCTACACCAAGTCAAACATATATAAATCCACTACAAATGGTGACCCCGCCTTTGAACAGGCTTAACACGGAGCATTTCGTTCCCTCTTATGAAGCTAGTGGATTTCAGGGAACCACTGCGGGCGTGCGACCCCCGCCGGGCTTATACGCCCCACATCTCACACAACAACCCTCTACACAAAGTGGCTTTCGAGCACTTTTGGAGGAAATGGGAGATTACCAAAAACCTATCTTCCAAAAGAAGAATATCGATCGTGCACTCGCCGAGTTCGATCAATACTGCGTGCGAAAAAACCTGAGAACGCAGAACGAATGTTTCTCAGCTATCTACAAGTGGGTACCGGAGGAAATGCGGGAAGCTATTGACTCAGCTTACCTCACGGCACCCCACGCACCTTACGAAGAGGCCAAACAGCGCCTACAACGAGAATACGGGTTGTCCTTACAGGACAGGCTCCTCGCGCTCGAGGACCCCGCATCTCTCGCCAAAAAACCCAGCACCAAGTACCATGAAATGTACTCTAAGGCTGTTGGGTACTTCTCAGAGGCTCTGATCACTCAAAAGTGGATCGAAACTCTGCCTATCGAAGCCCGAGGCATGGTCGCAGCACAGCTTACCACGAATGCCCGGCTCGACCTAGCTGATACGCTACACGCGTACAAAACAGCGAACCCCTCTCTCAACATACGAGGAGTAGAATCTACTTCGAAACCTACGAAGACTGGTTTCAAAAAGGCCCTCTCACAAAAAGCTGAGTCCAAACCTCAGCAAGTAGAGAGTAAGCCTCACAAACCAACGGCCTACGTCTGCCGGAACCACGCCCGTTTCGGTAGCGAAACTCGCAAGTGTGCAGACCCAGAATACTGCACTTGGAAGGCAAATACCGCCTCCAAACCTATCAAAAAGGCAGCGCCTATCAGCCAGCCTAAAACCTTGGTTTCAAGCAAAAATACTCATAGATCGATACAAGAAAGTACCGTTCCAACCTCTGACGCAGAGAGTTCGGAAAACGAATAACTGCCAGTGTATCTGAGCCTATACACCGGCAGACTAAAGAGTATAAAAGGCTTTTTTTCAAGTGCAAACTAAATGGCACTGAATTTCTCATTGACACGGGAGCAGAAGTGAACATTCTGCCCCACAATGTCACCAAAAAATTGGGCTTAAAAATTCGTAAGTCCAACATCAAGCTCACAGCAGCTAACGGCGCCCCTATAGACACACTAGGGCGTACTGACACGACAATTAACATCGGCCTCGGAGACATGACCACCGATTTCATGATCACTAAAGTTGATCTAGCGATCCTCGGTATACCATTCCTCGAGTCTTGGGATATCGGAATACGGGTCAAACACAAATATATCTACAAAGATAAAGTAAAGAGCTACGCCGATCAAAAAATCGCTGCAGTCATGAACAAAAAATTTACTGACGAACAAATAGCAGCCGCTATTCCTCATCGTGACAACAGCCCTCAACCAGAGGACACACAGCTCACAGAGGATGAAAACATACGCTCTATCACTGACAAATACAATGATAAAATGAACAAACTTCAAGGAAAGTGGAAAAACAACGGGGTTTACCACCGTATAACCACGGAAGGAACACCAGTACACTTCCGTGCAAGACCCATGGCAGGCGAAAAACGGGCTCAGGTTAAAAGTACTTTCGACAAAATGCTCACAGAGGGGATCATCGCTCCCTCCGACTCCGAATGGGCTTCTCCGCTACATTGCGTGCCCAAAAAGGATGGAACATGGAGAATCACGGGCGATTACCGATTCCTCAATGCAAAAACTAAGAAAGACGCCTACCCGCCGCCTCACATTCGCTCTTTCCAAGCGAATTTACATAATACACAAATCTATTCGAGAATAGATTTAAAATCGGCATATTACCATATCCCGATGCACCCAGATGACGCTCATAAAACAGCAATTATTACCCCTTTCGGTCTCTATGAGTTTAAAAAAATGAGCATGGGTTTGGCCGGAGCGGCTCAAACATGGCAAAGGTACATGGACAGCATCATGCGAAAATTCGATTTCGCATTTGTCTACCTAGACGACATATTGGTGGCTTCTAAAAATTACAAAGAACACATGAACCACCTCAAACAAATTTTCGACAAACTAGGAGAACACGGACTTCGAGTAGGTTTTGATAAATGCATTTTTTCAAAACCTACCGTCGATTTCCTAGGTTTCACTATCTCAAAAGAAGGGATAATTCCTAAACGAGATAAAATAGAAGCCATAGAGCAATTCCCTCGGCCAATAGACGTACGAAGCCTACGCAGATTCCTAGGTATGTGTGGTTTCTATCGAGCTTGCTCAAGTAAATTCGCTCACACAGCACAACCTCTGTATGACTCCATTCAGTCAAACAAAAAAATGACAAAACCCCTATCGAATGGACATCAGAGAGAGAAAAAGCTTTCAACAGCTTAAAACACGCAATGATAAAAGCTACATTGCACAATATTGCTCATCCCCACCCTACAGCAGAGTGGAGAATAGTTTGCGATGCATCCGATACACACATCGGAGCGGCACTGGAGCAGGAAATTACAGACAAACACGGCTCGAAATCTTACCAACCATTGGGATTTTTCAGTAAAGAAATTCCGGAACAATGGAAGAATAAAGCCTCGTTCGACAAAGAGATGTTCGCCGCTTACCAAGCTTGCATTCACTGGCACAATGACTTCGACGGCCGCTCTTTTCATATTTGCTCAGATCACAAGCCTCTGCTAGGCACAATGCTTAAGAAAAACGCACATTTTTCTAAAATGCGATTGAGATGGCTAACATACATCTCCCAAATGACAAGTGACATACGACATATACCTGGAGAAGACAACGTCGTAGCCGACGCACTCTCCAGACCTTTCGATCCAGTTGAAATTCAAACAAAGTCAATTTCAACCCAAAATGACAAGGGTCCGTCCATAGCCGAAATTTCACAAATTACGGCCGCAATAGAGTGCAATCTTCTACTGCACATCTCAAATGCACAGATTCATTCTCCTCCTAACGCAGAGGACAAACTAAAACTCACACGAGTTGAATTCCCTCAAGGAGAGATTTGGTGTAACCTAGACTTAGGACACCCAAGACCCTATATTCCAAACGAAATAAGGCACGAAATAATCAGCCAAATTCACAATTTGGGACACCCAGGCATACACTCTACAGTGTATAAAGTAAAACAGAGATATTTTTGGCACGGCCTTCGTGCGGATGTCTCCAACTGGGTCCGAGCATGCGAGACTTGCCAACGAGCAAAAATCACTCGCTCCGTGAAACTCCCTTACTCCGAATTTGAAACGGCTACCAAATTCTCCCATGTACACGTTGACATTACCGGACCCTTACCTTTAGCTAAAGGAGGGAAACGTTACATCCTAATGATGGTCGATAGAGCAACGGGTTGGCTAGAGGCAGTCCCTCTTAACAACATCGAAACATCCACGATCACAAACGCCTTTATCAATATTTGGGTAGCCTCAAAAGGCGTACCTAAATACATCACAAGTGACCAGGGCACACAATTCGAATCAGACCTATTTCATTCCATTATGGAACGTCTCGGAGTAAAACATACTCACACGTTACCATACAAACCGTCAACAAACGGAATGGTGGAACGCAGAAATAGATCCTTGAAGGAGGCTCTCAAAGCACAGGACGAACATTGGCTCGACGCCCTTCCAAAAGTACTACTCGCCATGCGTACGGCAGTAGACCCAGCAACGGAAACTACACCCTTCCAAAAAGTTTACGGAATTGACGTGCCGCTCCCAGGCGACATATTCGTAACTTCTACGAACCTTTCCGAGCCTCTCTTTTTCCGACCTACGCATATCAGACATAATAATACGAAATATGCCGTCAACATGCCCAAAAATTTAGATACATGTACACATGTCTATATCAGAGTGCCCACACAGCTCTCCTCTCTGCAATGTCCTTACACGGGACCATTCAAAGTTGTTAAAAGAGATAAGTTTTCGGTTACAGTACAAATTGGCGAACACACAAAAAAAGTTCCCAAACAGCAAATCAAACCAGCTTACACTCTAAACACAGACGAAGCTGTGTCACTAAGCACAAATCAGGAAAAAAATAATAATAAGGAGGAGACTCCCCGAAAATCCGCCAGAAGACGCGTCCCCTCTACCAAATTCGACGAGAGGTGGGTGACTGCGCTCGAAACACCCCAACCGGCGTCGTCGTTAATAACACGACGTCTTGGGGGGGCGCCTGTGGTGAAAACCACCCCCTCTTTTCAACAGCCCTTTTCAGGGCTACCAAAAAGAGGTAGACATGGCACACAAATGTTTATAAGACGTCGAGTTATAACTCCGTCAAACAAAATATTTCACCAGAGAGAAAATACGAAATTCTCTCTCAAAAGTGAAATATTATCAAATAACATACAAGGCGACCTCCCTAAACACTTACTGGGCGAGAGAGACGCGACAAGTATCTCGAAACAAGTCGCCTTGAATGAGAAAACTCAAACAGACAATCAAATGTCCTCTAAAACTAACAAGGACAGTTCTAGCAAGCCTACTCGCCAATCAGAAACAATGATTGCACGAGAGACAATAGGCGAACCAACCAGGAGGCGGCAAGCAACCACCTCTGGTCCAGCAGCCACCCCGGGGACCCCGTCTCAGCAACGGACGCAGGGAAGACACCCCCGGGGATCCCGTCTAAACAACGGACGCAGGGAAGCCACCCGAGGACCCCGTCTAAACAACGGACGCAGGGAAGACACCTCAAGGTCCTTGTCCCCGCAACGGACGCACGGAAGCCACCTCCGGGGACCCCGTCGAAGCGACGGACGCGGGGAAGCCACCCCCGAAGGACCAACTCAGCTATCATACTCGCAGATTCTGAGAAAACAATGTGCGAGCCAATAAGAAAACACAGTTGAACTAACGAAATTAAGCGGACCAATCAGGGGGCGGCAGGCGGCCACCTCCCTATAATTACCCCGCTCGGAGCCCTCCGAAATTCATTCCACTCACCGCTCTCGACGACTACACTCTACAGTACGAAGATTCTACACGCTCTACGCTGATGACCCTTCTGCTCACGAGTTCCTCTCAGAACGGCTTTCTACTGCTCACAAGGCATATCTTCTCTCCTCACAGATCTCGCATTGGCATCTACGAGTCCAGTGATTACTTATCCTGCTCATTGCCCAACGTAGTTCTTCTGTCAGGACGCCACCCGGTACATCTATTGATATTCTCATTAGATCGTACGCCCGCTGGGACGTTCCGAGACGTGTCGCCCGGGTTTCGTAGCACTAAGCTCGTCACCGACCGCTGGGGCACGCCGATAAATTACTCAGCTCATCCGCTCTAATTTATCGTCCAAGGAAGCCTTTTTCAAGGCTACAAGGTAGGACCCTGACATCCGAGCAAAGGAAAGAAGCTCTGTCAAGCGAGTCCACCTTTCAAATCCTGCATCCTATACGGAGAGGTATTGAAAACGAGTTAACCAACTCGGGTACATCGATGGAGCACCGCCCGTCCTACTTCCTCATGCAAGAGGAAGCAGAACACGGCGCGGCCGGGAGCCCTAGCCCACGCAGCGCTCCCTACCCGCTACTCGACTCGTCCGCTGTTCCTAGCGACGGACAAAGGCTCGATTCTCGCGAAGAGATCGCCTTACTACCTAACGTATTCATGAAGGAAACGTTAGGTCAAGCCTCACACACACAAAAGTTCGAGGATACCTTTCAGACCCGCTCTGAAGTCAATCATCATGATTCGACAAAGATATCTGAATATCCACGATATTCTACGCAAGGCTACCTGGCCGATCCGAGTGTCAAACGCACTCCCAACTTGCTTAAAACAAAGGATACTTTTCAGTACCTCAACCAAGCCCAGTATATTCCTCCTACAGATATAAATCTTAGGCCGGAATATTACACAACGGCTCAGCACCAAACAGATCGAACCCAGCACCCACTAAGCGAGCCCAGTGCTCCACGCGGCTGCTACACGAACTATCCTCAAGTTCCTCCCGCCAAGCAAGCTGACCTTGGCGATTTCGCTCACATTCCTTACAGAAATACCACAGGGACTAACCCGCATAACCAGAATATAAATGTCCCACTTGGTTTACCTACACCAAGTCAAACATATATAAATCCACTACAGTAGGTAAACAAAATATGTAGTAGGATGAAAAGCAGAAGTAAAAGAAAACCAAAGAAACAAAGCCCGTGTGTTACAGAAACGTTTGGGGGGAGAGAGGGAAGACGGGAGCATTTGCCAATATTAGAGTAGCTACCGTAATTGCATGAAACTTCGGACATGTATGGTAACTTCGGACAATGCTGTATTTAGGCGGTAAAACGTGGTTAGCTCCCGTCTGGTTGTGCCTAGAAGAGCTCCCGAGGTCGCATTGTAATCACGGGATATCAGTGAATTGTGGTCAGGTTGTGTTGTAACTCGTTCGTGGTAGGGAACCGCAATCGGTAAAAAAGTATCGATTTTTTTAATCGATTCTGAATCGGTTTCAAACAATCGATTTCCAAAAAATTGTTCCCTCAAGTATCGATTTTTTCAAAATCGGGTTTTTTGCGATTTTTACTTTTTTAGGGATCTAACTTGATCATATAAAATAAACCAATCAACTGTAGAAATGAACAAATATAGGTATATTGTTCGATGATTCTAATATACTTAATGTATTACCTGTGTAATAAGTAACTAGGTACATGTGCGGAAAAATACTTTCAAATTCAAATCTTTTTTTATTTGGTTCTTTTACAATTAATACTAAAAAATGCACAAAAAAGGAAATAAATGTTTTCTATATTCAAGCAAACCACATTTCGTCCTCCACATCCTGTAAAAATAATAGTTTTGAAGCAATCTCAGGAAACCCCAAACCTCCTCTAAACAATTTTTTGAGAATCGATTCTTTGAAGCCGGTCCAGAATCAATTTCAATTCTAAAATTCATCGCTCATTATAAATAGGAGAAAGTAAATGCTTCAACGATAATAATAACTTCCAAAACTAGGTTAAAAATAGATTTTTTTTAAATCTCGATTTTTAGACAAATGGGAATAAAAGTATCGATTTTCGATTTTATCCTATTAAAGAAAATCGATTCAAAAAACTGATTATTTTACAAGAAAGAATCGATTTTCAAAAAAATCGGAAATCGATTGCGGTTCCCTAGTTCGTGGCCTGGCGATCATCAAATTTGGTAAGTTTGATTGATTATTTTTGTTGAAGTTCTGAAAAGTCTGCAAAACCTCCTCTGGGAAACATAGTAGATAATTTTTTGAGTGACTGAGAGTGATGTGTTTTCATAAGTAAACTAGTCAGGTAGAATGTATTTCAATAGCAACTCTGTGCTTCCATTCGTTTTCACTCTGGACTCTTTTTTGTGTTTGTTTGTATATGTTGCAGGTAACTTCGGACGCTTTGAAAAATGAATGGAAAACCCCTGAGCTACCGGTTTCATCGGCTGTATGACCCGAAATATCTCGAAAACGCAATCCTGAGTCGTATCTCGTAAATACGACTTATAAAAAAACTTATAAGGCTGATGTGATTAAGTTTAAAAAAATTTTATACCTACCATGTTCATGTTTTGAAATACTGTTTTTTATAATAAATGTATTGTTTGAAACTTGGTATTAATTATTTTGTATACGTACCTATTATGATAATTTTTTATCATTTATTAATGATTAACAGGACGTTTCCATTTGTTTTCGTCACGTCACGAGCGACACGCCACGGTGGGGTTTTCTATTGATTTCCACGTACAACCAATGCGTTACTAGGGAAGTGTAACTCCCTTAGTTTTCATAGTACGAAAATCGTTAGCCACTTTTTGGAATGCTCTAATTTCATCACAGCATCTCAATCCCTAAGCCTCTGTAGTGTCTAGGAAAGCTGATTTATTACGCTCAGTTATAAACTAATATCGCTAAGTAACCATAATGAACTAATAATGTGTAAAATTAATCAATAATAAATGATCTGACTGTAGAACCGTAGGTCTACCGTCCGTTTATTTTTTTTAAAACCTAATCCATGTTCGAAGTTGCGTTACATGTCACCAAACACCATTTTTATGCAGAAAAAACACTGCATCCGAAGTTACCTGACAACTGGTAAGTAAGCTGGTAACTCCGGACACATTTAAAGAAAAAAAATAGAATAAAGTATTAGGGTTAGGACAACGCCGTTTTCGTAGTTCAAAAGCGGAAGAGTGAACACACCTATATTATTTTTTGAAGATTTTTTACAATATTCCTTCTCAGTGAAAATTTCAAAAAACCGCGATTTTCGTCCGAAGTTACATGCATTTACGGTATGCGACACTAGCGCTACGAGTGGGTCTAGTTTACTATTACAATGTCTTTGGGTAGGATTTAGAGGTGGGATTTTTTTCCACCCCCTCATAGGTTTATGATCTCAAATCACATCAGCTGATCGGTGTACGGCCATCTTGAAACTCTTGTACTTTCAGTGCTGCCAACCCATTTCAGCAAAAACGCTCGCCAAATTCAGGGATAAAATCCCCCAGGATGAACCAGATAATTCCCCAAATTTAAGGTGCCAATAAAAGAAATTTTGGACACAATATTGATCACAAATTGAATTATTAAGTAATAAAAGGTCATATAACAAGGAATGCAGTGTAGTTGGCAGCTCAGCGCTACTTTCCTGGTCCTTCGCGATAGTAGCGGCTTCTATGGATTGACGACTCAACTACCACTAATAGTCCTCCACCCGCAAACGTGCGCACCACGCACCTACGATTGTGTTTATTTAACTACTTACCTATTCTGTGAATTTGATGTTTATTACAAATAGTACAAATAACTGTCCAAGTCAGAGCAAGTTTTGTTTGAGCAAGCTCAAAATTTGTTAATGACTTGGTTGTTTATTTAGTTTGAGCTCTCATATTTATTTCTGCTCAACATAGCCATTCATAATGACCATAGTTGATCAAAATGTGATATTGTGTGTTACGTTAAGAAAATTCAAGTTAGTTGTTGGTGTAAGGCCACCATAAAATGAGTCTCCTGGAGAATTTGGGTGAGTACTATGCAGTGCACATTCAAAATGTATGCCTTGCAATCCTATAATAAATTAGTACTCAAGTAATTCTATGTCCTTACCTATTATATCAATAGCATATAGCATAGGTACCTATGCATATACTTATTTTATTTCAAGTTCATTTATGTAACTGCATATTATGTTGGGCCATCAGGTAACGGGCCCAAGAATATTTGATAGAGTCGGTTCAAATATTCAAAAATCGTAACTCTAGTTTGACATCATGGATGCTTGTTACTAATAAAATACATCCCTATTTTATCGGATAGTAAGTGAAACTTCAGGCCGCTGGCTCAGCAGATGCTCGCTGGGAGAAGTAGAACGCAAGCGAGGTCGTTGTCACGGTGTGTTTTGACTCAAATGAGGTTTGTTTCACACTTACCCGGCAGCCGTTATGTACCCGGCGACGGCACCGACGTTCCAATTTATCGTTTCATATATATATATATATATATATATATATATATATATATATATATATATATATATATATATATATATATATATATATATACTTATCGTTTCACATATGATATTTATAGCCATCAGCCGTTTGCCCGGTTCGTTTTATTTTGCTTCCTCAACTCCGTGCGCGAAGGAGCGCACTAAATCATACTAAATTAGCGTTGTTGGTGCTTTGCAACAAAAGAAAACGAGAAACCGCAAAGTTCACTAGGTCCATCCCATAAAAGATGTGATAAAAGACTAGGTTGGGGCATACCGCATACTTTTCAACCAATTAAGTAAAGATTTGTCCGGAGGAGGAGTCCCGACTCAGGTCGGAATCGACACATGGCACATGTTTTTGTCATCATAACCCGGCCAAAAATGAGACAAAATTACGCGACATTTAGTGCGTCACGCTCCTCTTTTCTGAAGATTATCGCTTACAACCTAATCGTTGCTACGGAAACTGCTGTATCTTAGGCATTAATCATCGTACAAAATAGTTCGCCAGCCGTTGGATAGCTCTCGATTTACCTTGCTTTGTTAACCACTGCGCAGTGCGTGGCCAACAATCTTTGGTATGAGTGTGGTTGTCCGTATAATTGCTTATATACCTACTGGTGATCTTCTCAGTTAATTTTGTAAACATGATTGCAACCACTGTTAGACTAGAAAGGAACTTGGAAGTTGGAATTGAAAGTTGAAATAGGGAGACTCTCTGGAACGATTGAGATGATGGGCTCTTTCCTAATCAGCTGCGTGACCTAAATTCTCTCCTGTTCTCCCAAGGAGCATCTTGACCGTTCAGAACTAATTCCAGTGGTTTTAGATTGGAACATACGTTGTCTAATTCGTCAGGTATATGTCAGAAACTGATTCGGGACCGTTTCTACTAACCTTTGCTTTCTTACATCTATAAATTCAGGGATTTCGAAACCAGTCCGACAGTAATGGTAGATAACTATTAAGACACGAACTAAATCACTCGAGACGAAGTTGTGGAAACCCATTTCAAAATGGAAGTTAGTGAAAAACGTTGTCTATTTCCACGAAATATAAAGAGTTACAATGTTGAATCGATTTCGACGGTTAGGCCATCATCAGTAAGAAACAATAACATTATTAGGTGTGTTCCAACCACCCCTCTGAGTTCATGAACTCAGACGGGTTCCATGAGTTCATGAAACTTTTAGGTTCAAGAACCCGTCAGTGGGAACACTGTAGTTCACATGACAGTCAATGCACTAACTAGCGCTAGCGTCGTCTTTAGTAACGTGAAAACCTCATCTCGGTTATTTATGAGCCCTCTTGCTCTAATAACTAAAATAAAAAATGTTCTATGAACTGGTCACTGTCGTAGAACATTTTCGGAGAACATCGGAGAACATTTTCAAAGAAACCGATGTTCATAGGCACGACTCTATTCGCCTCAAATTCTTGTTGATCTAAGTCATCCTCCTCATCGGAAGCAAGGACCCACTCCCAATCTGCCATTGAAGTATATACGTCCGAATTCGAATCCGATTCTTCAAGAAAGAATCTCCCCGCTATTTTATTGAGTTTCATGACTTGCAAGGCAATTGAGGAACAATAAATGAAGAATGAATTGAGAACGAATGAAGAAAGAATGAATGAACAAAGAAGTGAAGAAGTTAGGAACAAGAACAATTAATTTAGCGTGAAGGTTCGCAGTGAAATGAGATTTTTGGAAGGTTACGAAAGGTTTCCTTCAGTTCGAGTTCTCAACCCTATCCCCGAGCAGGTCTGAAAAGTTCATGAACCCGATGCGGTGGGAACACCGTAGCGAGTGTTGAGTTCTTGAACTGAAAACGGTTGGAACATGATTCACTTGCGCATACGGTTTGGCGCCGAACCAGTTCCGAAAAGTTCATGAACTCGCGGTGTTTGGAACACACCTATTGTTATAACGTTATTGTTTGTTACTGATGATGGCCTAACCGTCGAAATCGATTCAACATTGTAACTCTTTATATTTCGTGGAAATAGACAACGTTTTTCACCAACTTCCGTTTTGAACTATTAAGATACTTTGGAAGCTGGTCCTCTTTGTTTTATGTTCTATGTTAGAGGTTGAAATGGTTCCCATTGAATTTCATTGTTCCCAGGTAGCACCTATAAATTTTAAAATGTATTCAAAATTCTGAATTCTAATTCTCTAATGCTGCCCCTCACTCATCTGTGATTATGGGTTTTCAAACAGTGTTAAAAGAAATGTACCTAATTGTAACCATACTTCCTATTGAACCATTATATTCGGTCAATCATTATACCATCCTGTTATGAACACCTTTGAGGAAACTGCCTCTTCCCACTTGGATAATTTTTCATTTTTTAAATACATTTTCATTATGAAAATAATATTGCCCAATTATAATAGATTTACCTACACTGGACAACTTTACTGAAACATGAACTTACAAAACTGTTTTTCTCTTATTCATTCCACAGATGCCGTTTCCCTTGTTGTAGAGTTCTTAGAAGTTGCTATTCATGGAGTCCTGTTCTATAGAAATGTCTATCCTGAAGGAATATTCACACTTAAAAAGAAATATGGAGTTCCTGTTCATGTACGTTTTATTTCATATATTTTTCAATATAATTTGTGTTATTAAATGGTCAGTATGTGTGTACCTATATCCTTCTTGGCAAATTTGCTTACTTCTGCAATATTAATTCCTGTACCTCTTATTTCAAAGTAGTTGAAACACATAGCTTTTCCCCAAAATTACTTTAAAAATCATTGAATATCTTGAATATATAAATTTTAATTTTGTTATAGATATCTTTGTACCCTGATTTGAACAATTACATCAACGAGACACTATTTGTAATCAAGAAAGTACTTGAAAGTGGCGAATTAAGAAGAATTGACGTTTGTTTCTATGATTCCAATTCATTGCCTATAGAGAAAGTGGTTTTCAAGTTCGATACCTTTGATAAGGCTGGAGATGTGTAAGTTAACAGTTCTATCTTCATCCATTTTTGCTACTACTATTAATTTCATATTTGCATTTTATTTAATACTAGGTGTTGTGATTGCACATCACCTTAATTTCTATGATCAAAATACTCGTTTCCTTGTTAAATTACTAAGTATGCACCACGTGGAGGATAGTGTTCTTGATGAGGGTATAGTGTGGAAGGTCACATCAGGTCACTGTGACCAGACTCAGTACAGAAGCAGTAATTGTAAAGTCGTAGTGATAGGTGCAATAAAGTATAAACAGAGTTATTAGTCGGTAAGTAGCTGCCAGCTCCAGCTTGTGGAGATTGTGGAGCAGAGGTATATAGGGGATAAATGGGATGCAGAGTGGGGAGAGAGGATCTCGACGCTTCATCTTGATAAAACTTTTTTTTAAAGTTCAAAAGCTATGAGATAGACAAAGAATGCATACAATTTAATTCCACTGATCCGGTTTTTTCCATCAGATTGAAGATCGGATCCCTCGCGTTGGCTCTAGGCGCTTTTTTTTCATTTGTTTAGAACGCTAAAGGGATAGTTTTCCGATGCTACCCCCCCCCCCCCCCCCCCCCCCCCCCCCTCCCAAAATTAGTAACTTTAAAAAAGACCTTAGCGGATGCTTGTATCGTAAAAGGAACGGCTATACCGAATGTCAAGGTTTTAGATGAAGTACTTTGGGCTTTATACGTAGTAGATTACCATAATAGTGGTATTCATGGTCCATTTTGAAAATCGATTCGTCGTAAATCGAAATTATAAATAGGCAGCTCTCTTGCAGGAATTGGTGAAAGCCAAATCAGTACAGTTTATCTCCTAACCAGGTTATAAATGATAAAATTTGTAAAACAATAATCGTAAAATTTTATTCTCTATAAACTTGAAACTCAAGAATTTTAAAAATTTATTTTGCGCATCAGTAGATCTGAAAACGAGAATGACAATCGTGTTTTACGGATAAGGATGTTTCACTAAGCATCTGGTAGGGTCATAGCTACTTTTCGCTGAGTCGACGTCGAAACTTGACTTTCGAGGACTTCAGCCCATTGTGGATGACCTCGCGAATGTGCATTGGAACCTGTTGAAACTTATTTATTGACGATTCGATGATTCATTGTCGAAACAACTGGACAACAGCATTAGAAAATAGTTATGGTAAGTTATGGGTTGTGGTTGGGTATTATAAAATAGTGATGGTCTTTTTCCTCCTGTTATTTCAGATCAGTCGTCGACCCTTATCTTCTGAACTTGAGAGAATGTTTCCGATCCTTTATTCTCAAATTGAGTGTGAGTACGAGCTACGTTAAACCTTTACCATATGGTTCGACGTTCAGAATATTGGTTCACACTACCGAATCAACAGCCATCAGTGTGAATGAAGATCCTCTTTTCCAAGTATGAACTTAAATTTTTCTGTTACAAACGGACATTTTTTCTAATATTGAAGTTTTGAAGAAAAAAAGCTCTTGAGATCGTTCACGATTTTGAAAGTGGTCCGATTCGATTTTTTGTTTGCACTTTCATTTTAGGTCTTAATGAGTTGGAAACCACATTTTAACGTTTTTATTGTGCCTACATGTATATTAATAGCGTGGCGCGATAACTTGCAGTTTTGATTCTAAAATTCTGATTTAAAATTGATTGAAACCACCACGTTGACTACTAACCTACGTAATGTTTCAACAACAGATCATCCTGAGTAGTAAAACTTAAAAATAAATTAATATCAAAAGAAAATCACAAGAAAAGAGAAACGCTTGCATACTTAGCAACACATTGGGACATTTTATGTCTTTGGTTGCAAACTTGTATGTGTTGCAGACTCGTATACAAGTTCTAAGAGCCACTCAGCTGATCCGTACCCTAGGCATCGTCAAGTAAATGTCCTGAAGAGGCTACATACGAAATTACGGCTTCCTAGAGTGTAAAGCATAGAAATTAGCTTTAAGAGCCACTCATCTGATCCGGACCCTAGGCATCGTCAAGTAAATGTCCTAAAGAGGCTACATACGAAATTACAGTTTCCTAGAGTGTAAAGTATAGAAATTACCTATTAAAATGATTTAACCACTGCTTCACAAATCAAACCGTTCTCGCAATATTCGGATCACCAGCTATGAATCAAATCATCGAAACACCAGCTCAATGAAATCATCAGAAATTAACGATTGGTTGCAAACATGTTCACAACATCAATATTACTGAGAATGATCACCTGAGTGTACACAATTATTCAAATAACCATGCTCATTACTCAGCTTGTTGGCCACTCACTTCGTAGTAGTTAACAAAATATGGTTGGATAAATCGAGAGCTTTCTAACTAGTGGTCAACGAATTTTGTGGGATGGAAAACGACGAAATACCATTTCCCTAGCAACGACACGGTTGTAAGCGGAAATCATCAGAAAACCAACGGTAACGATTTTTTTAACGTTTTTTCTTAACGCTTTAAGTTAACGCTTTTTTCGTTTATGTGTCAGAGTAAAGACATAAAATGTCAAAAACAAACATACGTATTCATCGAGTCACTCACCAGGTCGAGTTCGTGTCAACGGTGTAGCTCCACAGTAAGGTGCCTAAATGTGGTCAACTATAGTCCCCTTAAAACACCAACTTTTTATATATTATTATATAAAATATATATATAATATATATAATATATATATATTATATATCAATAGTATACTTGGAAAACTATACCTACCCACTTCCCAGGTTGTGTTTCATATACTGGCCAAAAGATTTAACTGAAAGACACTTATTGTTTGTTACTGATGATGGCCTAACCGTCGAAATCGATTCAACATTGTAACTCTTTATTTTTCGTGAAAATATACAATTTTTTTTCACTAACTTCCGTTTTGAAATGGGTTTCCCTAATTTCTTCGCGAGTGATTTAGTTTGTATCAGTTCTGCAAGTCGAGCAAAAATCGCTATTTGGTTTATAAAACTGAAAATACGTATAGTTAAAATACGTGTATTTTAACAGTGTCATTCCAAATGTTGTTCGAATTCAATGTAAGCACCCTTCAGGTGCTGCAGTCCGAATTATTAATGAGGCTCAAATCAAGCTTGTGAAAAGTGAACTCCATCGTTGGTATAGTGTTCGTGAAACTGAAAGAGGTTGTAGAAGCCAATTTACAAGTTCTTTGTGTTTTTATTGAAATGAATTGAGAACCACTCCTATCGGGCTCCCACTGTTGAATTGATTTGAGCCCCACCCAAGTGGGTCTGAAAAGTGATTCATTATTATTTTTGAATAAAAAAAAGAGAGAATTGTGACACTAACCGCACTCTTATACGATGAGTAGTTGTTCTTCTTTTATGGTTTTAAAGTTTCAAATAATTACTACGTCACAGTGCGAAAGGAGTGCTGTGAAGTTGCTTGAAACTTGGCTACTCGTCGTGTCAATATTCTCAGGATAAAATCTACTTTCAATTTAAAATTTTAAGAAAGTACTTGTACATACCCCATTCAACCTGGATACTCGATCGCTGTAACAGACCTGATATCGATGAATTAGATCTTTCTGTTTGTTTACTCTAATTATGAGTTTAACTTTTTTTGCTGCTGCTATTCATCCACTGCGACCGCTATTATTTTTTCTCTGTGGTGGGGCCAAGAAGGTTTATGTACCTACTCAAGCTACATAGGATTTATTAATTGCTATGCAATTCTTAGGCCGACCCCCAATAATTTTTTTTGTAATGTCCGTAACGAAATTAACGATGATTTTCACGTACAACCGAGTAGTTGAGTAGTTGCTATAGATTGTGTCACAATTTCAGTGTTTTTCACGAACAACCCAGCCGTTGTTAGGGGAATGAAACTTCCGCAGTTTTCATCATACAAAAATCGTTCGCCACTCGTTGGAAAGCGCTTGATTTATGAGATAAATGTTCACATTTCAAGCTACCAACCAATTTCCCCCTCCTTACGTACCTGGCTACATTCCAAAACTAAGTTGATTCAGGCTAAGAATTGCATAGCAAATCATCCTCGTTTTATACGCAGTACAAAAGAGAAAAGATCCGGCGAGGCGCGAAGCGCCGAGTATAGATTAGGGGGGTCCAGGGGGGCGAAGCCCCCCGGCGAGGCGCGAAGCGCCGAGTTTTAATGTTTGTACATGTACCCACAACTTTATCATAATTAAATAAGCAGATGAAATAAATTCAAGGAAAAAGTTTGAATATTGTCAAATAGGTAAATATGTACTTCAGTGACCCTCTCCTTTCGCAGAACACGGATGTATACTGTAATAACGAAATTTTTGTCGAAGTTCGTTCTAGTTTTCAGTTTGTTACAATTTATTGTTTTTAATTTTCTAGCATTGTCCTCTGGTTGAAGCTTCTTTGCCCGAAACTTCGTTTTTCAATATGGAAATATCCCCCCTCAAATCTATCGTTCACGAACTCATGACGTTGAATGCTTACTGTGAGCAGAAATCTGGATAGTTGTTGGCCACAGGAGCTATTTAAGGTTGGTACTAACTCTAATGTTATTTCTTACTCTCATCACAGTCCTCCTGCTGACCTCTGCAAGCTCAGAGATAGTCAGTGCTAAATCACCAGTTTCTTTAATAATCTTTTCTGAGGTAAGTAAAGAAAAGATGATGTTGAGAAAAATATTGCAGGGCTAGAGATAAGTGAGAGCGATGCTTGTAGGAGTTCGTCTCTAAGTCTGATTAACTTAATCTTAGATCTTAAGTCTCCTTCGAACAATTTGATTCAAGATAATAGGAACCTATTAGGGGAAACTTGGGACGTTCGATGCAACCACGGTTTTCCCCGTCTGTACCAGTGGTTCTTTAATCTCCAAAACACGCTACCTAAGCAGATACCTCACTAACACACAACTAAGACCAGCTTTTTATATATATTTTTCCCCATGTTAAGCCCACCTGTAGCCATACCATTTTTTCGAAAACTCCTCAAAAGAGTCAAACCACCCTAACACTTGCTAGGTTTGACCTAATCTTTGGAAGGTTTGACCATTACCTTTCGTCGGTTGGGTCAAACCTCCCTAATAGCATAAAAAAGTTCCAGTCATGCAGCATGATCGTATGAACGAATTTTCGTATATTATCGTATTATATTATGTTACTGATTTGAAATTTGAGCACTTCGAGAACAAAGAAATTGTTAACCACCATTGTATGGCAAAAAACTCGTTCTAAATTATACTCTACGAATAAAAATCGGTTTCGGATGTTCAGCAATTTTCAGTTTTTTAATCGATTTTTCAGCGAATATTGATGAAAATTGAGTACATTTTTCATCATAATTGTTGAGAATTGGAGACCAATAGGAAAATTGTATTCAAACTTGGACAGTTATGTTGAGTCGCATCCATTGTTATTTATTTCTGTTGGCAACCACGTTCCCTGAATTGTTTGGTTTGAGTTGTAGTTCAAGAAAATATAGTTGTTTGTGTATCGTGTTCGAAGTTTCGTCAATTATATTAAGAATTTAAGATCCCGTGCCGTCCGATTTGATTCTTACATTTGTGGCGACCGTGACAGGACATTCGGGAATTCTTTCGGACACGAAATTCAAGAGTTGTGCTACCAGCGGCTATATCGGCATGGATTTGAAAACAAGAACGGTTTATCGCACCGTATTCACTAAGGAAGCGAATAATATTAAGGAAATCCTGAAAGGAGATGCGACAGAGGCAGAGCTCAGAGCCCGACTGGACATTTTGACGAGGCGTTATTCTCAACTCCAGAGCGCTGATGAGAAAATTTCTTCAATTATAATTTCAGAAGGTGAGGATTACGAGAAGGCTTTAGAAGACGAGCTTGACAAGTGTGGTGAGTACGAATTGACTTTTAGCTTGCTAAGAGAGCAAATTTCAGTAAAATTAGAGAAGCTGAGAACTCCTACGCTTGAAATTGCTGGAAGAGCGCCAACTCCACCGCCATCTCATCATTTGTTAAAGTTGAAACGACCTGAAATAAAAAAATTTGGAGGCGAAATTAAACATTGGATTGCCTTTTGGGCTTCTTTTTCGAGCATCCATGAGGATGAACAATTGAAAGATGAGGACAAATTCGCACTATTAGTTGACGCTCTTGAGGAAGGATCTCCAGCCCAAAAGTTAGTTGAGGGTTTTCCTCCCTCAAAAGAGAATTATACCAAGGCATTGGAACTTCTCAAGTCTCGTTATGGTAAGGCCGAATTTCTCATTGAATATTATGTAAGGGAATTACTGAGTTTGATTCTGAAAAGAGAAGAAACCCAATCAATTTCGGAGCTTCACGATAAGCTAGCCTCCCAACTACGTGCTCTCGACTCCCTGGGAGTTACTAAGGAAAAATACGCAGCTATGATTTTCCCATTGGTAGAGTCTGCTGTTCCCGAGGATACGTTCAAAGTGTGGGAAAGGTACCGAATCGGAAAAAATGCATCCATTACCGAGCCAGAGGGATGTCTCTCCGAGCTTTTAGAGTTCCTTAGAATAGAAGTTGAGGGAGAAGAAAGATTGAAACTGAGATATGGAACCTTTGAAGAAAATAAATTCGACTCGACTTACAATCATCAGGCATCTGGTAGACAAGCTTCAGCGGCAGCATTAGTAGCGACTGGCAGCAGAAATGGAGTACAAAAAGAAATCTCGTGTGTATTCTGTGATAAGCCCCACAACTCTCTCGAGTGCTGTAAAGCTGTAGACATGACTATAACTGAACGTCTTGAGACTGTGAAGAGAAAGGGTGCTTGTTACAAGTGTCTCAAGAAAAACCATGTAAGTGCAAAATGTAGAGCATTTGTAAAATGTCCCATATGTAAGGGAAAACACTACTCTATTTTGTGTAGAGCTATTGAGTCGCACGAGGAGAAGAATATGGCATCAGGAACAGTTGATATCAAGTCCATGGTGAACGGAACAAACGTACCTGTCGTCTATTTACAGACACTTGTGGCACTTCTCATGAACAATGGTGAGGAGTATAAAGTACGAGTCCTTATAGACTCCGGATCTCAAAAGAGCTATATCCGGAAGTCGAGTGTTAAGGATTATGGTTTGAGGAGAGAGTGCCGAATGTTGGTTCGCCAGGAACTATTTGGAGGACATAAAACCGCGGTCAAGTCACATAATGTTTATAAAATCAGACTGAAGTCCTTATCGGGGGAATTCGAAGGAGACTTCACTGTTTTGGACCAAGAAAAAATTTGTGGGTTTGTACCAAAGCTGAGTGACATTGAGATCTACAGGCGTCTAAGGGCAAGAGGGGTGATTCTGTCGGATTTTACTGATGGTTCAGATAGTCAGGACATTGACATACAGATCTTGTTGGGAGCTGATGCTTGGCCCATAATCATTTCAGACAAGCACATAAGATTGGAAACAGATCTGGTGGCTACTGATACCAAGTTAGGCTGGACAGTGGTTGGCTCATCTCAAGAACAGTCTTCCGTTTCAGTGGCTATGGTTGCGACACTCTCATGCCAGGCCCACCTCGCTAACTTCTGGGAACTGGAACTTCTAGGAATCAAGGACCCTGGGATCAAGAAAACCCAACAAGAAAAGAATTTCGAAGTCCAACAATTTTTTGAGAAAACAGTGAAACAAGATGAGTCGGGCAGATATATGGTACGCCTTCCCTGGAGTAATGGACAGCCAACTGTACGAAACAACCTCGAAATAGCCAAAAAGAGATTGCATGTCACCATCCACAGACTGAAACAGTTGGGAAAATTCGATCAGTATGACCAGATTTTCAAGAGTTGGATTGAACTAGGAATTGTAGAGAGAGTTCCGCACTGGGAAGCAAATAGTATCTGTCATTATCTTCCTCACAGAGCGGTTCTAAAAGAAAATAGCACCACTCAGGTACGACCGGTTTTCGATGCATCAAGATTAGTCTGTTGATGGCCAAGACAAGAGTTTCCCCTCTCCAGAGCATAACCATACCTCGACTGGAGCTGATGGCAGCCGTGATTGGTGTCAGAGTATTTTTGCTGGTTGCCAAAGGATTGAATCAGGCTATCGACAAAGTGTTTTTCTGGTCTGATAGTGCTGTGGTGATTGTGTGGATAAAGAATAGACAACAGTGGTCTGTATTCGTTGAAAACCGAGTCAAGGAAATCCGTGAATCGAGTTCCACAGACCAATGGAGGCATGTACCGGGGGTTGAAAACCCTGCAGATATCCTGTCGAGAGGCTGTTCACCTTCACAACTTCTAGAAACTCAATGGTGGGAGGGACCACTGTGGCTACAACGGTCCGAAGATGGGTGGCCAAACAATGAAGTTGAGCCAGATGAAGTACAAGTAGAAGAGGAACGTAGGAAGTCTGTGTTAGCAGCGGAAAACATTGTGACAGCCCCATTTTCATTGTCACATCTTGCTGAGAGGTTCTCTAGTTATGTGAAGATTGTTAGAACATTAGCTCGAATTTTGAATGCCATCTGTATCTTGAGTCCAGGATTTATTAGACATTGCGGTTTAAGTGAGGACATGGGTTTTGATCGACATGTGACTAGTGAAATGTTCATTAATGCAGAGATAATCATGTTTCGGAAAATGCAGCAGGAATCTTTTGTTGGTGATGTTAGAATGTCATTGAAGAACTTAAATGTATTTATTGATGAAAGAGGAGTCTTACACATGAAGTCTCGTCTGTTGGATGATGAAGAAATGCCACAGTTCATCTGCCCTATACTACTGCCTGCAAAGCATCCTATAACAGCTCGATTAATTCACCATGAGCATGTGCAAAACAATCACGCTGGCATATTGGCTCTTATGGTAATCTTGAGGGAGAGGTTCTGGATTACCCAGTGTCGTAGAGCAGTCAAAGCAGTAGTGAACAGGTGTGTGATCTGTAAAAAACATCGGGCAAAGGCTTTACAGGTACCCATTCCACCATTACCAAGAGACAGAACTCGAAGTTGCCCTACATTTCACACCACAGGAGTGGATCTAGCCGGACCACTGTTCTTAGCTTCTGGTGAAAAATGCTGGGTAATAATCTTTACATGTGCTGTGTACAGGTCCGTACACCTCGATTTACTGATGGCTCTAAGTTCAGCAGCATTAATTCAAGCACTTCGAAGGTTTATAGCACGAAGGGGACGACCGAAAATCATTCAATCTGACAACGGAACAAATTTTGTCGGACTGGAAAATTCATTTGACCGAATCGATTGGGCAGAAATTCAAAGGGAGTGTAGCATCCAAAGAATTAAGTGGAAATTTAATCCCCCCTCAGCTCCCTGGTGGGGTGGATATTGGGAAAGATTAATTCGCATTTTGAAAGATCTACTAAAGAAAAATCTGGGAAATGCCAGTGTGACTTATGAAGAGATGTTGACTTTACTTTGCGAATGTGAAGCTATTATGAATGGACGCCCTTTAACCTATGTATCAGAAGAAGCTGACGAATTGAGACCTCTAACTCCGGCAATGTTCCTGACTTGTCTGCCTAACTGTGAAGTGGCGGATTTGGATCAGTTGGAAGGTTGCAGTCTGGAAAATAGGTGGAATTATTTGCAAAACATCCGTCAAAAACTTCGGTTGAGGTTTCAAAAGGAATATCTAGGTTTCCTGAAGTCTCCAAAGAAAGGGCGACATGATACTATTGAAGTAGGAGACATCGTTATTGTAGGGAGTGACAAAAAACGTCTGGAGTGGCCGCTAGCCAGAGTATTGGAGCTTATGCCAGGCCGAGACGATATCACGCGACTTGTCCGTTTAAAAGTGCAAGGTGGAGAGATTCTGAGGCCCCTCCAAAGGTTGTACCCACTTGAGGTCTACCCGGCGGATGACGTTCACTCTAATCCGGAGGATCTGCCAGAAGGAATGCCTTCAAATACAACTTTGGAACAAGACGTTCAAGAAGAAGAGGAGGCGGGCACGTCTGACTCGTATGAAGAAGAGGCCAGGACGATGACGCGAAGCGGACGAGTGGTAAAGAAGAGAGAAATGCTTGATTTGTGAAATTTTGTGAAAGTTAATTAGTGAATTGTTTGACTTGAATTTAGTTTTGAATTTCGAGATGTGTTGTGAAATTCGGTGAGTTTCACAACAGGTGGGAGGATGTTGAGAATTGGAGACCAATAGGTAAATTGTATTCAAAATTGGACAGTTATGTTGAGTCGCATCCATTGTTATTTATTTCTGTTGGCAACCACGTTCCCTGAATTGTTTGGTTTGAGTTGTAGTTCAAGAAAATATAGTTGTTTGTGTATCGTGTTCGAAGTTTCGTCAATTATATTAAGAATTTAAGATCCCGTGCCGTCCGATTTGATTCTTACAATAATTTTGGGAACAAATTTTAAAATGTTTTAGTTCATTTTCAGTAAACTTCATTCGACTAAAATTCTGATCAAAATATAAATTTAACGATTTTTGGATTTTTAGCGAATTTTTGTATAAAATGAGGCAATAGCTCGAAAAATTCTAAAATCAAAATTTTCGAAAAATTTCTTCACTGAAATCCGTTTTGAGGCATTCTGAAACGAATCCTGGAGTTCAAGCTTATAACATATACATAAATATGTATATATATATACTTGTCCTTCCAGACGATAACTCTCCTTGGGATTGAGATTAAAATTCCGTTCTTACGCCCAAAAATCAAGCTTTTGAAACGAAAGAACGAGTTCGTTGGCCAGCATTTTTTGAGCACATTAAGTTGGTCAAATTGCAAAAAAGTGCTGAAAATTCACTAAAAATAGCAAAAAAAAAAAACTGCCAAAAATCGTTAAATTTATATTTGTTACCGGAGTATTGCTCAAATAAAGATTATTAACTATAAAGTGGAAAATTCAAAAATTGATGTACCTACAAAATTATGCTGAAAATCTACTTAAATTTCATTAAAACGTGCTTCAAAATCGGTAAAAACTGCAAAAAAGTTGAAAATCCAAAATCCTCTTTCTAATAGCAGATTGTTATTTAGAACTAGTTTTGTGCCATGAAATTAGTAATTAACAATGTCTTTTCACTCAAGTTCTCAATTTTCAGAGCAATGTGACATACCTAATGTTGTACGACAATTTATGAAAATTCGCTCTTACGAACATGCTGCATGAGTGGAACTTTTAATCATTTTTAGAGATTTTTTGATCACGTTTCTGAAATTTGACCAATTTGAAGTTGACCAATGTAAAGGGTTGGCCAACGAACTTATCCTTTCGTTTGGAAATCTTGATTTTTGGCGCAAGGACGGAATTTTTATCTCAATCCTAAGCAGAGTTGAATTCTGAAATGACACACACACACACTCATATTTATATAAATCACGTGCTTGTCAATAACTCCTTAGTGATTACTGATGATTAGATACTTTTTCCCACCAAAAGTTGAGGAGTCATAACTGCTTCCTCTTTTGCCCCTGTCAGATAGAAATTTTTTTCCTGAGCGTTGAAATACCTCTCAATGGGAGAAACGTCCCTAATTTCCCCTACTGTTTTTAAACTAATTTTTCCTCCATCGGACAACAGTTCTTCTGATTCTGATGGGTATTTAATAGAGATGAGTCGATACCAAAATTTATCGATTCCCGATACCGATACCTAAAAAATCGATTCCCGATTCTCGATACCGATACCATCGGCGCATAATACCTAACTTACCTGATGGTGAAAAACAAAAATTCCTCTAGAACTAGTAATATATTGAAATTTTTTTGTACTACATATAACTTATACTTACAAAAAATTGATCCCAATATATTTGCAAATGAGGTAATTTTTAAATAAAAACAAAACATGGATAATAAAACCTTTATCCTCCATCGGTTCTACTTAAGGTTTTTGTTTCAAAAGACCAACATTTTAATTCTGTCTGGGTCCAGACGATTTCTCTTCTGGTCGCAGATGTTTCCTGCCATACTAAAAAGTCTCTCGCGCTCCAATCCTATGCAATGATGATATTGGACAACATACATCTCAAAAATACGCGTTTATAGTATTCTTCATGTTCTTTTTGGGTTGCTGAATCGAATCAACGTCATCTTTTTAATCCCTCCTTTCTAGCACCCTCATCTCTATCTATTGTCATTAGGAGTTCTTGTTCGAATGAAGCTTTAATGCTTTAGTTATTTATTAAAATTATATAAATTTTAAAGATTAATTCTTATTACAAATTCTAAATTTCAGATTTATATTTTCATTCAAGGCTTTAGTTAATTTGATTTGTGCAAATACAAAATTTGATATTTTTTTGTTATCTATCAAGTATCAATTAATAGGCAACTTTTATTGCCTAGGATTGATTTCTTTCTGAATAAAACAAGTTAAGCAGACTGACTTGGTTTTTTAGATTTTCGTCTTTAACTGTAATGTTTTTCCAAATAAGACTGGCTCTAGGCTTTTATACTTGGAAAACATAGCTTTGTCTAATGCTTCTGTTGTCACAAACAAAATAACACAAGCCTACTTGTAAACAAAGTTATAATTGTAAGTTGTGTTTTGGACAATTCATGTTTCGCAACTGCTAACTTCACACAACGGTTGCACGGTACAACCATCTTCGTTGATAGATGGTTTCAATAGTACCGTAGTGTAATAAAACGCCGATCACCGGGCGGTATCGGTATCGGCTTTAGGCGATCGATTCTCGATACCGATACCAATGCCTGAGAATCGGTGGTATCGAGAATCGGTATCGGGAATCGACTCATCCCTAGTATTTAACATGGAACACGTAAACTTCAACCTAACTACCATTAAGGAATGAAGTGACAAATGTAGCCAAACTGTAGTTTTCTAATGCTTTTCTTTCAAGCAATCCGTTTCTTGGTAAATGTCACTTCCTGAGTTTCTGCTTCCCCCTACGGAATCCGAAAATCTGGCGACCTAGACATCTAGATAGAACTCCGAGCAAAAAATGTTCTGAATTGGATTTCCTCAGAGGTTATTTTGTTCCCTCGATCGAGTGTTGTTTTAATCCAAAAAAGTCCAGTATGCAGCATGACCCCATGAGCGAATTTTTGAAGAAATCTTCGACATTTCAGTTGCTATTGATCGTGTAGAGAAATTTTAGTTTATGATTTTGATAGACAAACATGGAATCAAATTATTAAAAATAATTAGGAGGATTGGACAATGTTTCATGCAAATATTACCGATTTTTACAACTAGCGAACGGCATTATTTCGATTTTTGACTGATTTTTCTACTTTGAAATTTTTGAAAACTTGATACATATTCTTATAGGAAATTTTACGCTGATTCCGAATATACCACATGTTAGTATGCTGAAAAAATTATTTCGCACAACAAATCACAAAAAACAGGCTATTTTGAAATTTTTGACTACATTTTTGAAAATTTCAACCCGAAGATGTAATCCGATCATGCTGGCCAACGAACTTGAACTTTCGTTTTGTGTCCTTAACATTTTAAAATTTGTTTGAAGTTTCTAGCACAATTCTACGGACAGTTATCGTCTGGAATGACACATACATACAAACATAAAAAAATGCGTTAAACTTCAGAATAGCCTGAAACGGATTTCTGCATAAAATTTTTTCAAAAATTCACATTCTACAAATTTCGAGGCGAGAGCAATAGCTTAATTTTCTTCAAAAATTCGCTAAAAGATCAATAACAACAGTACCTACTTCTTTCATTATTGAGGGACGAACTAAAATCCTCGTGTTTTCGGGATGCCGGTCTCTATTAAGTTATAAGAAGGCGATAAATGGTTTACGAATTTATTCTTTTTTGATAGATTTCATGATTGTTTTCGTACTCATTCAAAATGGCTACAGTAAATGGATTTTGTCAGTTTGGATGAGAAACTAGGTGCTTGTTCTGATACACATTGTTCACTTCACATCAGTACAATATGGATATTGTCGGCTTGGAGGAGAAGCTAGGTGCTTGTTCTGATCCACATTATTCACTTCACATCAGTACAATAACATTGATGAGCAAAAATATTGTGGTGATAGTTGGAACCCATTGTAACTGTTTATACACGCCATCCCTTTGTTACCGAATTCAGCTCACTCATCTCATTTTTCACTGGCACACCCTATCGATTTCATTATGATGTGCCCGACCTCGAGAATTCAAACGAAAGTAGGTAGGTACCCTAACCCTTCTCGGCTGCCTCTTTTGCCAACCCATTCCGTGTACGTTGTAACAAGGAACCTTAGCCAAAAATACCAATTGTCGTTTGAGATCAGCGTGAATCACTTCTCTGACAGCTCCCCTAGCGACTAGGTTTGTGTGATCAATATTTAAGTTTTCCTGGCGGTGCATTGCTTGCTCTCGTGGATTACAAATGGGAAGCGTCCTCATCGACAGATTAGCAGCAGAACTGAGACGTGATAAAGTCGCCAGGTGAGTCAAAATCCACGTTGAGTTTTAATAGTTAATCCTGAAACTCAAATGAAATAATTTAATTAATTAGGTCAACAGTTAATGAGTTTTCAACCAATTGCTACCAATATTGAATCAAAACCTCCATAAAATAAAACCCCGGTAATGTACGTGTTTTCTATCTGTTTGATTAATTTTTTATTGCTGTGTCAATATGTACATGGCTGCCGTCGGTCTCTTCCCTTCGAAATGTTACATCATTTATGGTTTTACACCTAAAAAGTGTCGGGATAGCTCCAAAATCTGGTAACAATTTTTTTGTTAAGTGCCCCGTAAAATCTGTTTTTTAGGATACTCCGAATCGATCCCTGAAATGACACATTAGTAAGTATTCAGTTACACCAAAAAATCATTACCTACGTGATCAAAGAAATACACAGGACTGTGTTAAATGAAAAAAACTTGAAAAAGAAGGAAAACAACAAATTGTAGAAATTAATCCTTCTAGCAGGATATTGATTTGAGAACATTTACTATCAATAAATAACTTTAACCTTATTTACATTAATTTCACTATGAAAAAATTGTACCTATCTAATCATTATTGGAAGAGCTTTATGAGAGTTTAAATCATTTTACAGAGATGCCCTCAAAGAAGATAATAAAAAGATGGAAGCGGAAGTTAAAAAACTGGAGAAAGAACTAAAAATACTGTTGAAAGAAGAACCGAGCAGTAGTAAGTCCTGTTTTTATGAATAAATTTTAGCCTATTTTAGTAGGTAGGTGCATACTGCCTGTGACAATGCCAGGGGTTCGGAGAGCATTGCTGCCATGGGCCTTTTTCGGTACTGGAGTCGTCATACAGAATTCAATTAGCTTTGCCAATGAAAGTAACTGTTGCTACTCCTTTCTAGTTCAACTCACTAAATTTCCGTATGTCTATTCCTAGGAATGAATGATGGAGGAATCAGCCTCCAACCTTGTTTTTTGCCAAAGGCAGTGAGTCTCTACTTTGACTCAATCTGCATTTCTGTGTTGTCTGTTTGTGACACGAAACAGGCTGCAATTTTGAACCTATCGCGTTGAAGTTCGGAGGGTAGGCTCTTTATAAGGACAGAATTTGCTTCATAATTTTTGCGCCAATCTGATTTGAGGCTGCGATGCCAGGGCCGTAAATGTGGCATCAACGCCACATCATTTCAGCGAATTTTAGTAGAAAATGGAGCAATTGATATATGTTACTATAATATTGCTATTATACTTACATCATTACATAATATATGTGTGTGTCAATCTAGACAAATAACTTTCCTTAGGATTGAGATAAACATTCTGTTCTTTCGCAAAAAAATCTAGCTTTCCAAATGAAAGGATGAGTTTTAGCTCTACAAGTTACAAGGATTTGCGGATACACAACAGACAGATAGACACGGAACCAAAGTTGTTCAGAGTGGTATAAAACGTACAATGCGAGTAGAAATTTTGATTTTGGAGACCAAACATCTTTTCCCCTGAAAGTGAAAAAACTGCAAAGCAAAAACTTGGACAAACTAGGTACAAAAAAAGAAGATAATCTAATATCCGTTTTCTCGTTTCATGAACAAATGCTGATTGTAAGATGGATATATTCATCTGATCATGAAAGTGGATACTTTAAAATGAGTATCAACTTAATTTGTTACTACATTTTTCCAAGTGTTGATAGTTTGTCTGGGAAAAGACAAAATTAATTACCTAACACTAAATCAAACTGTGGAAAGTATTTACTTCATCTCTACTTCATCCAATCGATTAACTTGAAGTTGAAAATTTTGATTGGTTTTGCAGATGACAAAACCCAACACCTGGACTCTGAAGGATACCGTCAATTTTTGGAACAGCAGAAAATAAAGGAGACTCTGAAGAAACAGATAGGTGCGGAAAAAGAAAGATTGAGAATTTTGATAGGTACCTACAACTTATTTGAATAACTTTTTCCTCGACGTGCACCCGTAGCAGACATTGTTAGTGTAGTTGGGATGTCTTGTTTTTATACACTTTTGGATTTCACCGTAAGGGTGACTTATATCGTTTTAAGATGTTTAGAATTTTGTCAAGTGATTTGGTCATAGAATCATATATAAACAAAACTCCAGTTTCTTGCCTATTCTCAACTTTAAAAGGGAAAATAATTTGTTTAAATAGCAGTACCCGCTCGCTTTGCTTGTTCATCCGAGACCTGAATGAATGTAGATCACAGTGTACTATTATATAAATTATTAGTTAGTTGTGTCAGTAATGCCTCAAAAATAATATCTACAGTTATACTCTACCTTACCCTGAAAAGTCCCATTCTAAAGTTCAGTATCTCGTTTTGGATTGGAACCAAATCAGATACAGAGCCCACTCTGCTGATTAGAGTGATTCCTCAAGTTCTAATTATATTCTACCACACCCAGAGAGGTCCCATTCCAATGTTTAGAATCTCATGTTGGATTGGAACCAAATTAGCTGAAGAGTTTTTTCAGCTGATTAGAGTGTTAAATTATATACAAGTTTATATTATACCCAAGTTTTAATTATACACTATCACACCCAGAGAAGCCTCGTTCCAAATTCAGCATTTTAGGTTGAATCGGAACAAAATTAGCTGCAGAGCTCACGCTGGTGATTGTGGTTCATCAAGTTGTAATATTACGCCCCACCGCTCCCAGAGAGTTCCTGTTCAAAATTTCAGTAGATCCCGGTATCTAGAAACAGAGGAAATATTAGTGGCAGCAGCCCCGGGAGGGTATCTATGAAGGGTAACTGAAACACTAGGCAGGATTAGGACAGCTGCCCCTGGTATTAGCAACCAGTTTTACCTTCTCCAGGTGAACATTTCGTAATTGGCGGGCCGGAAAACTAAAGGTGGCCATCCACTAAGTCGACAGAGCAGCGCGGCGTGGCGTGACGCTTAAATCTTGAGGTTTGTCCACTATGGGGCGGATTTCATTTTTCAATTCGTCGTTTTGCCAGTCCCTCAGCAATCATTGCGGCAGCTCTGGAAGCTGAAGAGGAGGAGGAAATCGCTGTAAGAAGGAAGAGGCAATGGATCCATCCGATTAACGGGAAAATAACGGACTTGGAGGAACACAACCACCTTTTCCATGATTTATTGAGCGATGAAAGGAAATTCGTCCAATATTTCAGGATGTCTCAAGAAAAGTTTTTTGAGCTTCATGAAATGATCAAGCCACTGATAGTGAAGCAAGACACTACATTTCGACGAGCCATCCATCTATTGGAAAAATAAGCAAGAAAGTGCTAAAAAGTTCCAGTCATGCAGCATGATCGTATCGTGAGCGAATTTTCGTGAATTATCGTACTATATTATGTTACACCGTTTTGAAAATTGAGGACTTAAGGACTTTGGGAGAAGAAATTGTTAACTACCAATTTTATGGCCAGAAACCAGTTCTAAATAATATTCTGCGATTAAAAAAGAGATTTTCGATTTTTTTGGAGTTTTTATAGATTTTTAGCACATTTTAATGAAATTCAAGTAGGTACATGTTTCTGCATAATTTTCCATGTATATAATATTTTATGCACAAGCGCTTACAAAAATGGCCGAGGTCAAAAATTTTCCGCTTCGACCTTTGTCCTCTAGGTCGATGGGGTGGTGCTAAATGTTTTTGCGGTGCGCCAAGCTGTACTCCAGAAGTTTGGAGAGCGGTCGAGAGCGAAACATTTTCGACTCACCCGCGCTGTCCACCTAGTGGACGGACTACCATCATTTTCCATTATATTTCTAGAGAAAGATTTTTGCGTCGCGTCACGCCGCTCTGTCGACCTAGTGAACGGCCACCTTAATTGGGATGGTGGCAACGCTCGTGCTTTTATTGGTAGTGTTACGCTCCAGGAAAATAACTCTCACAGTCGAAGAGGTTTGATCAACCCGGCCTCATAGCTCAGGTTGTTGGAGTGTTGCAACTTCGGGAAATTTCCCGCAGTTGTAACGACGTGAGTTCGTACTCCTGTCGAGTTATCAAATATTTTTGGGCCATTACAGTAGTAAGCACCGAGGTTAGCATCACTCAAACCGCCGGTCATTTGTTTCACGAGAGCCTTGATTTTCCAATGGTCCTGGCTAATCACAGAGCTTACCTCGGCAAACAGAGGAGGTACCCCTGCAGTCACAGCTGGGGCAGGGGTACCCAGGATTTGAGAGATAACCTCCGTTCTAGTTACGCCTTATTACCAACAACGCAGGGTTAACCCCTGCCACCCGTTTAGATACCCGGACTAAGTATCTTCAGAGCCCTCAGCTGATTAGTGCTTTCAAGTTGTAATTAAACTCTACCTCACCCAGAGAAGCCCCGTTTCTAATTTCAGCAACTCAAGTTAGATAGGAATAAAATCAGTTATTTATATTAGTGTAGAAGTTAGCCGTGCCAACTCCCTTCACTCGTTCATCCTAAATGTTGATCATCGTATAAATTTGAACGGTTTTTTTCTCAATACTATCAGAAAAATATACCTACAGATTTATCTATAATATAATTATGTCCATTGTAACCAAGCAGCCCACAGTTGCATCCTATGGCAGGTATGTAAATACCTGGCCTGCGACTGGATTTTTATATCACCCTAGAAAAAACCTTCATACCCTAATGAAATCTATTAGACTTAAAGGGCAGAAATCGTTTTGGTATGGTAGGATTCGTGACATAAAATTCCTTTCAGCAAACGATACTTTGCTTGCATTTGATGAAGGAAGTTGTACCACCGAAATTGAATTCCTTAATTACCGAGCTGCTTACACGGACGACGCTTTTAGGTTTTTCCAGTTTTAGGAAATCACGGAAGGATTTGACAGCAATTATCCATGTTCTAAAATTTGCGATCTCCACAATAATGCTTCCGGGTACTATCTAATATCTGACTCACAAAGTACAGTCAAATGTATTCAAAACATGAGCCCATCATCAAAAATCTCAGATCTACTGGGCCGTATTATCGCACAGATATCATATTAGGAGACCGCGAAGTAAGCGTAAAATTCATATGGGTTAAATCACATTGGACTCAAGGGCAATGAAACTGCAGACCTACTAGCGAAAAATGGTTCATTATCTGGGGAAACGAATACAGAAAGTGTGCCCTTTACTGATCTCAAAACCCATTTCAGAACTCAGCTCTACAATCGTTGGAAACAATACCACGACTCCCACCCATCAACAAATAAGCATAGGAATATTTTTCGGTTCATTCCAAAATCACCATGGTATCTGAAAATGGGTGAAAAAGACAAGTCATTTTACTCCACACTGACCCGTTTTAGAAGTAACCATGGGCTATGTAATGCGTACCTCCAAAAAATTCGCCAACCTAGTGAAGGTGCGTACAGTTTCTGTGACAACGTTGAAGATTTGGAACTATTGGAATTATTTTTATTTGTCCACAGTATAGAACTGAAAGAGTACAAATGTTCAACAGCCTTACTGATGTTGTCCAAAACCCATTTAATTTAGAATTTTCGCTAGGGCCAGAAAGTGAAGAAGTTCACTCCATAATTTTCAAATTTTTTACCAATATTAGTCGTAAAATTTAATTGTTATGATAAGCGTGTACTTATAACTTTATGTGTACAAAATTTGTAAATATTTCATCATTATTATTCCTATAAAATATGGCTGTAAGGTTTTCATGCTGATGACAATATAAAAAAAGAAGAAAAAAAGTTTTGAGGATTTGAATTCAGCCTATTTTCTGGCCAGGATCTCGCTGATCATTTTGGAATAATCTGCATCGAAATCGGTGCTCTAGTAGTGGCTGAAACAGCGGTGTAAAGGAAGTTGAATGAAGTCACTGTGATGTTTCTTTCGGTACCAGTTGTATATGCAATCCCAGCGCACTTTCAACTTCCAATATGCGATCACAAAGAGCTGAAGGCGGTCTCAACACAAAACGCCAAACTTCGGCCTTTCACCTTCCTTATCTCTCGGTGTCCTCCAGTGTCCAGTCATTCATTGAAATGCTCCTCCACGAATGCTCTCACTCCATAGAATCCTTGTGGAGGCACGTAAAAGCGCGTTATGATATAAAAGTAAATGGAGCTGGGGGCATGTTGGACAGACTGTTGATCGAAGAGTGGTGGTGCTCGCTGCACCCATCACGATCTTCACTAATCTCTACGACGATCTTCATTTTTGGAGGGAAAGGTAAGATTGCCCCTTTTCCCCCATTTCGCTAAGCAACTTATCGATTTTCCAAGTGAGATCGCATACTGAGTCCAGACAACATGTCGCGTCGATTGCAGGTCGAACTGAGATCGCATATATACAACTGGTACCTTTCTTTCTATAGGTTTTTTGTTCAAACCATATGGAGCTTAGAATCTTATTCCTAGATTAAGAAGTCCAACACCTAAAAAATGCTCTTCCATAATATGGTCTTGCATTTTCAGATTCGAGAACGGACATTACAGAAATGAATGTTGATGCTCTCTCACAGGTACCTACCACTTTATTACTGCTACTGATCGATTTTATGGTTTTGACGTTTAGTTTGTGTGAATTGGGTGCACATACCTTGGATCGTACCCATAAATTAAATTTATTAAAAGATATAAATAAATTTTGGTAAAAGACTAGTTGTTGATACATAGGATTTTTTAAATGTATATTAATACTATTTATAGTGGAAATGTCCTAACTTGATGTTTCAGGCTGAATTAATACGAATAGTAAAACAACTTGAAAGGAGGAAAGTTGATGCCCAAAGTAAATTACACGGAACAGAACAGTCCTTGAATTCGACGGCCAAGGTAAGTATCTACCTCTTAATAACATTTTTCGTATCTTAAAGTCCTGACGACTTCGTGAAACTAGAATCGCAATATCTCTAGTATAAAAATTTCCTATTTTTATACTAGAGAAATTGAAATTCTCTAGTAAACAGTGAAATTATCTACCTAACAGTAAGGTTGTTCAAATTCAATTCAACTCGTCGGATGAGTTTCCTCTATCTGTTTTCTTCTTAAAGTGCGAGTTCCTTCTGATTTTTTTTTTTTTTTTTTTTGAGTTGTGCATTAACTCCGTGTCTATACAGTCCATCCTGGGTCAGAATTCTCTAGGGTTTGAGAGCCTCTAGGGCTCGTCTGAATCACACAACTTTGTGGGAGCTCTCTAGAGATTCTAAATGTCCGGGTAGAAGTAGGAACTGTCATTTCATTGGCTACTTTCACCAAGGAAGTATTGGATGACTACACTTGTGTGATTTTCCTGAGTTTCGTAAAGGTTTTTGAAACTCGTCACAATAACCTTTCTTCCCTAATGTCCACCTATTATCACATCATTGCCTTGAGCAAGATAGCTGTTGGTTGTTGCTCGGCACCCCTTTAAACAGTGGGTATGAAGTGTAAGTACAATGACAGTGGATGTGACATATCTAGCCACTTAGGCTAAGGGCGGAATTCATAGACGGAATTGAGTCTGAGTGGGCCCCTAAGTGTATTGATAAGGGAATTCATGCACTCAGCACAATTCATAAACGTGCTTTGAGGGCGAACCTGAGGGTGCACTGAGTGTGCAACCCAAATGCATTCTCAACAGGATCAACAAAAAATGGCGTTGAGGTGAGTGTCACCCCCTGCTCAACAATGCAATATTCTGAGTGGCGGCAGGAGGTGACTTAATTGCATCAACTGATAAATTTTATTATTATTTTCACGGAGGTATAGTTACTGGTAGTATAGTAGAGCATACGTGGTTTATTTTGTCGGAGTTCATTAAAAAACAGCAGCACATGAGAGTAGATAGGTACCTAAACGGTAGTTAGGTACATGTTTGATGTGACCAACAGATCACATTCGAATGCTATACAATCAACAACGAAATATTTCGCAGACTTATTCCGATTCAGGAAAGAGACAGTCATGGACAACTACGAACCTGAAGGAGCCGAAAATAAATGAAGTGGTATTAACCACCACAGCTGAAAGTACTGGTCCCTCTTTGATTTTATGCGATCTCTACATACCAAGTTTGTAGTGCACAGTTTTCTGATTCACCTACCTTCTATTCATCAAGAAAGTACAATTAATGAGAATTCCTAGAAAATGTGATTGCCTGAAGCTCTCCCGAAATCTCACATCTTATTTCTGTCCAACAGTCTCATTAAACCTACAACTCTTCTTATTTTCAACTGCATCTCTGTTCTTTGAAACTAACTGGTGAATCATTGTTTATATTTTCTCACTTATTTTTCATCTCACTGTCACAACCCTATAGGTAGTACCTATTAGGTACATAAACACAAATTATCAGCACTTCAACAAACAAGCAATAAGTATTTAATGCAACTGTAGGAGCGATATAAATGCGATTCGTTGTATCGCATGGGAATATAATTTCATTTATGAATAATATGAATGTCAGACCAATTATAGAAAGAAACCTCTGTAATGGCCCAAAAATATTTTATTCCTCGGATGGAGTTTGACCATGTGTCGTTACTACCAAGGGGAGATTTCCCCTTAGTTGCTACACTCAAATTGGTTGAGCTATGAGGCCGGTGTAATCAAAACTCTTCATTAGTGAGAGTTATTTTCCTGGAGTGTAACATTTCCCTGGAGTCATACATCAGCCGCCTCTGCTGATTTGGGGTTGGACGAGTGACGAAGTGAAACTGAAGATGCTGGCTCACCAGATGCTTGCTGGAAGATGTCCAGAAGTCGAGTGAGGTCGTTGTCACGGCGTGTTTTGACTCAAGTGAGCAGGGAAGTGAAAGATGCCATGTCAGGGGATGTGATATTTACAGTCTTTTGGCTGGAGAGAGATTTAATTAATTATTGTTTCGTATTATATCGGGTCTTTACTGACTATGCCAACTCTTACGGCCCAAAAATATTTGATTCCTCGGATGGAGTTTGAATCGTGTCTTTACTACTAAGGAGAAATTTTCCTTTAGTTGCAACACTCCAACGGGTTGAGCTATGAGGCCAATGTTATCGAACCTCTTCAACTGTGGGTTATTTTCCTTGATCTCAACAGTTATATTATTGTTTCCAAATGTTGAATTGAATTTGAACGACTTTATGGGTTCTGTCGCTATTCACGGAATAACGGAAATTATCATGTCATTTGAAAAGACGCATGTAGATGTACCTGTGCATGTTGTGTTGAGGAATACTGTTCAACTACTGAAAAACTACGCAATTACATTTTTCGAGGTTATGGCATGAGAATGCGTTCCTATTCAGTAAACACGCATTTCCAAATTATTCCTCTAGGGGTTGGATACCCAAATATCATGATCAAGATGATGATGACAGTTATGTGCATGAAACATGACTCACTTCTGTAATGACACACCTACGTATAATCGGTTTTAACCAAAATTTGCCGAGATAGATTCCTCACGTTCAGGGGACTCGTTAAAACATTATAGTCAACATCCTCTGTAAAAGTCTATGAATGTTGAAGCAGCCAACGGGACAGCTGCAAAATGTAACTGCCTGACAATGTGACCGTAGCGCTATACCTATCAGTTTAACCTGTTATTAATATAATTGATAATTTCATTTCTAGGATGCCAATGTATTGACATTCATCTTTAATAATTATCTTAAAAATTATAGGAAGTAGCAAAACTTCAAGACGCACAAAAAATGTATCAAACAGAATTTGAGCTACGTGACCGAAAAAGGGGAACAACACGAATGCAACGTTAGTACATTTAATTGATGTGTTTCATTAACTTTTCGTTTGTTTTTCAAAACTACAGTTTCTTAAGTATCTAATTTATGTTATTATAAATTATTGATGTATACCTCATTCATTTTACGATGTTCTGTTCTATAGTATTGTCATTTTGGATAATACGAAATTTTAATTTGTCACATAAAGTAATTGAAACACGACTTTCGTTTCTATTTGTATTCTTGGTTCCATTAATTATCTCTACATGAAGCAAGTGTTCTTCCAGTATTCTGTATTCGATATTTCTACTTATAGAAAGCTCTATTAGAAAGGTAGGTACTGCGCCCAACATATATCTTATGCTATGTAATCAATAATGCCTGGACTACTGGCCTGTGAACTAGAAACGTGAACGCAATCCGGAACCTGGGATGTGAACTCCATTCCTGTCATAGTAGATTTTCTCAGTCCAGACTGGATGCCATTCTCCCTTTGCTCATTTTCCTCAACGATTTTTATAGTCCAAGTCTTTGACCTTCGTGCAAATGCGCTCGTTGTGGCCCCACTTGCACCCCCCCCCCCCCCCCTCGGTATTGTGCCACTCACCAGTTTTTTGGCCAATTTCGTGGTTTTTGTCAAGTATTGGCATTTTTAAGTCTGGATTCCAGTTTTATCTGGGCCTTTTTGGAAAAAAGTCACAAAAGTGAACACAAATATCTTGTTATCTTCGAAGAGTTACGAGCCGAATAAACATGCAAGTGCATTATCTCTACACACTGATTTGGTCAATGACCTGAATATTGTATGCGTAAACAATTGAAATCATATGGGTACCTACTTAATGTTTCTAGGAATGGGCAATGAAGAGATGAACTTGTAGGCATGCCAGCTGTCTGCCATCAAACAGGTACCTACCTACCTTCGAACTTTGAGATGGTACTGAGCACTCACAACTCAAAAAATAAATACTAAAAAGTCACCCATTCAAGCAATACCGTATTGGAGAATTCATACACCTCCATCGCTTTTCACGACCATTTACGGTGATACGAGTGGTTACAAGTTTTGAAAAAATTTCTGGCTATTTGCCGGGAGTACACCTGGAAGTCAAGATTTCTTCAGTGCTCAGCAAAGGTACTGTCTTCTGATTTAGAGACAGCAGCTACCCTACAGATTTTCTACTATCTCAATATACCTACCTAGTTCATAATAATGCCTCTAGTTTTAAAATTGAATAATAGTCGTTTCAAGCATGTGTAGCTCTTATAAGTTGCTGTTTTCTTTTCATATTTCAAGGATATACAATGCATTAAGCTTTCAATCGAGACCTTTATTTGCGAACTTGTGGTCAGTATCGTACCGATGTATCCGCTTGGTCCGGGGTGGGGAAGCGGCGTGATCAACAACACAGAACTTGCTTACAGCAGTTCCACTTCCATCGCCCATAGACCTGATGGCAGCCTTTGTGCTTTCTGATAGTAATCCATCAGTGTCTCGTGTAGGTGCTGTGTCTACTTCAGCTTCAAGTTTATCTCTCTGAAACAGAAAATGTAATTTAGTTTACTGAACATCATCCTTCTATAGTGCGAACCAAGCAGCCGCTTGGGGCGCCGGTCAGGAGGGGGCGCCCCCGGCAGGGGGCGCCCCCTTTTGGAAAGGCGCCCCAAGTTAAAAAATTTATCCCGAGATAATTGTAAAACCCGCCGAGAAATAAATATTACTATGAAAATATATTAATGCATGAAGAATATGTACAGGTTGCCTAAGAGTTTGTCAAATTTGGCGCCTTAGAAATTAGTAAGCAACTCTGTCGGCTAGAGGCGCTCATGACTGTCGCTGCTGCGATGGAACATGGAAGACATATCCAATCGACCGGTTCATCACTGCATCTTCCGTGTATCACAGAGTACTTTTAGCTTGCGTTTTGCCAGTGTTTTTCTCATATAGTTAGGGAATCACTTTGTTTTAGTACGGTTTAAAATTACGGTTTACGGTTTAAATACACGGTATAGAGTTTTATTAAGTATGTTTGAAAAGAAGAAGCTGTCGGGAGCAGCGAATAGAAAAAGAAAAGCAGCGTTCAAAAGCAAAGACGAGAAACATGCCAAATTGTTAAAAGACCTCTTAACCCGACCACCAGCATCACGAAACGAAAACAAGTCAACAGCTGAAACTAACCTAACACGGAATCCAGATGATGCAGACCTAAGTGATTGTTCGGTAAGAAAATTTGATGTAGATATTTTTACACACGACAATATTGAGATGATATTGAGGGGATAGATTTGCCAAAAACTCTCTTTTTCTCGGCATTGTCATGGTACTTTCCTTTACCCTCACTACTGTAAAAAACCGCAAGCTCATTTAATTTGGCTACTCTTCTGTCACAATGTGTCATTCACTATTTGCTCAACTCTTAGAAACATGTGACCTCAAGATCATTTAACTATCGAAATATTTACTGGAAATGTTCATACATAATTAGCAAATAGCGAAGGAATCTTTTTCGAGATCCGAAACTCTTGTTCGAAACTCGAAATCTGTCTCGGTCTCTTCTCGTTTTTTCAGGCGGCGGTCTCGTCTCGGTCTCATGTGATGCACACATAATAAACATAATAAGTCGCTTGTATTTTTTGATTTCATTTCTATCTCTTAAAAATACGAATCGTAAAAAGTTTGCCTTTTTTTGGCTTCCAGTATAATAGGGGGGGGGGGGGGGGGGGGGCGCAACTAGCCCTTCCGCATGGGTAACAAAAATGGCTCGGACCGGCTCTGGGCAAGTAGGCCCTTACCGTTCAGAACTCGTGAGTTGTACTTCAGAACACTAGTGTCCCGAGTCGCGAAATGCTATCCTGAACTGGGTAGATCTATTCCATCGAAACCGATCACAACGAACGGTTCAGACACAAAAGACTGAGAAATCCCAAGAGGTGCAGCATGTTTGCAAAAGACTTGTGGATTGGCTTCAGTCGCATGACCAACAACCTCCACATTATCAGGTGTCCTGACTGTTCGTTCAGATCCACCCATTTTTCTCATGACTGGACACAAAACCCGGTCACTGAACTATCATAGAGATAAGGTGAGATGATAATGTGATAAGAATAACACCTGAGGTGCGTCTATCTTTGCAAATCCGTACGGGCTTTGGAAACAAGACCCACCTGCCTCCTTTCACCACTTCCGCCATGAGAGGTCGCTGACCCACCTAGGTCCTGCCTCGTAAAAGTTATGGAGTTTCTTAAATCATCATACCTGATAGAAACACCCTGTACAATCAATAGTGTGACGATATAATGTAAATACCTACTCCAAAGTGGTACATAAATATATATATTAAATGTATATTTACGATAAAAACGTTCTAATCAATACAGTAGGCATAAGCTGGGATAAATCACATCAGCAGGCTAGGTAGGTACCTGCTGTTGACTGAGCAGTTACACTAATACATTATGTTGATAGTGCTGCCTTTTTGGTTATTTTTAACCTATTTGCGGGCAATTTTAAACTCAAGTGGGTTATGGATTGGATAGTTAATCATCAAATCAGATAGGTTACCAATATGGAAACATTTTGTTCGTAATTTAGACCAAACCTTATAACCTGTTGTAACCTTATAATCACTTCATACAATTTATCTTTGACTAAAAAAAGGTTAATTTCATTGCTATTCAATCTATGATACCTATAAAAAAAGAAGCAATTCAAGATAGCTAGGTAACAGTCAGGTAGGTTCATGTCTACACCAACTTTGGTGCATGTCTCCCGAAGCACTTGCAGTGTTCCTTTGGTAGCGTTTTTCAATGGCACTAATGATCCTTCTGGTTGAGGTGTGGCTTCAATTATTAAATAAAATAAAAACCTACCTACTTATTACAAAGCATCCCTGATTAGCTGAATATTATAATTCCTTCCATATTATACAGTCAATAAGGTCGATATTTGAAATAATCAAATAATTCCAATATCAACCCAACACTTCTACCACCCTGGGTATATAATTACATCCGTTAGTTAAAGTGCAAGGAATTCTGTATAATTATGCAATAATTTCACTGCACCATCTTATGGAATAGTAGGTACATCTTGGAGGGGGATGATTCATCTTTGTGGATTATGATACTCTTGCCAAAGTGGGTGTTGGAGTGAGATAGTTTTGAGAGCCACTGATTCAATTGGTAATGCATAAGGCCACTTGAAAACACAAACTGGCTAGTGGAAAATATCTTTAGGTTGTATGTGAAAACCCTCTTACAACAGACTTTTTAGTGGATGATTTTATGAGCTTTAAATATCGAATTGTTAATATTGAGCAAAAGTTTTGACTACCAAAGAAGCTTTGCTGCCTTCGAAGTTCTCATCTTCCTCTGGCTTGATAAAAACTGAGGGAATTTGTATCTGGTCGTTTGTTTCGGTTTGTTGTAATATGGAAGCTCTGAACCCACTGTATGTCACTGGATCTCTTTTGACCTGCGTCGTCTGTGTCTCTTCACAATTAATCTCCTGTCGCATGGCTTCTATCCTGTTCAACAGCTCCTCATCTTCCAGTCCATACTGTAATCCATCATAATTTTGTGAAATATGATTGGGAAGTTTAGGTACCTACACTCAAACGTACTGTGTGAGTAGAATACAATGTGAAATCTGACTGGTATCCTACCTAGTAATAAAGAGTCGATGATCGAATTTGGAGGCATTTTTGGTCACGTCCTGAAATAAGATAGTAGCTACCTATTGTATGAATTTGACCCCAAAAGTAGCCCAGTGAGCTAAATGCTCTCCTATTCACTCTGTGAAGTTGAAATTATGATGGATATGAGTAGTTCCTTCTTCCCGATTCTTGAAAATGCTGCAGCTGATGATATTCCTGAGGTTTATTAAACCTTCAGGATATCATCTGGTTGTAGCAGGTTAATCGCCTTTCCCCTTTGAAGGAGGAACCATTGCATTTCCATCACCTCTCATTGTCATATGGTAGCAGAGCGTCGCATTGTCGATACTAAGCTTTACAAGATGAGGTTAGGTGTATTAACGCTGAGACTTTGGTGTTTCATCGTCCTATAGTCGTGTATATTATATTTTTTGTAATTAAGTACCTATTGAATATAAATTCAATCTATGAGTTTAGTGATTCTTATTGTTGCAGAGATTAATTTTGCCGCCATAAGACGGTGATAACTATGCTTGAAACGTGTAATTACTCTTGTTTAGTTCAACAACCATTGTTTTGCCATTTCAGACAACCAGTTAATAGTCCACTGTTGTCTACTCTCAAACATTTATAGACGTACAGTAGGTACACTGTCCCTCATCAGATGAGTAGGAGTCCCCCAGGCCGACCAAGAACTCAGAGCGAAACCCCGTCGACCATTGAAACAAAAAATCAGTCTAGGCAAACAATTGCAGTCTTCACAATAAATTTATACGTTAATACCAAACTATAGAACCTTAGAAATGAGCATTCACCTTCCGTGCTTGAGACATACATTGATTGAACATGTCGTTGTCCACTTTGCGAAGGTTCACCAGTGCCAAATAAGCCCACGTGAGAGCCATCGTGCAGTCGAGAGCGTTCGCCTCAATCAGTGCAAGTTCTGCGTCTTTATTTTCGTCAAGCTGGAGAACAAAATAGGTATCTAGGTAACTTTACATAGGGGAATTATATTGGGTCTTACCTATTTGTTGTGGAACCACTCAGATCAGCTGAGACTGATTTCTCTCCTAAACGACCCATTATTCTGAAATGTGGTAGGAAGACTCGGGGGACAAGTAGGTATACCTACAACGTTCTCACCCAAAAGATCAAATTAAAGACTTGAACAAAAAAGTATATATTATACATAGGTATACATTTTTTGTTGTTGCTATTTGACAATCGACCAACACTGATAGTTACTAATTCTTTTTCATAGAAAACATAGTTACCTACCTATTTCATTCGTTAAAAAATCCCCATTTTCGTGGGTGGGAAGATTTTTAAAGGCTTTTCTCCCATGTTTTAACCCCTAAATACTAAAGTGTTCAGAAACGAACGTGCGTTCCTAGGGGTTAAGAAACAAATGAAACAGAAAAGAACACCACAAAACTAAATTCTTGTTCCAGCAGTTTGCCTTTTTTAAATTTAGAACTAATAATTTTCTAAATGTATTACGAAGTTTTGCGTTGTTAAGAAATCTCGCTGGACTTAGTAGGTTTTCGTTGTAGAAACGTAACGCCATTTCACCGTGTACCTTCACCATTTGGTGAAATATATTTTCATTTTCTAATGTTGAGCTCTGGTTGACCATAGGCTCTCAGGACATTACTATGACACTTCTCAGACTGTAGCAACTTTATCTCATTCTCTTCAGACTTCATTGTTCTCAGGAAGTTGTATGCGAGATGGCATGAAGAGTTACTGGAAGATTCTGATTTATAACCACCATATATACCTTTACTATAATATAAAGGTGTCCTTTCTGACGATATCTGGACCTTTGAACAGTTATAAAAACACGCTTCTTTAATTTTTTGTAGAACGTAGGTACCTACTTACCTACCTTTCCATCTACTCGCAGAAAATCAAATTGCCTACTAGGCATCAAATTACTGACGAATATTATCTCAAGTAATATGCAAAATAAATGAGGTTCCTTCCAATATTTAGCAACTATTGAAGCATATGAATGAAATAAGTTTTTAGAAATTTTTTCTTTCGTCTTGAAAATCTAGCATCACTTGAGAAAGAATTCGTTTGTAAATTACACTTTTTTGCCCAAAACATGCTTGGAAAAAAGCATTAAAATTTAAGACAAATAAACTTATTTACGTTATATGCTGCAATTAAAACCAATTTCAAGATTTTAGCGATTTCGCTCTTGGGTTATAGGTTGTTTTACCAAATTTAATTGAAACTGTAGTGGTTTAGTGCTCGAAAACGATTAAATGTTTCTAAATTATAGTGCCTACATAATAGTTACAGTATTTTTTATTATGTGCACATTTTTCTAAATTATAGAATTCAGCAATGAATGCAACATATTCGGATTATAGGCTCCCCCCCTCCCATTTAAGGATTTTTTTAAGATAAAAATTTATTGAAGTTTTACCTGTTCAATATATCTCGACATCATTTTAGAGAATCCTCCTCATGATCTCTTCCTTGGAGCATCATTTAAAGAAATTGGTATTGGAAGATTTCAAGTGGTGAGTGTGTTTTGTTTTGCGTATATCATTTAATGATCCCTTAACCTCAATAAATACCTATAATTATTTATACTGTAGAGAATAAGAAATTTAATCTCGACAATCACTTAGATTGTCACAGTTGTTTGTATCTGAAAGGACCATAAGAATGAGCTTTTGGCAGGAGAGCAGAGATAGGTAGTTAAGACCTGTCTGGCACTGGAGTCCTCCCCTCTCTTTCCAGGGTAGCTCATCTCTTTGCTCTGCTCCCTGGTCTGATCCACATCTTGTTTATTGGAAGAAACTAACAAGCTTACAAAATGCGGGCTCGTCAACAATAACATGTACATAGCTAGTAGTTTAATCATTAGGTAGGTAGTTGAGGCATATCTGTATGTAATAAATGATCTAAGATGAACTTTGAGTCATTCTTACTGCGTAACAAGCCATTCCTAGGCCAAGCCAGGCAAGGGGCGTTTGGTGTTTGACCAGCGCTTTCAAAAAACAGTTTTTCGCATCCTTTGGCTGATTATTATCGAGGTAATAAAACCCCTTCCTGAAAAATGATAGTTGAAAGAAATGCTGCATTGTGTGTGAAGAGATTATAAATGTATGGCCTAAACATATTTGTTGGTAGATGGGTACCTACATACTTTTATATTCTCCCTTACCTCAAGACTGGGCTCAGAACTATTTCCATTAAGTGCCTACCTATTGGTAGTACCTACTATGTAGTTTAGCTTAGCTTTCAAGTGGGAGATGGTAAGGTATATTGGTACCTACCTAGATTGCCAAACCCGTATATGTTCGAAGTTAAATATAGTAGGTAGTTAAGTATTTGGTAGATAGGTAGGTACCTAATTAGTTTTTTGGAAACATATTAAACAGCTAAAAGTGAACAAATTCACCTCAGATAAATCAAATGAAGGTCATCTTCGTTCGTTGCTTCATTGAGAGCAAAATCATAGGCGCTCATCGCGTCGGCCATTCTCCCCAAATGATAGTGATTGTGTCCAACCAAACTCCAAACTAGTGGATTCTGAAACCATTTAAGTAAATGTCCACAAAAAATTATGTCTTTAAAAATTCAAAGATTATCTATTTTAATCAAATTTGTGTTATAATTTAACCGTAGATGTGAATATTTTTTCCCACACGGTAGGTATCCCACCCATCGAGATTTGGGTACAAATACGACTCATAAATGAAGTATAAATAGGCGGGTATCATCAATGGAAAATAATTTAGCGAGACGCTAGTCCTTTAAAACATAATGGTAAGTAATGCACGCATTACAGGGACTTCCCTATGCATGTATTTTGCATAATTTTGGTGAGAGTTAAAATAAGAGAAAAAACAAAACTATCATGGCTTTTCGAACTTTCCTCTCCCCATTAACTCCCTCTACCGACAGCGAATTCCAATAATAAAACTTCCAGTATGAAATTTGAAACTCCTGACATAATTTCAAAACTAGACAAAATTCACAATTGAATTTAAAAAAAAAGATCACGAAAATGAACATCATGATTCATTACTATTACCCCCTCCATTCACCCTCTTGCATAATGAAACTTCGAACTCCTGACATATTTTCCAAAACTAGACGAATTCCTAGTTGAAAAAATAAAGAATCAAGAAAACCTGACAATATTAGAACATCATGATTTATTAGTATTGTCCCCTCCATCCACCACCTTTCATAATGAAAATTGAAATTCCTGATATGCAATCCAAAACTAGAACGAATTCATAGTTGAACAAAAACAGATACATTGGGAGTCTGCGAGGACGGCATGTTGGACTGGGATCCTTGGAGTCAATAAGATTGGGGAACACCATTTTATAGCAGATAGCGAATATCATCATACCTCCAAAATTGGACCAATGTCTTATCAGGCAAAGATGTAAGTCATTGCTCCTCCCGATATGATCGGGCTTCAAAATGAATCTTACCTCCCAATGAAGTCTTAAAGCTTGCTCCAGATGGCTATTGCTGTCCGCATATCGTCCCATCAGGTGATGACTGACGGCCAGGTAGTAGTAGTACTTCAAAGTCCTTTCTTTTTTCCGTTCAAGTTCTTTGGCCAGGCAGATCTCTGCAAACTGCAATTCATTGTTCAATAGTACCTACTTACCTACCTAGATGCATTCACAACATACTTACATGGACAACGTAGCTTGTTCATTTCTCCATGTTACATTAATTTTATACACTATATGCAGTACATATACATTGAAAATAGGTACCGAATTCAGATAAATTATACAGGAAAATAAAGTTTTTCATGTACAAGTATACCTATTGGGTTATGCTATTCATTCACCTCGTATAAGTTGTATCGCAAGAAATACATAGCGGAGTGAAGAAATAAGTTAGATTTCATTGGAACTTCGTCCCATGTCAGCAAAGGTGTTTTGAGGTCTTCGAATGCAGGCTGCAAATCGTTGAGAGTCTTGACAGCTTCAACAGTAACAGTTGGATTAAAATGAGTTTAAAATTGTATACCCAGTCGTAACTTTAATTATGTAAGAGTAAACCGTAAAATACAAGACGTCTCACTTTTCACAAAATATTCCCAAAGCGTTCTTGGCACTGTGACAAAAATGGGCCTCGCCTAAAGTTCAGTGCGCTACAGAAAACTTGTGGTGTGAGGCTTCAAACGACTTTCAGGATAATATCTTTGAAGGTGAATGAGTGCTATTTAATGGTTTACTGTGAAATGTTCTGACTTCTAAGATGTTGTTTCCTTAGCCTATCTGAGATAGACGACCGACAAGGAGGAGAGATGTCATTCGTAATCATACTACAGGGCAGAGTGGGGCATTGTTTAACTAATTTTCTAGTTCAAACAACGCTGTAACTAATAACTGTTAGTTATTAGTTATCACCCATAACTAAATTTGATTACCTAATTTCTAATTTTTGTATGTAACTAGAGTTGAAATTGATACCTAACTGTGACTTCAATTGATTAGTTACGGCAAAGTTCATCTGAATTAGTTTTTAGTTACAACCGTTTAACTAATAGGTAATTTTGGAGAAATTAGTTGAACTAACAGCTAATTGGCGTTTAGCTATTAGTTATGCGCAATGAAACTAATGACTAATTTAGTCATACAACCATACGGCAAATGGTCGTGTGGGGTGTCGTCCCATTCCTATTCATGTGGAGTTGTAAATGATCAGTTTTTTGTAGAATAGTGACTAAAAACGAAAAAATATCAGGTTATTCACCCTGGGTGTATTGGCTTAGTAAGACTGAATATCGAGGTGCAAGGGGCCAAAACCACAATAATTTAGACACGCACTAAGTCTATACGCCCATTTCGGCTCTACCATGGGGTCACAACCACGGTATTCAGCAATTTACTAAGCCTATACATCCATAACACCACCTTAGGGCTAATACCACGATTTTTTTGTCGTTCTTAGCTTTACTCTAGATCTCAAAGGTAGTCTCCAAGCATTATTTTAGAGCATTTCCTGTTAGTTTGAGCAAAACAATAAGGCAGGAACGAAATTTTTCGTTCTGGGCTGGAACTTTATTGCCGTGGAGTGGAATTTGAAGGAGATGATAGGAGGAAGTTACAGGATGGCTCTACGTCGGAACAAAGTTATAAAGTTACAATTTCAAGTCATTATTTTCAGAGCTTTTATTTTTTCCAGAACTTCATTTTGAGCCCTGGTTTAAACTGGGATACCTAGTCCCCAATGAACGTCATCGTTCCCAACTCAGATAGCTCTCTCGTATGCGCAAACGTAACATCTATCAAGCATTGTTTTCTCATTGCCTAATTGACTGATTTTGTTTAAATTCTAAATGAACCCTCCATGGAATCTCTTAAGATTACTTGAAACATTTTGATGATCTACGATCTATGTTGCGGATTCGAGGAAGCTGTGTGCCTCACCCAACTTAGTAGATGTTTTTTGTTTGTTTCATAAATTGTCCCATTGTGTGCTGCTCTTTTGGCTTACCGAGTATAAGAGTGATTTCAGCTGCATCGGCTTTCTCAGTTAGAAGGTAAAATATGTACCAGGATATCCAGCCTTCCAGGAACAGTGGATGGAAGTCCGTGAGGGCGGTGAAAAACATCTCAGCTCCATCAAGGTCCCCCGTCATTGTCAGCAACACTGCGTACATCAGCAGCCTGGTCAATCGTTCATTTAATAAAAACATTATTCAAAGCTAGAACTGAAGGATTAACTTTGTTATTTATCATCGATTCAATTTTAAAAAATGTCCTAAATTGAAAAATTAGGTGAACAATTTCGAACTGTAGCATCCTATGTTATACTGTCCACTCTATCACAGAAATCCAATATTGACACAGGTCAACGTTTACATCTTTTTAACAGCTACATGTGCTGCAAACTCGGTAGGTAGTTTGAAAGAAAATACAGACAATAAGGGATTTATTCTGATTGGTAAAGATGTGTTTCGATTTCGTGTGGATCTACATCAGAAGGGTGAGTCCAGAGGTGTTTTCACACGCCGTTCGCAAAATATTCCTTCTAACCTTCAGGAAAGAGAAGCTAAAAGCCTCCAAAGTACAATCAGATCACAATTGGTCCAGCTCCTACCTAGTTAATAGATACTAAAACGCTCGACTGCTAGGTCATGACAAACTGTATAACCCGCATTTTTTAAAATACCTAGGTAACCTAAGATGCTTGTCTGTATGTACCGACAACATGATGTATTAGGAATTACGTAACCTATGCCCAAAGCGAAAACTTTGACGAGTATATAAACTATTTAGGTTGATAACAATATTACTTCCAATATTGGTACAATACCAATGTCATGTTGGCCTGCGGCCTATTGGTATTCCCTTGGGTTCTGTTACACCATAATATATACATGTACCATCCGCATGTGAATCATTCAAGTGAGGCGCAGAATAAATCATTTAATTTATGAACTCATCAGGGGGTCATTTACCGAATGAAGTATCAGCATTTATATTTTGGTTTAAATAAGTCTCAATAATGAAATTTAGAATATTAGTAAATAGATTAGCTTCTGAGGTCCCTCAGCTGAACAGTTCGCATCTACACCATGTAATTGTATTCCACGTGTTCCAAATCCATTTCTAATTTCATCGCCGAAGGACGATTAAGAAAACACATTATCTTCAGGGGCTGATCGGTGTGTCTCCCCACCACGTAATTGTTTTCTGGTGTTACATAGAAGCTCCACCTTAAATTTCAGCACTTTAAGTCGATTAGGAACGAAATTAGCGCTCCGTTTCGGATTTTCGCAGCGTAGGACTACTCGGAAAGAAGTTAGCCTCAGAGGTCCCCCAGCTGATCAGAGCCCCTCCCTACTTCGTAATTGTATTCTAGATGTCCCAACGGAGCTCCATTTCAGTTTCAAGTACCATAGGTTCATTAAGAAACAAATTAGGCTCAGAGATCTTATAGCTGATCGGTAAGTACGCCTCCATGCACTGTTTCTGTATTCTACATTCATCCCAAACGAGCTACGTTTCAAATTTCAGTACAGTAGGTTATTATGAAAGAAATTAGCCTCAGATGTCGCTCATCTGATCAGATCCCCTCCCTACTCGTGATTGTAATTCTAGATTTGTCAAAGAAACCCCATTTCAGGTTTCACCACCGGCACCGTAGGAAAATTAAGGGAGTAATTGTTTGAAATGCGGGAGGGGCGGCACCACGTACACATACCAAATACCCTAAAGATAGTAAAAACAAAGGGCAGAAAAGTACCTAATGAATTTGCTGGTAACTCGTTAATTAACTGGTAACCAGCAGTCCAAGACTGGAAAAATAACTTAATAGATGTGTGATAGAGGAAGATAGATATAAGAGAGAAATGCGCGTCTTGGTTAAATTGTAAAGAGACGTATATTAGTTGCGGATGTGAACATGAACTGATCAAATTGCGTTGCGTTTCTACCTACCTACACGTGATCTGTAGCAATGGAAGAAAAAAGGCGTTGATTTGACCTTAATTGCGGCGGCGGAGGCGGTGTTCTAATTATTCTCACTGTCCAGGAACTCCAATGGGGTGGAGGCGGCTTCACAATGCGATTCCCCAGGGTAGAGAAGGGGGTGGCAGGCGGCCTTCCAATTCCCAATTGAACAGAGTGGAAATTCTACTGTTCCTGAAGGAAAACTGCGGGACAACCTTCAGTGATTTTATTCGTGATATCTCGAACTGCAGGAACGCAAATACGTTGAAGGCGGAAAAAGGGAATTTCAACAGGTGTGAGAAGTCGATCGATGGCAAGCAATTTGGGTAACAACCCAATCATCAATTCATATTAATTCATAATTGCGAGAAATCTACAGAAAAATTCTCTGTTCTCCCTGATTCCAGTATGCCAGGCACTGCTAGCGGGATTTTCTAACGTAATGCGGTAGGCCTCAAAAGTCCAGGTGTAGGTAGCAGGAATGAAGTGGTGATCCAGGATGCGGCAAAACAGTTCACGTAAACTTATTACAGTCGTCATAGTTCACCTAATGAATTCAAGACCTTATTCAAAATAGAGAAATAATTAAAATCAATGCGGGAAATAACTACAATGGTACAACATTGAACCCATTCAGGTAATTAGAGAAGGTGGTTGGCACCACTGTTCCAACGGACTCACAGGCTCATGAAATTGCATCCTTCCTTCATTTCAGTGATAATGATGAGATTATTGCAGTGCGCCATCCAACGAATTTGGATTCATAATATTAGTAAATCATGTCGTGGAACTATATTGATTTATCACAAGTGTGTTCAATAGTTGAAATCAACAATGAAGTGCTATTTTCAATAATAATCAGGTGTAATAATGGAATCAACGAAAGTCAACAATGAACAACACAAAACAACGGAGGTATACGATCATCAACAAGGAATAACAGAACAAGTAAGGAAAATATATTGTATGTTTGAGTGGCGGAAATTGTAGAAACACAAACAGTAATATTACCTTCACGGTCCCATTAGCGTAACGCCATTCGTAAACGATTTGTAATGCGATTTCGTGGTAGTAGGGGGAAAAGCTGATCAATATGCTTACGAAGATATAGGTATAGGAACCTACAGAGGGAATAACAATGCGAGTAAATAATACATCTACACGATACTAGTTCCCCCGATCTAAGCACAACGACATTACTTAGGTCAAGTACCTGCCCACCAACTGAGAATTTATGCGACAAACTAAAACACCTACCTACCAATGCTGCGCGCAAAGCTGCCGACCACTACCAAAATTGCTCAAAACATGGATTCTGGTAAACCCCAAGAGCGGTACATGAATTTTCATTGTTTTTCAACGAAGATTCATATGGCGCTATCCTTTTCTTGATTTGATTCAATTTCAGCGGAAAAATGGCCGAATTTGGTTATTTGATTAAAAAAAAAATCATCTTTTAAGGCGTGAGTTTGCACATGAAATTTCACAATTTTCCATTCTCTTTCCTCTTCTCCTTTCTCAACCGGGCTGGTGACCAGATATGGAGTTAAAAGAAAATAAAAACGAATATTTCCTTTAAAAAAATTAAAAATGCTATCTGGTGGGGGAAAAACATGAAAAAAAGGACTTTAGAGCAGTTGCTCAAAATGAAAATTTTAAGCCTTCTTTTTCATGTTTTTCCCCCACCAAATGGTATTTTAAAATTTTTAATTTTATTTAATTATTTCAATTCCATATCCGGTCACCAGCCCGGTTGAGAAAGGTGAAGGGAGGGGGAATGAAAAATTATGAAATTTCATGTGCAAACACGCGCCTTGAAATATGATTTTTTAACGCAAAATAACCAAATTTCGGCTATTATTCTGCTAAGATAGAATCAAATCATGAAACGGATAGCGCTATATGAATCAGCGTTGAAAAACAATGAAAATTCATGTACCCCACTTGGAACGGGTTGCGCGCGGCTGAAGAAATCGAATGAGGGGTCATAAATTCATGAAATTTTGCGTAGAATCCAAATCTGCAATAAAAAGGGAGGTTCCCATTAAAAAAAATGAAGTTAGTGTCAATTGCGCGCAAGTGGTTTTCCTGATTTCCTCACAAAAAATATTTAAAGAATAGCGTTGGGCCTATTTTTTACGCAATCACCTAAATAAGGAAATGCGGGAGGGTGGACCATAACTTCTGAAACACCCTGTATCTATGTACATGTATGTATGTATATATATATGTACTGTATATAAACCTTATGTTTTTGCTGTAGGTATTTGAAAAGCAGATTTGTAACCGGGAAGTTTTGAATTCGCATCTCAACGCAAATATCGTATGAATGTACACAAGCGCTGCTGCAAGTATTTCAAGGGATTTTCGCTCGACGAGTTTTCATTCAGACTTAGGGTGAACCGACTATTTCAAACATGCGTATTCATGCTTATGTAACTATTGGTTTAGCCTCTCGAGAAACAAAAGAGGGAGCTCGTATCGCGATGGCCAAGAGCATCGATCAAGCCCAGAACTAGATACCAAATCAGTGGTGATTCGGATTCAACCATTAATTCCTTCGATTTATTCCATTTTACCTCCTGCACCATTTATGGAATACCATGGAAGAAATAACTTCAAAATATATCAACGCCATCACCCCGAATCCTCCACTACAGTGGATGAAAAAAGCCCCAAATTCGATAAAATAAACTCTTTTCACGTTAATTTATGGAAATAGAGGTACTTACTCTCTAAAGAGTTGATTTACCTGTAAACCTCATATCCACAATAAGGAGTTTAATCTTCAACGATTCATACGAAGAGTGACTCGTGTTACCTTAGGAGATGCTATTATGCCCTTGAGAATTTGTTTAATTATTTCTTATAATGAAACTTGTAATCGATCAAAAAAGCCAGTTTCTTAAAGTCTTCAAAATTTTAGCGCATTTTCTAAAACAACTCGGTGCTCCATGCTTTGCCCGGGGGCAAGCCCCCTGGACCCCCGATTACCTCTATTTACATACTTCGAATGAAATTATTGAAATACAGAATGTATTTGAGCTCACGCGTTTCACATAAACCCGTGAAACCCGCATATAAGAATGACTCAGATTTTCCGGTGTATCTTATCACTAATATGTCAAGTTGTTTTATTTATTTATCACCAGTGCAATGACTCACCACCAGCTCAATGAAATCATCAGAAATTAACAAGCGGTTGCAATCATGTTCACAATACCAATTATTGAGAAGGATCACCTGTGTGTAAACAATTATTCGAATAACCGTGGTCATTAATCAGCTTGTTGGCCACGCACTTCGCAGTAGTTAACATAATATGGCTGGATAAATCGAGAGCTTTCGCACGAATGGTCTACGAATTTTTTGGAATGACGAAGTATCATTTCCCTAGCAACGACTCGGTTGTAATCGGAAATCATCAGAAATTGTTGCAACAAATTTTCGTTACACATAAACGTTTAGTTTTCCAATTTTAACTTGCCAAACCACCCCTATCAGCTGAGGAATCAGTTTTCGGTTGGAGTTGCCAAGGCTAAAATACATTCTGTGTTAAAAAAATCACTTTGCCAATTTATTATGGTTGTGTATCCTCGCAAAAGCACTAGACCGCCTTGAGAACGGTTGGACCGAGTTTGACGACTTCAAAATAAAGTGGTTCCCAAATCGTCATTGATAATTAGCAGGGTGCGATGATTTCGGGTTTTAAAAAATCCAAGTTCTATGCTATTTATCATAAAAAGCTAAAATTCGGAACGGAGCTTCTGTAGGCGAAGTAGGATAGGATTTATACTTGCCGAACCACCCCTATCCACCCCTCTCACCGCTTATTTCTATGCTATTCATCCTATAAGAAGCTGAAATTTGAAACGGAACATCTGTGAGACATGTGGGGTAATTTTAACTTGCCGAACCACTCCAATCAGCTGTGTGAACTCTTAACGCTAATTTCTATGCAATTCATCCTACGACGCTGAACTTTGGACAGGAACTTCTATGAGACAGGTAGAATATGATTTTCACTTGTCGATCCACTCCAATCAGCTGATTGAGCTTTTAACGCAAATTAATATGCAATTTATCCTACGATGCTGAAATTTGGAACGGAGCTTCAGTAAGCGAAGTAGGATAGAATTTTAACTTGCCAAACCAGCCCTATCAGCTGAGGGATCAGTTTTCGGTTGGATATGCCAAGGCTAAAACACATTCTGTGTTTAAAAAAATCACTTTGTCGATTTATTATGTATGTATGTATGTGTATCCTCGTAAAAGCGCTAGACCGCCTCGAGAACGGTTGGACCGAATTTGACAACTTCAAAATAATGTGGTTGCCAAATCGTCATTGATAATTAGCAGGGTGCGATGATTTCGGAATTCAAAAAATCCAATTTTTATGCTATTTATTCTACGAAGCTGAAATTTGGAACGGAGCATCTGTGAGACAGGTAGAATATAATTTTACCTTACCAATCCACCCGATTCCGCTGAGTGAGCTTTTAACGCTAATTTCTATTACATTTATCCTATGAGGCTGATAAACCATCAACCGTTGTTTTTGTTTACGTTTCAAGATAATTAGATATATGTAGAGAATTAATTTTAAACGATTCTTGAATAGTCATAGAATAAAGTTTTGCTATGATTTTCTCAAAAGACTGACTCTTGGACTCAGGCCTAAAACATGGGTTCCTAGGGGTGTCGGAATCATGACGGTTTTCAAGCTCTAAATTTGATTTATTCGGCCGCGTTTAGTTTCATTGACAAATCTGAATTTTTTGTGCGGGTATCTCATATATGGAAGAAGATAAAACCCTAATTACCCGTTTGATTATTTACTTTTATTAAGGGAAATTGAGGTACATACTTAGTATGATTGTTCCATAATAGCAAGAGACAAAGCATTCAAAAGTTCCTCAACCTTCCTAGGGTGTGGCTCACCATTTTGATTTATTATTTTCAATAACGAACATTTGTAATCGACCAAGAAAACAAATTTAATTTGTTAACTCCCCCCCCCCCCCCCCCCTCCCCCTCAAAATTTGTTGGTTTACATTTCAAGATCTAAAAAAATAAAAGAATCCGTTCTCCGCCGTATGCCGTCCTTAGTTTTGGCCCAGTAGCTTTGGAGAAAAGTTTATGAAATTTGGCTGAAAAAGCATTCATCAGCCGAGGGAAGTGCCAGTAATAGCGGCATCAATTCTGATGCCTGAACCCCAAAGGGTGGTAATTAAGGGCTGAAATATTGAAAAATTTAGATCTTGAAGGTGCGGTATGTTTTTTAGTTGTCCTTTATATATATTTTTGGAGCCATTGCAATAGCTTCATTTTCTACGAAAATTTGCTAAAATGTCGTCAACACTACTGAGAATCGCCAAGCGTCTATGGCTTGAAGAAAAGGCTTAATTAGGTAGCCAGGTACTAAGCTACAAAGCTAGATTTTACCATACAGTTCACCGTTGTCTGAGATATACGTAGCAGGGCGTACCCAAAGTATTACTACCGATATACCCCACGTATTGTACCTCTGTGTAATACTTTGCAGCGAATTTCAGTTTTGAGTCTACTTCTATTCCTCGTCTTCTATTGGGGATACTTGAACTATATCGGTATTTCCAGTGATCTATACTGGAATATTTAACATTAAAATAATAAACTGGTGTGTAAAATTTGCCGCTTTTTTCGTATTAAGATAATTAAAATTTGAAATTGTGGATAAAATTGACCTACAGTGTCCCCTAGTTGAACCTTGAAAAGTGATCCGCTGAAGTGAATGTTTTATGTTCGATAACATTAGAGTGTTCCTAGTAGATCCGTAAAACAAAATACGCCGTGCGGTATCGACAATCCGGCGCCGTAACTCTGACGCAATGAGATAAGGTGACGCATCCTTCCGTATAGATACGTTAACGGATCGCAATCCGGTAAAAACGTTATCGCCTAAAATAACCTCCTAGGGATAATTTCCTCCTTCCATGGATTTAGCGTTATAACTAGACCCGTTAAGGACTTGACGTGACTTTAAGGTGCTGTAATGTTTCTCATAACGGCACGCCGTATTGAGGCCGACGGATCTACTAGGAACTCTCTATTCAAACTAAGACGTTCACAAGGTACTTGTGAGTATTATCTGAAAGTATGCGGTATTCAAACACAACTTTCAGTGATGGCCATTGCAGCTGAGGGTTTTTCCATACAAAGGATGGCTCTACTCTACACTCCTACTATTTCCAATAGAGTCCTCAACTGAACGGAAGATCTCTTTACTACGGGGGCCACCTGCACTTGACGTTGACATACCGGGAAGCTTTGGCGAGTTCTTTCCTCGGATTGCCTACCTACTGCATTGTCTGGCTCCATCGAGTCAAATCGTGAGCTGACTGACTTTCGATTTATCGTTCGACAGACTAGATGCGTCCTTTACAGACGCTGCCTTCCCCTTCGAAAGCCCTTTTGTGCACGGAGATGTAAGCACCGAATTCTAGTTATTGGAGAGGCACGGTTGATCACACACTCAAACATCTGTAAACAAGGTATTAAGGGCTGAATCCCTGTGAGAGAAATTCAAATGGTCGGTACTTACCTACTTAACGGCTTATTTAAACCGATCGACGTTAAGGTTCTTAAGCAGATAATATAATCCGCCAATTGGATACTTAGTTCAGTTAGGCAAATAATTGTCTAACAATATGATTTAGTTTCCTGACCACTAATCGATAATCAGCACAGTTATAGGTTCTCCTATGAGTAGGTAAGGATAATGAAAGTCAGTTCTTCAATCCAACGTTTCGATGTATTTATACATCCTCATCAGAGCTACAACAAGACGAGTTCCGTGGAAACTATAATATCTCAACATTTTAAAACAGCAATTATTAAGGTTTGAAATATTTATACATGACTAGCCGCTCCGGCTCGCTCCGCTCGCCTCCACGTCCAGCTGGGGGGCAAGCCCCCCGGACCCCCCATTAAATTGCTCGCTTCGCTCGCAAAGTGTGGCATATAGGGAATGTTGCTCGCTTCGCTCGCAAAGTGTGGCTGTATACATGGAATGTATTACAATTGAAACATGTAGGTAGGGGATGTTGCTCGCTTCGCTCGCAAACGGTAGAACTCTAAGGGTAGGTTTAACTTCTGTGGGGGATGCTGCTCGCTTCGCTCGCTTGAGGAAGTTATACTGCCCACCCAACTTGGCAGACGTTAATTAAAATAGAAATTATAAATTTTGTCTAAAAAATAAAAAAAAATGAGGGGTGGACTACCCCTAACATTTAGGGGGATGAAAAATAAATGTTGGCCGATTCTCATAGATACCGGATAAGCACAAAAAATTTCATCAAAATCGGTCAAGCCGTTTCGGAGGAGTATGGCAACGAAAACTGTGACACGAGAATTTTATATATTAGATATAGACCTATCTCATATATAACAATTTCAAACAATAATTTCTGTTTCTACATTTAGTTGAGCACCAGTTTTCGAGAAATACAAGAAAGCCTGATAGGAACGTAGTTAATTGGAGTGAACAATTATTTTTAAAAAGTGCATTTTCTAGACAATAGACGGAAAACTGTGTCAATCATGTGTGGAAAACACGTCGTATCATTGTACTATGGGTTGTTTTCAATATACCTAATATATTTTTTTCTTGACTTTTTGTTCCGATCTTTAAGTAAATAAACAATCTAAAAATAAAATTAATAAATGACTACAAAATAGATAAACAAATGAATGAATAAAATAATAAAACATAAATTAAGTACATAATATGATAGATAATATTAAATTTTACACTTTTTTTTATTTAAAAAAAATAAAAATTAAAAAAAAAAAAAAAAAAATAGCAGGATTAGAGGCAATATCCCGATTTATGATTTCGTGAGTCTAATTTCGAAAACTTTGGTCAAGTTGTTTCGCGGATTAGGTAGTTCCGAACGGTGGCGCGACGCACAGTATTTCGAACTAATGAATATTGCGGTTCTATTACCCTGACTAATTGCGGAAACTAACAGAAATGAGATAAATTGAGAAGAAAAAAAAATCATTTTTAGGCCTAATCGTTTCATTGATGATGTTAGCTAAAAATAATAGTAAGGCGATTTTGGTCTAGTGGATGGTAATATTGTATTAAAACTCGCGGAATATTAAATTTCATGTTATATTTAGGAACTAGGAAGGTATAAATGACCATATTTCACTCGGGTTTTATGTTTCACGGCCATTTTGGTTTATTATTTTCAATAATAAGCCTATGTGATCGTATAGCAAAAAATTTGTATAACCCCCCCTCAAACTTTGTCATTTTACGTTTCAAAGTGTGTAGAATCCAAATTTGCAAAGTCCGTCCGCCGTTCGCCGTCCGCCGTCCGGACCATAAAAGGCCTTAGAATTGACTTAAAAAATCCGTTCTTTCGCACATAGACTCCACTTGGGGTCTAGTTGGTCCTAACTTCTCGCCAGCTCGATCGCTCCACACCCATGGATGCTATGAGCCAAAAATAGGAGAAAAAGTGTCTTTTTCGAGGCATGAATATATGTTTTTTTCTAGGTCATATTTTTGTGTAAATACCAATGCTTTGCCTTCACATATTTAATAACATATCCTCTCGACTTTTCGTACGTACCTACTTAGATAATGATATTATTAAGGCAATAATTATTTGAATAGATAGGAGCTCAAATCGAGAAATATAAACATGCGTATATAATTATAGAAGTATAGGTTGTGGCAACTCAAAATAGGAGACGCCAAGGAGTCTGGATGGGCCTTATGACGTACGCAAGCCAACTAAAGCTACGATCATACTCAATTGAAAAAATAATAAACCTTTGTGAAATAATTTGCAGCGTTTTTAAATAAAAACTCACTGTTTCAAATTATGCAAATTGCTACCGAAAATTGAAGGAATTGCAAAGGTTTGCGGAATGAACGGGTTGAAAATTCTGATTCTACATTAAATTATGTAAAGAATGCTTCTGGTGTCGAGACTTGGCAAACCGGTACATATATTTTTTTTACATTAACAACTTTATACCACTGGTTTTTAATATCCATTTTCTGATAAGAAGAGTTAGAAATTGACAATTAATATTCAAAAGTTGAGAATATTCGTTGAAACCTTGGGGAGAATCATTTCAGTCCAAACCAAGATGATCAGAAGATGAGGAAAAATTAAATATTAATTTTCAGGGGAATAATGTCCTAAGGGGTTCCGCATATAAGTTTTCAATTTGGGGCTTTCAAGTGTAGTCATAGGGAATCACTTTATTCGTTTCTCGATGTCCTAGAGAGGCCCCCTATCAAATTTCAAATCCCCAGGGTGGATAGGAGAAAATTTAGCTAAGCCAGCTGATCTGGTTGGGACCCGTAATTGCATTTGTCTCATAATGTCCCCTTTCAAATTTCAAATTCTTCGGATTAACAGGCGAGAAAAAGGTAATAGGATCTCACTCAAATGGATTCCAGGACATCAAGGGTACTTAAGTAACGAAAGAGCTGATGAATTTGCGAAAAGAAGCACAGAATATACATTCCTAGGGCCAGAACCATTTATGGGAATTACCCTTCAATTGTGTAAAACGAAAATAAACAATTTCATGTGGAATAAGGTTACCTCCAAAATCATGGAGAAGTAAAATCTATACAAACACTCAAAAAACACAGGAACTACCAAATATATTTCAACATATACAGATTGGCTACTAGGACTGAATAGACTGAAGATAAGAAGAGTTATAGGGCCTCTGACAGGACATTACGCTGTCAGATCAAAAATGAACAAAAAAAAAAAAAAAAAAAAAAAAAAAAAAAAAAAAAAAAAAACCCGAGAGTATCAAATAGATGTGCATGTGGAAACATAGAAACCATGGAACACTATTTATGCGAATGTCCTATATACTTTAGTTCGAGGCTTCTTAGTTTTGAAGATACTATAATTAATATAAATGATATTAAAAAAGTCCAGTCATGCAGCATGACCCCATGAGCGAATTTTTGAAGAAATCTTCGACATTTCAGTCGCTATTGATCGTGTAGAGAAATTTTAGTTTATGATTTTGATAGACAAACATGGAATGAAATTTTAAACAAGCACCTACTACCTACGTTTTAAACAGCATGGTTCTAGGATTGGTTATACAGGGATACTTCCATAAGAGTAGTTCAATCTGAATTTGGACAATGTTTCATGCAAATATTACCGATTTTTACAACTAGCGAACGGCATTATTTCGATTTTTGACTGATTTTTCAACTTTGAAATTTTTGAAAACTTGATACATATTCTTATAGGAAATTTTACGCTGATTCCAAATATACCACATGTTAGTATGCTGAAAAAATTATTTCGCACAACAAATCGCAAAAAACAGGCTATTTTGAAATGTTTGACTACATTTTTGAAAATTTCAACCCGAAGATGTAATCCGATCATGCTGGCCAACGAACTTGAACTTTCGTTTTGTGTCCTTAACATTTTAAAATTTGTTTGAAGTTTCTAGCACAATTCTACGGACAGTTATCGTCTGGAATGACACATATATACATACATACATACATACATACATACATACATATATACATACATATATACATACATACATACATACATAAAAAAATGCGTTAAACTTCAGAATATGATTCAGAATAGCCTGAAACGGATTTCTGCATAAAATGTTTTCAAAAATTCACATTCTACAAATTTTGAGGCGAGAGCAATAGCTTAATTTTCTTCAAAAATTCGCTAACAGTGATTGGAACACTATTCTTATATTTATGAGGTATACGGGAGGGTTCAAAGAACCGTTCTAAAACGAATAAAATTATCCATAACCTACACTCTAGGATGCTTAGATAAGATAATAAAATATACACCTACAACGTAAGTAATGATAAGGAAGCTTGGACATGAGCCTTTTCAGGCCAAGACTAAAAGTCATTGGTCCTCCCGACTTACTCGGGCTCCCACTGTTGAATTGAATTGAACAGGCGAGAATTTAGCTGAGTCAGCTGATCTGGTTAGAACTCATTGTATTCGACTTTTAAAGTCTTAGAAAGGCTCCCTAGCAAATTTCAAATCCCCAGGGTGAGAAGGAGAGAATTTAGCTCACTCAGCTGATCAGGAAAGAGCCCATCATTTTATTCGTCTCTTGATGCCCCAGAGGGCGACCTTATCACATTTCAACTCCCTTGAGTGAACAGGAGAGAATATTTAACTCTCTTTTTTTTTAATATTTAGGAATCGGTCTTTTTTTTAAGCAACTAGTAAAAGCGTTCTGGATTCTTCAACCTCAATATAACCTTGGCTACGTTAAAACTCTTCCCAACCAAGATTGTTGCAGTTATTAGGCGTTTTTAAAATCGGTTTTTGATGATCTAGGTATCTTTAAAAATAGAAAATGCTCGGCTCAACCCACCAAAGTCGTTTTGGTATCGTTGAATTTGTTATCGAAAGTCCTTTACACCCACCATGATAATATCTAATAAAATTGTCGAAGTGAAGCATTTAAAATGAGGCAAGAAGCAAACGCGGTTTTTCAATGAAATGGTGATTTTAAGGCTGAAAGGGGTGAGTTGAGAAATTTGTATACACAGTGAAACTTGGATAATTCGAACCTCAAGGGACCAGTAAAAAATTTCGAATTAACCAAAAATTCGAATTAAAGAATTTTTAAATAAATTATAATAAATTATATTTTAACAAACTACAGTACGAAGTGAAGTACATACAGTAACATTGAATACTGTATTGACCAACAGAATATTGAACAATACTGGAATGGTATTTAACTGCAACCATAAAAAACAATCTATTGTTTTTCGAAAAAGGATAATATTTTGGCCTGTTTCCTTGAATTAAGTCACTCGACCATTATAAAAGATTCCAACGCATTCAAAGAGTTGAAGTATGAATCACTTACATTGATTCGGCTTTCAAAAAAACGTCTAAGTTCGTGGTACGCGTCAGCTGCACTCGGCACCGGTACTTCGAGCTTGGACCTGTAACGTGGCTTTGTTTTGTTGTTTTGGGACGGTCAGTGGGCGGGAGGGGAAGGGGAGTTATCAGACTGTACGATGGCACTGACTTGCATGCATTTGGTCTAACGCAAACCCTTTGCCGAATATCGTTACTAAAACGTATTTCCCGATAAATTTACAATCATTTTGAGTTGCAGCTTAAAATTTATACCTTAATTAGCACGCCGAAAATTCGAATTATCCAAAATAAAATTCGAATTATCCACGATTCTTAGCATTGTTTAAATACAAAATGCTAGGGACCAAGAGAAATACTCGAATTAAAGAAGATTTCGAATTAAAGAAGTTCGAATTATCCAGGTTCCACTGTATCATTTCTCCTGGTGTTCAAAGAGCATGCTGTAAAAAACAGCATCAAAATCGGTTCATAATAATTGTGGTCGCGCATGAAGGACATGCAAACAAACAAATAAACAAACATAATTTGATTTTTATAGATGTAGATAATGAACAAAAATGGCAAACTGATCATAAACTTAACAACTGCAGTATATCAGCCATTTTTACCAACAATTTGAGTATTGAGGTATTTCTATTGTTAGTTTTTATGTGGGTTTACCCTTCCTTGTGTCGAATGTCCAGTGCCAGCACTTCTTTGGTCGCTTCCAATGCAGCTCCGATGTCACCAAACCGGAGTGCGTTTGTGGCGTAGTCCAACCAGTAGTCAGGGTTCCTCACGTTGGGGCCTTCAAGCCTCTGAAAAACGTCTGGCAAGTTGGGTTACAGTACAATAGCTTCTTCAATTATGATTCCTAAAATAGATGCACAGATTTAACTAAGGTCCAGAAATATATACGGATAATGAAAAGAATTAAAAAAGTCCAGTCATGCAGCATGACCCCATGAGCGAATTTTTGAAGAAATCTTCGACATTTCAGTCGCTATTTATCGGGTAGAGAAATTTTAGTTTATGATTTTGATAGACAAACATGGAATCAAATTATTAAAAATAATTAGGAGGTACTCTTACTTCCATAAGAGTAGTTCAATCTGAATTTGGACAATTTTTCATGCAAATATTACCGATTTTTACAACTAGCGAACGGCATTATTTCGATTTTTGACTGATTTTTCAACTTTGAAATTTTTGAAAACTTGATACATATTCTTAAAGGAAATTTTACGCTGATTCCGAATATACCACATGTTGGTATGCTGAAAAAATTATTTCGCACAACAAATCGCAAAAAACAGGCTATTTTGAAATTTTTGACTACATTTTTGAAAATTTCAACCCGAAGATGCAATCCGATCATGCTGGCCAACGAACTTGAACTTTCGTTTTGTATCCTTAACATTTTAAATTTGTTTGAAGTTTCTAGCACAATTCTACGGACAGTTATCGTCTGGAATGACACATACATATATACATACATGTATACATACATACATGTATACATACATACATAATACATACATACATTCATACATCTCTGCATAAAACATACGGATTTCTGCATACAATTTTTAAAAAAATTCACATTCTACAAATTTTGAGGCGAGAGCAATAGCTTAATTTTCTTCAAAAATTCACTAAAAGGAAAACCTACTTACGCAGTTTGCGTAAGCAGAACAAACTTTCCGAATAGAGATAGGTTAAGTATTAGTACCTAGGGGAAAAGTCAGGCTTCAAACGCGAATGTCAAGTTTCACTGAACAAAATTCGGTGATTATTTGTCGCTAAGTGAGCCGTCGTGAATAGCAATTTTGAATGAATCAAATTCAAATTAATTTTAATTTTTTAATTAATTAAAATATTCAAAAACAATACATTAGAAGAACTCTAAGATGTACTCTTTGTTGCTGATTTATTAGTGAATCGAACTGTAGAAGGTACAAACAGAAGTGTTAACACCCTGCCAACCTATTTCTTTAAGATAAAACAAACAATTACAGCATAAACAGCAGCAGTTTGACGGATGAAAATTCTTCATAGACGAATTTCTGAAATTTGGCTGGTGTGGATTACCCCCAAATTCAAAAGCTACTTCCATTTGAGAATTAAAGATCAACTAAGAAAGATCAACTCTACCGCTTATTACGCGGTAAGGGATGCATCCTTCGTTTTTCTTCACTCAAGTACTAGGTACCTTCCTAATTCAGGGATCGTTTATTGTATAAAAAAATGTATTATCTTGAAGTTTTGGGGATGAAATAAAATACGAGGTTACCTTTCATTTCAGGTACGTGGGTCACTCTCATTTCATTTGCCGCTTTGGGTCATTTGAGAACCTCAGTGATGTGAAATATGAAAGTGCTCGAAAATAAGGTTAGATCAGCAAATACTACTTATTGCACATTGCAGATTTGTGTTCCATAGATGAACAGTGAGTTTTTCATTGATGTATTTTATATATTTTTTGTATTAAAAACATGATATCCAACTCATGAGTGTTACCGGATTTCAAAAATTGATTTCTGTAAAATGGATGACTTAGGCAAAATAGTGGTCGTTGCTCAAGTAAGTACAAAAGAATCACGTTCAAACGTAATACCTATTCAGATTTTACGGAATTCATGTTGAAGTCAGCGTAATTGAGCTTAAATCTCAGGAGTGTTAACCTATTATTGTACCGTAATATCAGGAGTGTTACCCATTCTTGGTCACACTTCTGAGAGGTAACACTCATGAGAATTTCCAGTAAAAATGGCGTCACATAGGATGATGAAATGACAAAACTCGGGGATGGCTACTGTTTGAAACCTGTCACCAAGCAGTATGGTTGTTGATATCGGATTATTTTGTTTAAGCACTAACAACACTCGTAATTCGTGTAACACTCATGATTGAAAATAAAAATATTCAACATGTTTCTTTCGCTGTAAAAACTGCTGCAACTCCAAGCACTCCACTGCAGTCTCACACCTTCAACTGGACAATATAACCTTCACATCTGACTGTTTTCCGCCATTTTCCATCGGCTTTCTTGATCGCAAAAATGATAACACTCCTGAGGTCCCATTGAGAAGAGATATGGGGGACTGACTGAAAAACTAGTTTTTCACGGGTTGGGAAAAATCTTAAAAATGTAAACCCTTAATCTAAATAAAGAGGAACCAACTTACTGCAGCTAGTAACCCTGGCCAGTTCTAGATTGTCATTGTTTCGTAACTACCTAACTTCTACTTAGGTGTAAGGTAGGCGGGGACAGTAACAATCATGAGTTTCCAGGATTTCAGGTTTCATTCGTCATCACTGTGTATTGGTTAAAGGGGATTTTGGGCAGTCAAATTATTACTTCGTTGATCTCCCAACGTATACTACCCTTTTTTCCCCAAAATCGCTAGTTTTGGTCAAGAATTGTGAGAATTCGTCGTCGGAGACATGAAAGCGGCAAATAAAATGAGAATGACCCACAAAACAAAATAGTTCAAATATACTCATTTAAATTTAATGACCATTAAATTATATTTATACTTGAATACGGAAGAGTTATGAGGGTGTCATTTTGCACCAATTCACCTAAATATTTTCGTACCTCTCACCTAATTCGCTTATCCACCACAAGAGAACTGAATCGCCAACTCCAACCTACGGGAATTTATAATCGCGGCTAATTAGACCCGTCCCCGCACTTTAAATTGGGGGGAAAACGCTGTTAATTTTATTATCGGTTCGCGACGGGTAAAATGATCCCAAACTCATTCGGGAGTGTTTGGGAGGCATTATGGGTTTAGCGCTGGGTGCTAATCACTGCTCCCAGACTCATCGAGAAAGGTTCTCCGAAAGGTTGATTGATTGCCGCGACGTTTTGATTGATGGAGGCTTCAACCTCGAAACTCAGCGGATGTATTGATTGATGAGGTATGGATGCAGGGCGGAGTATGGGGAGGTGCAAGATCATACCACATTCCTACCTACAATAAATCCCATTACCGGGGTCCCATTGAATCGGGCATTTCAAAATTCCCCGACTCGCCACGCTGCTCTCTGATGAAGCCCTAAAAATTCTTAATAGGAAATATATTCGTGCTCTTGTTTTGAATAAATATTTTATTTTCAAGTGGGCGAAACACACAATTGATTCTTTGAACACATCGTGGTTTGAAAGGGTGTCAATGTACTAATATAAATTGGGTGAGTCCTATTAGATAATTTTGTTCTGCATATTATACCATGATCAGTGAATATAGCATAGTGATTGAATGTAACATCTTTATATATAATTCCGAACGGTCTTTGAAATTGTGAAGAACTTCGCGGTCCGATTTCAGTGTTAGACGGCTCATTCGAATCAGCACGGCCCCAAGTTTGTTGCAAAAGTGTCGCCGTTCGTCTCTATACCCGCCTTGATCGTGTTCTAGGCGGTCCTTATCAACGAGAGTTGTTTATTAGGCTGTGGCGGTAACAACAGTTGCCATCAATTCACGGTCAGTAAGAAACGTAGTGTAGTTACTAACATCTAGGAGAGTTATTTCTGAGACTTTATAAATATATAATTCCGAAGGGTCTTTATATATAATTCCGAATCAGCACGGCCCCGTTTGTTGCAAAAGTGTCGGTAAGTAAGAACCGTAGTGATGGGGTATTTTCTGATCAGCTGAGTGTCGAGGACCACCTCAACTGGTGGTATTCATTTTATTACATGCATTTTGATCGTTATTTCCTCTTTTTTAATCATTTATTAACATCACCTTAGCTTTGCTCCAGGTCACATAACGCCGCAAATAGGTAGGACTTATATCGTTACTGTAATGTGCAGGGTTCCTGTTAGGTACTACTGTTTTACGGACTAGATTAGGGCTTTCCAAGCCCTAACAGGCCTCTAGTAAGTATTATAAAATAGGAGATAAATAATACCTATAAAATAGGAGATCAAGCGAAATGCTAGTCCCTTATTACTAAGTCTTAAAAAAAAAGACAAGCCGCCACTAGAACTTTGGCCTTACAGCCTCCCTCCCTGTTGGGTCAAACGTAATTTTCTTTGCATATCCTAGGAGGGACATGTCCCCTGAATCGCTTGACATAAGTCACGATATGTACTCGTAGAATATACGTAGGCTACAACAAGGCGTTAAAATCCATCTTCTGTTCTTCAACCACAGATGATCAATGGTTGACACGCAGGTCAAGTTGTGTATAGGCTTTTCCTACAGAACATGCAGGGCTTTCCTTGCACAACAACTCATATACACACATTGGTGTTTGCCATTCTGCTGTGTATTGCCTCGTATATTGAAAAATTTTAGCCAAGTATGAAAACTAGTTTTGTGCCGTAACTTATTGTTTTTCTAAAAAAATTCTGTGATATATATATATATATCTATATATATATATATATATATATATATATATATTAGGGATGAGTCGATTCCCGATACCGATTCTCGATACCACCGATTCTTAGGCATTGGTATCGGTATCGAGAATCGATCGCCTAAAGCCGATACCGATACCGCCCGGTGATGGGCGTTTCATTACACTACGGTACTATTGCAACCATCTAACAACGAAGATGGTTGTAACCGGGAAACCGTTGTGTGAAGTTAGCAGTTGCGAAACATGAATTGTCCAAAACACAACTTACAATTATAACTCTGTTTACAAGTAGGCTTGTGTTATTTTGTTTGTGACAACAGAAGCATTAGGCAAAGCTATGTTTTCCAAGTATAAAAGCTTAGAGCCAGTCTCATTTGGAAATACCTTACAATTACCGACGAAAAACTAAAAAGCCAAGTCAGTTTGCTTAACTTGTTTTATTCAGAAAGAAATCAATCCTAGGCAATAAAAGTTGCCTATTAATTGATACTTGATAGATAACAAAAAAATATCAAATTTTGTATTCGCACAAATCAAATTAACTAAAGCCTTGAATGAAAATATAAATCTGAAACTTAGAATTTGTAATAAGAATTAATCTTAATTAATGGTTTTATTATCCATGTTTTGTTTTTATTTAAAAATTACCTCATTTGCAAATATATTGGGATCAATTTTTTGTAAGTACCTATAAGTTATATGTATACAAAAAAATTTGAATATATTACTAGTTCTAGAGGAATTTTTGTTTTTCACCTACAGGTAAGTTAGGTATTATGCGCCGATGGTATCGGTATCGAGAATCGGGAATCGATTTTTTAGGTATCGGTATCGGTATCGTGAATCGATAAATTTTGGTATCGACTCATCTCTAATATATATATATATAACAGAATTTTTTATTAGGGAAGCTTAAGTAGGTGTTTATTTTATCTCATAATGTCTTCTCGGTAGCTGCCTACTACTTTGCAGTTATATTAAGGTAATGTGCCATAGACTAGAGCAGCGATTTGCGTAGGTGGGCTGGAAAACTCAGAAATAAACCTTTGAGTAATAATTTGCAGTGTTTAGTATCGTACTCCTCAAACGTGAGTCATACAATGAAGCACACAATTTACCGATTGTAAAGATTCATTATTAAATATTATAAACCAAAAAAGAATGTTTTGATTTTTTCTTTTGCATTATAAAACTTTGTTTTTCGTCCAAAGTGATTGCTTTTTCCACTTGATTGACTCGTTAGCCAAATTGAAATGAAGGTATATGAATACGGAACTTGATAACAACATCAAAAGTGCTGTATAAGGTACTCCCTTGGTGAAATAAAACGAGTTTTAAGTGGTAAATTTAAATGTAGGGTAGTACGAGTATATTTCTAACATGATACTTGAACCAAGCTAATCACAATGGAAGGTAGGGCAAAACTCAGCGCATTTCATTTTGACTAAAACGATGGGATTAATTTTCCATACTTAAAAACGTTTTTGTAAGATTGGTACCGTTGAACCTATTGGTCAATAGGTACATAGATACAAATCATAATCTAAAGCGGTCCTGCCGTTTGGTTGAGAATTTTAGACATATTGTGAGAGAAAACACGTTTTAATTCACCTTAGTAACACGAGGTACAGTGGTTTGAATAATACATATTTACATAACCTAGCAAATATGTTGGTAAACTAGGTGACACATGTATTGTCTATGAATGTTATATTGTGGATCTACATAACCCTACGGCAACTCAACTATTCAACAAGTTCATTAGCAACGTGTTTCTCACGGCACCTACATAACCTACCCACCACGTACAGCTTTTGGGAAATCGATCGTAGACGAAAATACAGGGGACATTGGCGAACCTTGTCCTTTTGACCGAAATAACCCTTTAATATTAGATGCCCTTTTTTCTACATCTCATTTTTATTCACGATACGTGACAATACGGTCTGACGAATTGTGAAACACTCGATTTGTGAGGATATTATGTGTGATGGAAAAAAAAACAGAAACTCGGTCAAAAATGGTCCTCTCATACCTGAAACGTAGGTTATATTTATGTATTTCATTGTCATAAATGGTCAAGAAGCTATTACCTTACTGCCTATCTGATATTAGTTGTTATATACAGGCAGATAACTAGATGGACGTTCACATATAAATAATGTGGGCACGAACATACATTTCTCTGATTTGAAAAGATATGCAGGATTGGGTCCAGCTACAGATTGGGGAGTTACAGGAAAAAAACTCGGTCCTTCTCTTGACCCCGCCAGGGGGGCTTCGCCCCCCTAGATCCTGCGGCTAAAATGGTAAAACATGGAATATGCTTTCTTCCCGATAATTCGGGCTATTCAAAAGGAAGTGTTTTTATTTTTTTTTTAAGCGAATTTTTGTAGAAAATGAAGCAATTGGAATTGCTCCAAAAATTTTAAAATCAAAATTTTCGAAAAATTTCTTCATTGAAATCCGTTTTGAGACATTCTGAAACGAATCCTTGAGTTTAACGCTTTTTCTGAATTATATATGTATTCATAGTTGGTCATCTCGATTTCATACCTCATAATTACATAGGTATTGAAAAATTTATCGATGTCGGATGAAAACTATAGAAGTTGTGATTGCTACATGGATCACATACAGGGATGAAATCCGTTGGGGAATTTCTAGGATCCAACCCGTATAATCCCACAATGCCATCAAATCCGGATATAAACTGTACCACTAATGATTGTTACAAGGAATTTACGTTTGTGCATGAGAAATGCGTGTAGTAACAAAAGCTTCTAACAATAATTTTGTTTCAAATTAAATTCCACTTTGTATTTAAATTTATAGTTTGTAGGTCTATGTAATTTGTAGTTTACTTATTATTTATCGTTTCATGATGTAGTTAGTAGATATAGCAGAAATTTAGTGTTAAGTATCATTTAACAAATGTCTCTCTTTAATAGATTGCAAGAGTCCACTTATTTTTAAGTAAAAATATAGCTGATCGTACCCGGGATTTCCAAGTTTCAGATATCGACGGTTCCCTTCCGAATTTCCTCTTAAAGATCCTCGGGGATTTTCAAAACGGGCCCCGGACTGGTTCCAAAACAAGTTGCCTCCAAAAGGTCAGTGGTGAGAACTTTGGGAGGTTGTAACAAATTCGTGCTATAAGAATCAGAGTCATAGCATAGGGGTTGGTATAACTTTCGTGGATATGCCTTAACCTTTGGCAATATTGGAGTAATAAGTTAATTACCTCGATGTATACGATGAGGAGAGAAGAGAAATACAGTCTTTCCGCGTGTCTATCCCCCAGATGATCAGGGGGAATTTCCTCGGAGAATGTGAAAAAAATGACGAAATTTCACTATGTAGCAGAAAATTAACTGACACAGCTGAATCAAGTTATAGCTGAAACAATCCGCACGGGGAATGGAAGGGGTGGACCACCATGATTAACCTCTTTGTTCCCTAATATTGCTACACTATGCAAATGAATCCTGTAACGGACTTAAGTCGGTCCCAGAGGTGCAATGGGGCCTACATCCGCACTCATAGAGAGAGGGGGGTGTGACAGTACCATAAGAGATACAACTCGTACTAATAGCATATGTGCTATGTTCGGAGAAGATGATTTTCCGGTTCTCGGATCCTCATCTATCACCAAACGCAGCATTTCAAGAACTTGAGCATGACGCCCGACGTGAAAGCGACGGATGCGCATTCTCTTGGATCTCACGGGAACTGTCACACTCCTCCCCTTAAAAAATATACTCAATTGAAGAGCAAGTATGTAAACTAGGTGGAATAGTTTACTGGTTGAGAACTGATGCTCACTAATAAATAGCTGCATTGGCGATTGAGGATAAAAAAGAGAAATTAAAATATTGTCAATTAAAATATAAAAAAAATTGTCAATGAATCTTCATATGAAGTATTTATTAGGTATTTAACCCCCAATCAAAGATTGGAACAATCGGGAATAATATGAACTTACAGTGGGAGATGCCCACTTTGGGGACTTATGAAAATGGGAACTATGCCCTGGGGATAATAACTTGCTCAACATCGGAGACTTGCAGTGGAAGGTGCCCACTTTGGGAACTTATGAAATAGGGAACGATGCGCTGGGTTTGGGAACAATGCCCTTGGAAGAAATTAAGTATGTTAAATAGTGATAATATGAGGGGAAAAATTGAGAAATTAATAGTCAATAACCAATGAAAGTATTTATGTATCCAAGGGAGTATAATGGGTATTCCTTCTGGAAACCCGGGCCATGTTTCTTCTGAAACATTAACGGCCACTAAAATAGTGGATCGGATTACTAGGCGTCAGCCGTACATAATCCTAACCACGCTCTGCTACCATGTAACGGACTCAGAGGAGCAATGGGGCCTAAATCCGCACTCATAGAGAGAGGGGGGTGTGACAGGGTGGGAGGGGGGAGGTGACTAAGAGATACAACTCGTACTAATGGCACATGTGCTATGTTCGGAGGAGATGATTTTCTGGTTCTTGGATCCTCATCTATCACCAAACGCAGCATTTCAAGAACTTGAGGATGACGCCCGGCGCGAAAGCGACGGACACGCAATCTCTTGGATCTCACGGGAACTGTCACAATCCTTGCGTGAAAATTTCAAGCCTTTTTGCTTCCGAGTCTACCTAAAGGTAGCGGAAGCATTGTTTCCACTTTCGGGAGAAAACAAATTTTTTGGTTTCCAAATAAAAATTTCCACTCGCATTTTAAGTTTTAGACCACTCTGAACAACTCTGGTTCCGTTTCTGTGTGTGTGCGTGTCTGTGTCCGCAAATCCTTGTAACAAGCATATTTTCCACTATTTTCATCTGATTTGGATGAAAATTTCAGGGGATGTGCAGGCTAAGAGGGAGACGGTTCCCTATCGTTTCATCGTTCTTGACCTAATCTCTCACTCTGCGCATGCGCAAACGTAAATTCTACCATGCATCATTTTCTCACGTCCTAGTTGTCCGATCTCGCTCAAATTCGGACGATAGTTTTGGGATGACAATTTGATCATCTTATATCAATTTCAACACGATTGTATCATTAATAGCTACTGCGCATGCGCCAATGGGAAATACTTTTAATGACCTTAATTTCCACATTTTTCATCTGACTTTGATGAAATTGTCAGCGAGTGCGCGGTTTATGTTGTAGATGGTCCCAAACCTATTTCATTGTTTTCAACTCATCAGTTCATTCTGCGCTTGCACAAACGTAAATTACTTTGAGTATCATTTTTTCGTTTCTTAATTGACCAATTATTTTTTGATTCATTCAATTTTTATTCAACGTATATATTTGTAGTTTAACGAGTGTCGTATCAACATGCGAGGTCAGGCGGCCAAAAGCATAGCACTCACTGTATGGGCTCATATTTTTAAAAGTGGAAAGTCTGGTCAAAGTTGTCGCACGTCACAGCTCACAGTTTTTGTTGTAAGGTCATTCTTGGGCGGCAGGGAGGTCGAGGTGGGAACACGGTAATGCCCTAAAGGGAGAACGTTTTTCCACGTTTTTTCCAACGTCTGTTTTCAAAGCCCGCGCGGAAGACATTTTCTTTAGCTTCATCCGGCGATGAAGTGAGCGACGAGGGTGATGAGTCGAAAAATGAAACAAAAACTTCAGAGGAGAATAAAAAACAAAACGAAAGGAAAAAAAATTAAGGGGATCCCTCTATCGGGTGCGAAAAGGTCTCCAGGCTAATAGCCTCCCTCGGTAAACTTTAAAAAGGAAATGTTTTCTTCAGGCTGTTGGGCATTTACAAAAACGGAACGAACTAGAGTGGGATGGGGTGACGAGAATCCATCCAATTTCCATGAAATGGCTGTTGGAAAGTGTTGTCTTCTGTAATGAACACAAATAATGTATTAAATATCTACTGTTTTTTTTTAATAACATTTATTTCCATTATTACATACTGTGTGTTATGATGCGTTCTACGAAATATAATATGTACAATAAGTACTATGACACGTGTGTTAGGGTTACTGTCCAGTGACAGTCCCTACATCCCTACAAATAGTTTTTGATTATACGAGAAAAACCGTTAATACAACAATTCAATAAATAAGTGATAAGATTCAACAATTTAGCAAATGATAATAATTTTTTTTTTCATAATACAAGTATTTTTTAGTCTAGGATGTTTGGTGCTCTTTTTCTCTTGAGAAGTCGGGGTTGATGGCTCCCCCAGTGTGCCAATAGATTTTCAAATAATTCAGGTGTTGGGTGATATATGAGAGGAGTTTAAGCGTCTCATGGAGGCCTTGATCACCTCTTCGACTTCCGGGATGTCAAGATAGTAGAGGGAAAAGGTAAGTTCTGGCGTAGGGGCCAACACGGGGCAGGATATACTAACCCGCACAGCACATGATACTGTAATAACATAATAAGCTTATCTAACATATGTTCATATCTATCACGTGTTCATATCTATCATATGTTAACTAATCTAACACATTTCTCTATAACTACATTCATTCTCGTTACGCATCTTGTCGTGATTATTCACTAGACCTCAGTTACTTATTTCTGTACCAATGAACTATACGTATTAACATTACATGGTGTCAGGTCGTGCCCGCGATCCGCGAAAATGCCGCCGAAAAAACAAAAACAACCGGAGTTCCGCGAGTTGGGAGAAAATGACGCCAGTACCAGTCGCTTCGTCCCGTCTAATCTGCGTCCTCCGAAACCGCTCGAAATCCCTTCCGATAACCCAAGGGCATGGACGCTGTGGAAACAACAATTCGAATTCTACGCCACTGCAAGTCGTCTTGATGCTCAATCGGAATCAGTAAAGGTAGCAACCTTAATGTCAATAATCGGGCCAGATGCCCTACATATTTATAATACTTTTACTATTAATTTCGAGGAACCTACACTAGCCGAGGTTTTGGAAGAATTTTCCAATTATTTTCTTCCTAAATGTAATATCACCTATGAGCGATTCGTTTTCAATATGTTACATCAACATGATGGTGAAGGTTTTGACGAATTTCTTGTCAGAATAAAAACTCAAGCAAAAAAGTGTGATTTCGGTACCCTAGAGCAAAGCTTAATTAGAGATAGGATAGTTGTTGGAATCAACGACAACGAGGTCCGCAAGAAATTGTTGATTGTCACAAAATTGACACTCGATGAAGCAACCCAACTTTGTAGAACAGCTGCTCAAGCAAACATCCAGCTTTCGAAAATGAAAATCAGTTCATCCACAAATATCGATGCTGTCCATGTTCCATCAACCTCAAAACAATCTAAAATAGTGAAAGATTGCGGTTATTGCGGAGGATCCCATCCTGTTCGTAAATGCCCTGCATTCATGGCCATTTGCGAAAATTGTAACCGTAAAGGTCACTATAAACAACTTTGCCGCTCATCGAATCAAAATAAAAAGCATCATCAACAGTCATCACCTTCAAAATTGGTAAACACTGTTGATGAGGACGAGGAACTATCGGTCAATGCCATTCATTCATCAGATGACGAATGGCTAGAAAAAGTCCAGTTGAAAAATTCCTCATTCAGTTTCTCTGTCAAACTTGACACGGGTGCACAATGTAACGTATTGCCCTACAAAATATACAGACATCTACAAACACCTCTCGAACCTTCACGAACCAAACGTTTGACGACGTACAATCGTGAGTGCAAAATCGACGTACTAGGTCAATGCACAGTCCCACTAGTGGTTCGAGGTAGGATATTCAACGTAATTTTCAGAGTTATTAAAGAAAATTTCCAACCAATATTTGGACAAAACGCATGTACGATGACCGGTTTAATCAAACGCATCGATGACATTGAAGCCACGGAATTTAACTGCATTTCTGACTTTGAGTATGATATTGACTTAGTTCCTAATCCCCAATTCAAAATACTGCCTCCAAGACGCATCCCGTACTCGATCCGCGATCAAATCAAGTCTGAAATTGACAATCTCGTTAAAATTAAAATATTACGCCCAATTACGGAACCCACACCTGCCGCATCACCTTTACTAATAGTGAAACAAGGCGATAAATTACGGATATGCATGGACCCATCCGATTTGAATAGAAACATAGTTCGTCGGCCATATCCTCTCAAAACAATTGAGGAAATCGCTACTAAATTGTCGGGATCAAAATATTTCACGAAACTTGATTGTGAAAAAGGTTTCTGGCAGGTTAAAGTTTCCGAAAGAACTCAAAAATACCTCACGGTTTCAACTCCTTGGGGTAGGTATTGTTTCCTCCGTCTTCCATTTGGTATTACATCCGCCCCGGAAGTATTTCAACAAATCATGTCATCATTACTCAGTGAATTTGACAATGTTGAAGTAGCAATGGATGACATCTTAATACATGCAAAATCTGAACCAGAGCTTAAGCACACCACAGAAAAGGTACTTGCCAAACTTCAACAGAAAGGAATTCGCCTAAATAAATCCAAATGCGTTTTCAACGTTCAACAAGTCAAATTTCTGGGTCATGTTTTATCCGAAGAAGGTATTCACGCCGATCCAGATAAAATTTCTGCTATACAATCAATAAAAACACCAACAAACGTGAAAGAAGTACAACACATCTTGGGAGTCGCAGCCTATCTCGGAAAGTTCATCAATAACCTTTCCGAAATAACAAGTCCATTGCGGCTGCTGACTGAAAAGAACACCGAATGGTTCTGGGGACCAGAACACTCTGCCAGCTTAAAAAAATTAAAAGAAACACTAATGAGCACTCCCGTCTTAGCATACTTCAACCCAAAGAAAGAAATTTTACTTTCAGTCGATGCTTCCAGTACAGCTATGGGAGCAGTTCTTTTACAAGATGGCCAACCCATTGCATATGCTACAAAAGCATTTTCAAAAGGACAACAATTATACCAACAAATCGAAAAAGAAGCGTTGGCGGTGCGTTTCGGTCTTAAGAAATTTCACGTATACGTGTACGGTCGTCCGGTTCACGTACAATCAGACCACAAGCCTCTAGAAATCATATTTAAGAGATCCATACATTCAGCACCTCCTAGACTTCAACGTATTCTGTATGAAATTCTTCCCTATGATGTTTCACTGACTTACACGAAAGGTCAAGATTTACCCATTGCAGATACTCTCAGCCGAGACTGCAACAATACACCAGTAGACGACAATGAAGATGAACTGGAAGTCTTCTATATTGCTCCAGTTACAATTTCCGCACAACAACGTTTCAAAGACTCTATACAGAACGACATCGTTTTTCAAGCACTAACCACTGTTATCCAGAACGGCTGGCCTAACAGCATCGATGATGTTCCAGATCTAGCCAAACCATACTTCACGTTTCGACAGGATTTATCCATTCATGATCACTACATTTTGAAAGGAGATCAAATCTTAGTTCCTACTAGTGAACGCAAAAATGTTTTAGATATTTTACATTCAGGACATCCTGGAATTAGTCGTATGCTCTCTAGAGCTCGCGGTTTCGTTTTCTGGCCAAAGTATACATCAGATATATCAGAATATTGCTCAAGATGTTCCGTATGCGGTTCTCACCAGCGGCAAAACATGAATGAACCAATATTGTCCAAACCAATTCCCCAACGTGCTTGGGAACGAGTGGCATCAGACGCTTTCTCGATCGGAAACAAGAATTACCTACTAATATGTGACAGCTACTCAGGATACTATGATTTTGCCAAAATGCCAAGTCTCAGTTCTAAGAATGTAATAGAACAATTTAAAAAATGGTTTGCAGTGCACGGGATTCCCGAAACGCTAGAAACCGACGGTGGAACTTATTATTCATCCTATGAATTTACCAATTTCGCAAATGAGTGGAATTTCATTAATCAAATATCGTCACCTCATTATCCAAAAAGCAACGGACTTGCAGAAAAGTATGTTTCGACCGCCAAAACCTTGATCAAAAAATGTGAAGCCGACAATTCAGACATTTATCGTGCGTTGCTTTTTGACAGAAATACTCCCAGAGATGATCTTGGCAGCCCTGCTCAACGTTTGTATAATCGATCTCAGAAAACACCTCTTCCAACCATTCGAGAATCACTCAACCCCAACTTTAAATCGTCCGTGACATCCAGCCTCGCCCAAAAACGGATGAATCAAGCAGCACTGCCAGATCCAACTCGATGTCATTTGCACCTGGAGAAAGAGTTCGCTATTGGGACTCCCCACGATCTTGGAAACCAGCCACCATCATTCGAGCTGCTGCGCAGCCTCGTTCATACTTTATAGCACCAGATGACTCTGCAGGAGAACTCCGACGGAACACGAAACATCTTCGACGCTCATTGAATTAGCAACATAAATTTTGTTTAAAAAAAAAAAAAAAAAAAAAAAGAGTTGTAATAACATAATAAGCTTATCTAACATATGTTCATATCTATCACGTGTTCATATCTATCATATGTTAACTAATCTAACACATTTCTCTGAAATACATTCATTCTCGTTACGCATCTTGTCGTGATTATTCACTAGACCTCAGTTACTTATTTCTGTACCAATGAACTATACGTATTAACATTACACTATACTAATACACGATACTAACCCGCACAACGCATAAATTGAAATTTTCCGTTAATTGAGCTTCCATTTATCGTAATATCTAAAAATAATGCGTTGTCCGGGAATCGAGCAGGCGACCTCCTGGCCACTAGACCCAACCCTTAACCAATTGAGCCATGACGCCAGATGATTAATAGTGAATATAAGTGTTTCATACAGTTGTCCGATGCACGCAGCTTTTGATCAACTATCCCCCTCTGTGTAGTAGAGTTTCTGACGTAAAGCCACTTGAGCCAGTAAAAATTAAAAATAGACTTACTAATAAGCTCATTTTGTTGCATCTTTTCTGTTTCTAAAGTAAAACACATTACTTGAAAGGAACCTAATAATTATATCAGCTGGTTCGGCCGTAGTAGTTTATAAAAGAATTTTCACTATGATTATTCCTTTACACGAGTTTTCAATCACACTCACGTCTCATGTGAATCTCACGGTAAAACAGCGAACGGATGAACGTACAAAAATCCGGATGGACTCATTGATTCTTTGAAAAATCATAATCTATCAATAACAAACAGAAAAACTTCTTTTTATGTTGAAGGCTTTCGAGTTTCTAATTTTATAAATTCAGCCCTTCAGATTTATCCTAGATTGGGTTGATCGGGAAACGGTAACTTCGCCTCGTATAGGTAAACCAACAAATTTTATGGGGATGTTTAGGTTTGGGGAAAGTTTGAAATATCAATAGGTACTTAGATACCTACCTACGTCTTTATAGATATACCTATTTGGATAGTGGTATACTACCATACGTAGATAATGTAGATAATAATGATGTAATTAATGTGTTGTCTTTAACAGCTCTCGTAAACTGTGGACGGAGTTTTCAGGCATAGGTAGGTAGTTGTTTTATTTCAATCATTTTCTTTTGGTATGTGACTTCGTCTATGTAGTTGTACTTAAGAAAAGATGTACCAAATAAAAAAATCCTGTTTAGAGATCCAGAAGTCTAGAGTTATTAGGAGCACTTTTTTTTGTTATTTCTAAAGCAAATACATACGAATGAATATTTCTTAGGAACACGTGGAAAGACAGTTGTAGCCACACATACCTTCAGAAGATAGTATTTAGATTTTTCATATTGGCGTTGCTCTCGAGCTTCAGCAGCAAAAAAGAGAAGATCGTTTTGCGTAGGGCACCCGATTTTGTCGATTCCTTCGAAATAGCCGGAAAATTGGTAGTCTATGTCGTAGAAGTTGACCACTTTGTACATGTCTTCCACCAGTCTTCGGTATAGCCTGGTTATATAGTCCTACCACGAATATGTAACATACAAATATTCTATTATGGTTCATGAATATTGTTGAATATCACTAACAGTTAGGGTTTAAGTGGGTATGATTTGGGTTTTAATATAGTTTCAAGCGAAATTTCATTATTCTTAGCTGCTAGTAAGTACCTACCATATTAGTGAAACACCAGGAAAGTAAATTTATTTAATCTCCCAACGTTCAGAATATTTAAGAGGCTAGATGGAATTTACTTACATGATCGAAGGAATCAACTCTCCTAGCTAAAATTTGAGCCATTGAAATAGCCTAATTGTTTGTATCCTTAAAACTTATATCTATACATTACTTGCTAATTGCCTATTTTTTACGCAATTAAATAAGGAAATGCGGGAGGGTGGAACTTCTGAAACACCCGGTGTATAAGCCGATTACAAAATGTAGTATTCACAGAAATGGACCAAATAGTGATCTTCGTGGAATTTCAAAAGTGACTAGTGGGAAGAGAAACCCGAACCAACGAGAGTTCTGGAGTGGGGATGGGTATCAAACTGTATGTAACAAATTTAAAAAACATATTTATGAAGTTAAAAGTGGACAATGGTGTTCCATCGGCTTGATTTAATAATTATCTGCATACCAGTGATCAGTGTAGAAAAGCTAGTGGGTACCAGTAGTAATCCAAGGTTAAGAAAATACAATTGTGGCTATTAATTTCTATAACTTTTGTTGGGTATCTACCAATCATTTTGAAGTACCTCACCACTATGTTAAAATAGGTTCGTATTACCCGAATGGTTGAAAACTCACTAAAATCTGATTAGGGTGGCCCTCCTCGGCGTTGGGCGTGCCAAACACATCTATCACGTATCTGATGATAGTATCCTTGAGCGTCTCTTGAATGGATGCTAAAGCCCCTGAGTTCTCAAGATGCCCATAGAATTGTTTCTCATCATAGTTCAGGTAAGGTTCAACAAAACAGTTTTTCAACTCTTGATAGTCCTGCAATATTCAATTTAGTGGGTACAAACATCCTGATTAAAAATAACGCGAGATTTTAATCAATCTCAACGAATTCTAACAAGGAGATAACTCAAATTATAACATTTTTAGCAGAGGTTTTATCTCTCCTAATAATGGAGTCAGGACCCTTGATAATCCTATTTTTCGTTTTATAATTTCGATCAGCAGCAAATAATTATAAATGTGATTTTCCGTTACACTAATTTGTTTTCCTGTTAATCTGTCTTCGTAGCTGGTAATTATAGCCCGAACTGCCAGTCCCACGAATCCTAACGCAATTACATCAATGTTATCAACTACAAAATAAAAATTCTTGAAACAACCATTCGTGGGTTGTTCGGAATTTCACATTTTTCATACCTTACCGAAGGAGGCTGAGATGTAGGTGCATTTCTGATTTAACAAGACACTTTTCACCCATATTACACATTAGGAGCATATAACTATCACAGGACTTCTTTTGGTTTTTTATTTTCAATAATGCTATTTTCAATCTATAATATTTTATAAGAATGAGACTCCGTCGGTCTGTTTGTCGTCTCTATGCACAGCCAAACGGCTGAGTGGGGGGATCTTCTTGGATTTTTCCGAAAGAGGGCATGAGCGATTTTAAAATTTTCTACTCCTACCCGAACCATGGGCTGGAGGGCGGGAGGGGGATGGGAGCCTCTTTTCATGCGCGTTTTTTCCCCGAGCGCCCGATCTTCTATCCGCTGCCACATTAAAATTTGATCGAGAGCACTTCGTATGTAAGCGAGGAAGTTACGGTCCTGGACCAGTAGAACACGATGGTGCCGTTAAAATTGCCGAAAGATGCTGTCTTCCAGGACAAATCAGCGAGAATATGCGGGAAATTACGGAACAAAATTCGTTCCCCGCTATGTTTTTTTCCGCCTTAGACTCAGTAAATGTCCGCGGTTTTTGCTCGGGTTGATCTTAAAATGTTCGTTGGAGTTCCAATTTGGTCCCACTTGAGTTTGGAGACATGAAATTGTGTTTTCCGATTGTAGTGAACGAAAATGTAGACGAAAAGTTGGTTTCCGAGCAACCGCTCTTCCTGATTCTATCGAAACATAGTTACTCTGAACTTTGTATTCAAAACCTCTTGATTTGAAAGACACATCCATGGAAAAATACGGCGAAAACTATAGCCCTTCTGCGCAGATAAAATAATGGCCTATCTTTATCGAACCTAATAAACTTTTCGTGGTTCCACATTGTTTTGAAAGACTTAATTTGTTTGAAACTAATTTCCTACTGAAAAAAAGTCTGCAAATTGGGTGGGCAGTATAACGTCCTCACATTTTGTAACATGGATGAATAGAAAGGGTAAAGGATAGCCCTTCTACGCAGATGAAATAATGGCCTACCTTTAGAAAAATAGACATAGAAAAATAAAGTTCTGTTAGTACTGAAATGTTCTTAAAACTAAACTTTTCGTGCTTCCACATTAGGTGCCGCGTTTGATAGTCATTTCCAACAGAAAAAACTTCTGCCAAGTTGGGTGGGCAGTATAACTTCCTCACATAGAAAACGCAGCAAATTATTGCACAGGAATTTATTATTTTCATTTTGCCCCTTTTATAAGATTTATTTTTTTTTTTTTTGCCATTCCTTTGGGATTGTCTATAGAAAGGGATTGTAAGCAGTTTTCAAATTTTCCACCCCCTCCCAAACTATGGGTTTGAGTCTCGATGGTGTGGGGACTATATATCCAGTCGCTTCCATACATCCCAACCCTAGCGATCGAAGCGAGCAACATCCCCTACACACCTCGGATTTCAACGGGGTTTTTCCTACGAACACGGGATGGACTATTTATATCCCATCGCATCTGTAAATCCCACAGAGAGCGAGCGAAGCGAGCAACATCCCCTACACATTTCAAATCACCCTTAATGACCCACTGTTTGTTTACAATCATTCTAAGTACATGTGTACATCATTCTAAGTACTCAACAGTAGACACCATCGTATAGCCATCCCGAGCGAGCGAAGCGAGCGAGAAAACTAGGCTTGTAGGTAATAAATATTTTCAATAATGATATATTAGATTTGATATATTATGATATATTAGAATATATTAGAAATGATGGATTTTCAATGTTATTTTAAAAAATAATCCAAGGACCAGGGAGGGGGGAGAGTCACAAAAAATAACCCCCCCCCCTCTCAAATTTTGTTGTTAACAATTCAAAAATACAGATTACAAAACAAAAGAAAGAGGGGGATCCGTTTCTTCGTCCGTTTGCCGTCCGAAGCTTTTTTCCCGAAGCTACTGGACCGAAGTTTATAAAACTTGGATAAAAAAATCATATCATACATCGAGCGGCGATGTGCCAGTGAAATCTCCTTCACTTCATGCTACCAAGGGGGTGTTATTTAAGGTATGAATGATTAAAAATCAAGATATCGAAGACTTTTCGTATAGAACGGAAGTTTTTGTTTCAATTAGATAGAACTCAATTCGATGAATCAAATGAGACCATTAATTACCATTAGTACGACCAACCGTTCGTGCTCCAGTGTTGGATCGTCAACACGAATGTTGATCGCAAAGGGACTTTGGCTGGCAGAACTAGGCAGAACTTCTGCTAATTCGGCATGATCTTAGTCAGTATCTTGCGGAGAAAAGCTTTTGCGTAGTAATTTGCTTTGTAACGTTTTAAAATATCTCACCGAGATATTTCTGTATGTATGTATGTATATATAATGAGTTCCCATTCCCTGAATATTTATTAGGAATAGTTTCACTAAAATTTTCTAGAACCACTTGGGTAATGCGACCTTGTATAAAATTTGTAGCATCGGGATCAATCTTGATGTAATATCCAGAAACATTAAGTGTTTACAGTCCAGATCAGATAAGAGTCTTCTTTGGTAACTGACCTTTTGATAGTCTCCAAAGTATTCATTACCTTCCAATCAATGTTAATGTGTACGCTCATAACTGGAGATTGAATGCCTGCAAGCTTGAAGCTAATTACATGCTTAATCAATTTTAGCTCCCCTATTATACTACATATTATATTCCTCCTTCAGTATTGTTATTTGTACAATAGCAGTCTCCGCCTTACGGCTTTCTTTGCAGATTCTGTATGCGTGTATCTGCCTTCGGTTTTGATGACATTTCGAGGCTTAACCACTGCGTATACAGTACTGAAATAGCTTTGCGACTTGCAAAATATTAAAATTTTCATTCAATCTCAATGGTAGCTGGGGGCTCACATCTGCATTGTCCCATGTAAATTATATAGCGTTGGCTTCGGATTAGTTTAGCGAAACTGAAATCCTCGACTCATCGACTGAGCTCAACACTGAATCATAGCGGAAACTAATTCACATGGCTCTATATTTGCACTGATAACGTGAATATTGAAAACATATTTTGAAACCGAAGTTTTGATGGAACTCGTGCATTTAGTTAAACTAGAGATTACAAATTTTTCGTCGTCAGTATCAAATTTACGTCTGAGTTTACTATTTAGAGCGTCCGAGCTTACAGTTTGCTGTTTCGAGATGATTTGAATCAAATATCAAAGCTTGCAAACTTAAGTTTCATATAAAAATTCATCGCAGAAGTCATGAGCTTCCCTGAAAATTTAGATAAATGGGATACTCTTTGACTAATCCTTTCATACAATACAGATACTGAAAGAAATAATGTACCTCTACTATGAATAATGAAGGCGAGTTAATAAAACCTAAACAAACCATTGGGGCCGCTTAGAAGCTGTTAAAACTTCCGAAAAACGTATTCAACTGATTGAATACAATTAACTTAGAAATGGAATGTTTAAAACCTCCGGAATTCCTCGAGAATTAAGATGGATTAAAAGAAACTGAGAACTTCTCCCTGAGAAACCTCTCTGCTTCCTTGCCGAGGATTGATGCCATATTAAACGATACTTAATTAAGACCCACCCGTATTAGCTTTGCTCCAGTATTTAATGCAGACAAATGGAGCAACATTACACCGATTAATTCTCTAAGTATCACCCGTTTTCTTTGACCTAAAAAATGAAGGTATATTTCCTACGGCATATTTTCGTTCGCGTTGTTAGTTGGAACCCTCCCAATACATAGGGTTTAAATGTGATCATTGCCAGTGAGGAAGAAGTTCTGTACCTCTATTGCGAGATGACGGAGGAAAAATTAAATCACATCATTATTGAGTGCAGATATTTGATCAGTGCAAGAGAGTGACTGATCTAAAAAAAAAAAAAAAGTGGTGGGTTACTTTTGAGACACCCTGTATAAATTTTCCTCATTGAAATAGACACCTGATTACACGAACCAAACATTTTCCGATTTGAAATAGGTAAACTTCAAATCAAAATAAGTTTCAGAATAAAAGGAACATTTCTTAAATATACTTAAAAGAAACGGGGGAACTTTCCAAATATATCTTGAAGTTTTCCAAATCAAAATTATTTCCAAATTCTCTAATTAAAATTATTTCCTATATTTCTATAATGGATGATAATTATAATAATAATAATTATTATTGAAAAAAAGGACATTTTACGTCTAGTGACAACAGTATGTTGCAAATGTTCAACATATTGTTTAGAACAGCTTCAGACTGATCAACAATTAGTAGGTACCTAATATTTTCTATTGTTATTGGATTATTGTTGTTTAATATTATGGTGACCTGACCGTCGAAATCGATCAAATTTTATCTCTTTATTGAGATGAAATGGACAACGTTTTTATTAACTTCCGTTTTCTTCAGTAAAACAGCTTCCATTGCGTTGGGTTCGCAATGATTGATAATTTTCAACATATTGTAACATTGAATGATCAGCGATTCATATACGAAATTCGCAACAAAAAGGCATTACATTTTTCCAAAGAAGACCAAGACACGACAACACGTTTCACAATCAACAACTCGTCATTAACTCAATCCCCTGCTAAGTACAACAATAATTAATGTAGTTCACTAAAATATATATCATTATTCCATTACACTAAAGTTGTATTGCGTTCTTACATTTGTTTTTACTAGGAGCTTAATGCTATTACCTATTATATGTAGAGAACGTACTTTGAATTCCCTGTTTATCAGTTCAGTAATGGTCAAAATGCAGCGTTCAAACTCCGTTGTGGCTATTTTGGTCAATGCTTGTTTTTCAGGAGGCTCCTTAGTAATGGTTAACAGGTCGTTCAAACTATAAAATGCAATAATGGTAAATACCTCGAAGCACAATGTACAATACACAATATGAAAAATGGGTACAATCGAGTTGTAATAATCAAATTGTTCAATTTAACAATTTATTTACAATCAAAATGCTCAAATTTCAAAACAATGTACCTAACGTTATAAAACACCTACGATAATTTCCGAAAATTCGCTCATATGGTCATGCTGCCTGACTGGACCTTTTTTTTCGATTGTTGGATACTATGCACTTTGAAACGTATACCAACAAATTTTGAAAGGAAATGGAGATGGTGGCGGGAGGGGGGTGGGGGTGAATATGTTAGTTGGTAGATGACAAAGGTTAATTATTTAAAGTAGGTAATAGTGGACGACTCCAGTGTACCTAGTTGAAAATTAGGTCGGAAATTAATTAACTAATAGTACTTATTTGCTATTTGTTTAATTATTTCTAAAATTTATGTATACTATCAAAATACATGGTTCTCAAATCTATGAATAGCATGATGATATCAAATGACCAATGTGTATTATAAAATGTTCTTATGTGTGTGTGAGTGTGTTTCAACTGTCAACTTGACACGGGTAACTAGGTTCCACAGGGCGACTGGGAAGGGGGTGCTGGACAAGCGATGGGCGGCTCTAATCCGTTTGGGGGGTAACTCGCCCCTATTTCAATCCATGTTTGGTGAAAATTAAGGGCGAGTCACCCCGCGAAACAGATTACTGTCGCAACGTGCGGCACATCACTATCCCGGCACCTCCACTAATGCCACTCCCGGGTACCAGAGTAAAGATCAGGTTTCCCTGCTAGTTAATTTACTCGATAAAATGTGTGCACATTGTTTCCTTATACCAATAACATTATTGAAGATCTTATTAGACCTTTTATTGCACCGAGTAAATTCATTTACAATATTCATTTGTCTTATTTTACTAATATACATTTTTCAGGGGTTATAAGATGCAAACTTAGTCCCAAGTCTCTCTCACTTTTCACATTCACTTCCTACACCAGGTGATGTGGTTTCACGCATGAGGCAAAGAGTTAGATCTTGCACATTCAGTTATTTTATTTTTCCTCAATAGAAAGATATGAGCGAGTGCTTTCCAAAAAGGTGGCATATGTTGGGTATCTGACCAGTAAAACGGCCATCATAAAGATGACATCACGGCCCCCGCCCGCCTGGCGTTACAACATCACGCCTGATCTTTCTATCCGTTTATCGGCCAAACTAAACGGTCTTTTGTGCTGAAAATTGCAACTTGATGGTTTCAAAGTACGCAGAATCTGAGGTAAAATGTGTTAAATTCCATCACTTGAAAGTTCCCTGTTTCTGTGAATGTCATCGAAATCGGATAAGCATTGTAGTAGTTATGCTTGTTACAAAGAACTAAATTTATTTAGGTTTAAAACGTAAAGTTCAGAAGTAAGTTTTTAAAATTATGTTCAAAAATGAACCTTTGAAAAAACAATTCCCCCCCCCCTCAAAATAAGTTGGTTTATATTTCAAGATGAATAGATTCTTAAAATCGAATAAAGAAAAATCCGTCTCCGCCGTGCGCCGTCCAGAGTTTTCTCAAAACTAATGGACAAAAGTTAAAGAAATTTGGCTGAAAAATCATACATCGATTCGCTGCCGCTAGGCTCGCATCCTTATTTGAAATCGCGAATTCCATACTCCTCGGTAGGGGCATGAAATGTGAGTCTTGCACAGTTGCAATATTCGCTTTAGGCCGGCCCTGAACACACTGCTTTCGATGCCATGGTAGGCTCTAATGCCTTGGTAGGATTATGACAACTAAATCTGTGTGGTTCTAAACAAACCTTACTTTGCAATGGTTTCTTCCTCGGTTTTTTTGGGAACTAACGGGTTCAATAACGCCACTTCTACTATTATGTAGACAGGCTTGCCGTCTTCAGTCGTGACTGGTACCGTCTTAGGAACCTCGTAGTGAATTTCTGGTATCTAGGTAATATCAAATGCATAGTGTATTAGGTAGGTGTTCAAAATACCTCGTTAATTGTAATTTGAAAAAATAGTGTTTTGGCCTCTAGGTTATGGAATTATGTAGTATTTATACAATGACCGCAGCTGCGTACCTGTGCTCCGTGAACGAGCAATTCATGGTAATTAGATTGCACCTTGTACCAAGTAAGTTGGCTGCGTAACTTACGATTTTTACTCAGCAGTCCCAAAAAGGTTTTAATTCAAATTAAGTTTTAATTTGTATCTAATTAATTGTTTAACCAAGCGTCCTCATTTCTTGCACCTTAGTTACGTTAAAATCTTCCCAACCATCATTGCTTCAGAGTCATCTTCAATATTTGAAGAAAAGAACATAAATTTTACGAATAAAAACTGCTCGTCTCAACCCACCAAAATCGTTTTGATATCTTTGAATTTGTTGTAGAAAGTTCTTTACGCGTGTTTCCACCCCATCCATATATGACGTAAAAAGTTCGACGCATTTCCGTTTTTCCCTAATTACATTGTTGTTTACCCGGGTGACGTCGTTAGGGAAAGCCGAGTTCTCGATTAAGTTTTAAGTCTAGAGGATTATAATACAGGGTGTCCCGCATAAGATGGTTACTACTTCAGGGTATGATTCACACTTTAACTCACGAATTTTCACTTCATTAGTTATGTTCAATTTTATGTGTTTTTAAGGGTAAAACTAGTTAGTTAAAGTGTAAAACTATGTTACAACGGAGTTGGGGAGATCTTCAAGTGTTAACATTTGTTCAGCGAGAAAAAATGCGTAGAAACCGGCCCCATACTCGAATTTTTTTAGAGGGCCACTTTTCACAAAAACCATAGATTTCTTAGAATTCACGTTTTTCAACATACAAACGTAGGTACTTTAATCCTCTAATTAGTAAAGTAAAATAAAAATTGATTATACCATTGGAAAGCTAAGATTTGGGGCCAGTTGTACAAATGAGTTACGAGAAAAACAGTACAGAAATGGGACACTCACAGCAGGTTTAAAAAATTGGAATTTTCCATACTAGTGGAAATTTAATGTTCAAGACAGTTTTTTCACCAAATGAATACCATTAAAAATGTTTGATTTTGCATTAGATAGGAATGAAATTTAACGCTCTTTCCAACGGTATCCTCAAATTTAAACTTACTGTCTTCATTCATGTAGTTATTGATGTTTTAGTCACTTAAGGTAGAAAACACGAATAAAACTCAAAAATTGAATTACTCGAAAACGAAGCGCTCAAAAAGAGTCTCTTGGAGGAACTTTCGATCAAAAATGAGCTCTAGAATTTCGCCCTGAAGTACTGACCACCTTATGCTAGACTCCCTGTATATAACCCCTGGGACTTGCTCGTCAATTTGCGCCCACCCGCTTTGAAATCGATGAAACCGTATTATGTATTATAACTGGTGAAATGTTACAAATAAATGTTTGAGAACAGATTACGTACTTTATATATATGTATATATACAGGGTGTCCCCAATACCCCCCCCCCCCCCCCCCCCAAATCGTTACCTAATAATGGGACAACAAAATCATTTTTTTTTTCAAGCAATTTCATTTTTGTAAGGATCTCAAAAACGACAATATTTTGTGTAATTGACATCAACTTCGTTATTTTAACTGGGAATCCCTATTTTTAATGCAGATTTGAATTTTACTTGAAGAAATGACCACGAATATTTGAGTGTTCTACGTTTAAGTTTAGTGAAATTAGAAGATTTGAAAAAAATTGATTAATTTTTTTATGGAGAAAACTATTTTCTGTTTGTGTTATTAGAGGATTGTCAAGACAGAACGTTTAATCCTAAACGAGAAGCTTTAATAAATTATATCGTCAAAAGTGATAAATTAGTCGTAGAACATGCTTACCATCTCTTCCTCAGCTTCCACCATTTCATCTTCTCCTTCACCAGGAGATTCTGAAGTAAGTCCTCGACTCGTAGGAGTCATAACGGCCATACCTTGAAATGGTTGTAGATGTATCGTATAAATATTGTTGTCGTCAATGCCAAAAAGTCAAGATTTACAAATCTCATGAATGAATTTATGTGCAGATTGTTAAAATTGTAATAGCAGCGAATATTTTGGTCAAATGTGTTTTTTGTTTGCTTCCTCACTATCGAACGTAAGGAAAGTATTTATGCTTGGGGAACCTAAGACATTTTTTTCTTAAACATTTAAACTTTTTTAAATGTTATAAACAGTGTTTATGTTTACCCTCCGAAATAGAAATTTCCACTGGATTTTGCGTTTAGCAGTCTCTAAACTATTTCGGTTCCGAGTCTGCCAGTCTGAGATAATCCTTGCCCCTAGCAAAATATTATACCTATAAACTAGGTATAGATAACCCCCTCCGGAAAAAATCAACTATAAATTTTGAGAAAATAGGAAACTTTATATTTTGTGATTGGTATATTAGTGCATAGCTCGTTGTTTAATTGAGGCTATTGCATGCCTCTTGGTTCAAATGGAAGTCTGATGTGAATCTGCTTACTGTTACATAAAGCATTCTCGCATATTTTCCGTTCATATAGAAAGCCATAATGATTCACTCACACAACTCACTGATAACTAACTCTCAATACCAGCTGTAAAAATCAGTCCCAATTCTATTTCAACAAGTGTAAGCTTATCTGATTTCTGAAAAATTCTATTTTAAAACATAATCTTTAACCCAAAACAGATTATGATTAAAACGGAGTTTAATTGCCTCAATTAAACAGCGAGCAGTGCATTCGTTGCGTACATGAAAAATAATAATAATACCTATATTACAAAAATTAAAGTTACAAGTATTATCAATATTTAATCTTGATCACGGGTTGATCCTATGGGATCTAAAAATCAATTATAACTATGCCTGGGAGGCGTAAGTCTGTCATCATTCAAATTAGTATAAAATGTTACGTAAAAGTCGACATCTCACTCACTAAGTTTTGAGAGAGTTGAGTAATTAAAAACAGTCGATTTTGTCAAAATGTTCACGTTTTTGGATTTGCAAATTATTTTCTTATTTTTTAAAATTGTAAATGCTACTGAAAAATATAATTTATTGCACCGCTGCAAATCTAGCCTTCAGAAAAAGCGTTGAGGAGATTTGGAAAGTGACAGAGGTATATTATCGCATTCCTGATTTTTCAATACTTCCCCAGTGTTGTCAATTTCTTGTATTGTGAATATTCAAGTTCCCTACAACACTATATTTTATAAGCTTTGGCAAATGATATTCAATAAACAATCTCCAGATTTTCAAGAATCGAAAAAATGAGGCAAACCAACAGTGATCTGAATTTGATAGGTATCTACCTATTTAACAACGAAATAAACCGTTGTGTAACGATTTTGCCTTGTTTTTTTTCCCCCTTCCGAAATTCTTCTCGACTGTCATCAACGGTGGGGTCGTGCCAACAAAAGAAATCGCATGTTTACCCTTGAAGCCTGAATAAACACAAGGCCGCGATGTCTCAGGTGTATTGATTTGTGAATGTGGGTAGGTAGGTATCCATAACTTGGACGCGCGTGATATCATGGTTTCTTGAATAGAATAATTGTTGTTCTCAAGAGCCTTGCTTCACATAATGAAAATCATCTAGGTGCCTGTCGTGGCTAATACTGTTTGAAGTGGGGATGGGATATCGAAGTGAAAACATCGATGTTAACATCGATTGCAACATCGGTAGTGTGACATCAATGTTGTAAAACATCGTTGATACAACCATCGATGTTTTTCGATGTTGGTGTTCTAGTGCACAACATCGATGTTAACATCGATGATATAAATAATCACAGATCCATGGTCGGGTCTCGGGTAGGTACCAAATACTAATAAATAAGTAGCTACCTTTTTTTCTAGTAAATATCGAACATATTTATTCGTGATTAAGGTTTGGAAAATTGGAAAAATACAAAAATATCGTGAAAACTTATATCATTGAAACAAAATTTAAAAAAAAAAAAAAAAAAACTCCAAATCAGTAATAGGTACATTATCAAAAAAAGTATTCATCATCCAAACTCTGTAAAAAGATGAGTTTGGACAAGGTTTTCCCCTTCAACCTGTTCCTCTCCTGAGAATGAATATTCCCGGCTTTTGAGAATACCCTCTCAGCAGGCACTGAAGTACATACAGAGCTTAAATAGCGAAAAGCTAACATACAGGCTTCCATCATTCACTAACTAATTACACATTAAAATAAACATTTTTTTTCTTCTTCCAAACATCGATGTTGCAAGGAATAACATCGATGATATCAATAACATCGATGGTGTTAACATCGATGTTCGATAGTATCAAGATTCGTTAAAATCGATGAAGAACATCGAACATCGAACCTGAAACATCGATGTCTCAGAAACATTGATGTCGATGTCCCATTCCTAGTTTGAAGCTGCGTGAGTCTAGCTTGAGTTTGGGTGAACTGATGTTTGCATTTTATCGGAACTGGTAAAATTTCGAGACTTAGGATTAGGAAGGAAGAGAGTTAAGTACCCCTGTTCGGGAGACTCTGTGGGGTAAAAAAGGTCAGGAATTCATTCGGATGCTCGTACCCTATCGAACGAGAAAGGAAAAGTGCCTAAGCACTTGAGCAGTGGATTCATAGGAATTTTCTCTAAGTCAGGTGCCGAGATCTCGTCAAAGTAGAGAAGGTAAAGTAAGGAAGAGATGTACGTTGTTGATATTAAAAATGCAAGATTTGAATGAAGAATGGATGGCGTCGACTTGGTAGCAGGCTTCTTTATAACTAGCCGCTCCGGCTCGCTACGCTCGCCTCCACGTCCAGCCGGGGGGCAAGCCCCCCGGACCCCCCATTCAATTGCTCGCTTCGCTCGCAAAGTGTGGCATGTAGGGAATATTGCTCGCTTCGCTCGCAAAGTGTGGCATGTAGGAAATGTTGCTCGCTTCGCTCGCAAACGATAGATCCCTAAGGGTAGGTTTAACTTCTGTAAGGGATGCTGCTCGCTTCGCTCGCTTGAGGAAGTTATACTGCCCACCCAACTTGGCAGACGTTTTTTTCTGTTGGAAATTCTTACAAACAAATTAAATCTTATGAAACTACGTGGAACCACAAAAAGTTTATTCGGGGATGTTGCTCGCTTCGCTCGCAAGGTATTGCTGTATATTTGTAGGAAAAAATCCGAATTTATTCTGTTGACATGGCTCTCGCTTCGCTCGCAAGGTATACCTGTATACCCTTCAAGACGTAAGTGCGTGTACCTGCTCGCAACCCGTTCCCGTCAGGTGCAAGCCCCGCCTCATCGAACCCCTGACTTCGTAGAGCCTTCTCGCGAACACGGCAAAATTAATTTCTGATGTTAAACGCTTCTTCTCGCTTCCGCTCGCGATTTGACCGACTTAACGTCACTTTTTTCGATATCCGATTTCGGATTCAGATTCGGCGGACCCAAAGCTGTATTTCGCCCGCGAAAACCGTTCCGAAAAACGTACCTTTATGGGGTATATTTTAATCGGAAAAAACCAAGTTTTTCGGCGGACTTTTCGAGAAAACGGGTCCGTACTCTCGCATTTTTTTAACGCATTTCCCGATACTTTTTTCGCGATCCGATCGCGCCGTCGTCTTCCTCGTAGGAAAACCTACGAAACCCGTATTTTTCCGGAATTGTCAACGGCCGTTTAGAGGGGTAGGGGAAGCGGGGAAGTCCAAAAAGCGCACATTAATTATTACTTCGACCCCCCTCCCGCCCTACGGCCCATGGTTCGGGTGGGATTAGAAAATTTTAAATTCGCTTATACACCCTATCGGAAAATCCCAAAAAGATCCCCCCACTCGTAGACTCCCCCCACTCAGCCGTTTGGCCGTGCATAGACACGACAGACAGACAGACAAACAGACGGAGTTTCATTCTTATTAATAGTACTAGCCGCTCCGGCTCGCTACGCTCGCCTCCACGTCCAGCCGGGGGGCAAGCCCCCCGGACCCCCCATTCAATTGCTCGCTTCGCTCGCAAAGTGTGACATGTAGGGAATGTTGCTCGCTTCGCTCGCAATTGAAACATGTAGGGGATGTTGCTTGCTTCGCTCGTAAACGGTAGATCTCTAAGGGTAGGTATAACTTCTGTAGGGGATGCTGCTCGCTTCGCTCGCTTGAGGAAGTTATACTGCCCACCCAACATGTTGGGAATGATGCTCGCTTCGCTCGCAATCGGTAGATCCCTAAGGGTAGGTTTAACTTCTGTAGGGGATGCTGCTCGCTTCGCTCGCTTGAGGAAGTTATACTGCCCACCCAACATGTAGGGGATGTTGCTCGCTTCGCTCGCAAACGGTAGGTCTCTAAGGGTAGGTTTAACTTCTGTAGGGGATGCTGCTCGCTTCGCTCGCTTGAGGAAGTTATACTGCCCACCCAACTTGGCAGACGTTTTTTTCTGTTGGAAATTCTTACAAACAAATTAAATCTTATAAAACTACGTGGAACCACGAAAAGTTTATTAGGGAATGTTGCTCGCTTCGCTCGCAAGGTATTGCTGGCATGTAGAAAATGTTGCTCGCTTCGCTCGCAAAGTATGGCATTTAGGGGATGTTGCTCGGTTCGCTCGCAAACGGTAGATCTCTAAGGGTAGGTTTAACTTCTGTAGGGGATGCTGCTCGCTTCGCTCGCAAACGGTAGATCTCTAAGGGTAGGCTTAACTTCTGTAGGGGATGCTGCTCGCTTCGCTCGCTTGAGGAAGTTATACTGCCCACCCAACTTGGCAGACGTTTTTTTCAGTTGGGAATTATTACAAACAAATTAAATCTTATAAAACTACGTGGAACCACGAAAAGTTTATTCGGGGATGTTGCTCGCTTCGCTCGCAAGGTATACCTGTATATGTGTAGGACAAAGTCCGTATTTATTATTTGAAATGGCTCTCGCTTCGCTCGCAAGGTAGGTACCTATGTAGGCATACCTGCTCGCCTCGCAATGTTGTGACATCGAACCCTTCACGTCAATTCTTGAGCCTTCTCTCGTCCACGGCAGAATCATTTTAATCGCTTTGCTTGCTTCTGCTCGCAATTTGACCGAGTTCTCGTCACTTTTTTCGATATCCGATTTCGGATTCAGATTCGGCGGACCCAAAGCTGTATTTCGCCCGCGAAAACCGTTCCGAAAAACGTACCTTTATGGGGTATATTTTAATCGGAAAAAACCAAGTTTTTCGGCGGACTTTTCGAGAAAACGGGTCCGTACTCTCGCATTTTTTTGACGCATTTCCCGATACTTTTTTCGCGATCCGATCGCGCCGTCGTCTTCCTCGTTCAAAAACCTACGAAACCGGTATTTTTCCGGAATTGTCGACGGCCGTTTAGAGGGGTAGAGGATGCGGGGAAGTCCAAAAAGCGCACATTAATTCTTACTTCGACCCCCCTCCCGCCCTACGGCCCATGGTTCGGCTGGGATTAGAAAATTTTAAATTTGCTCGCTCCCCCTATCGGAAAATCCCAAGAAGATCCCCCCACTCGTAGACTCCCCCCACTCAGCCGTTTGGCCGTGCATAGACACGACAGACAGACAAACAAACGGAGTTTCATTCTTATTAATAGTATAGATAGATAGACCTCTGGAGAGGGGCGGCATTCTGGTACAAGTCGGGCATGACAGTACCGATTTTACTAGAAAGGCAGTTTGTGATTTGATTAAAATTTACCGTGAGTTTACTGCATTTTAATAGACAATGAAGATATTGCAATGGCTTATGAAATTGGAATATCAAATGAAGATATTGACAATTTTCTTCATTGAAATCTGTTTTGAGGTATTCTGAAACCAATCCCAGAGATTAAAGGTTTATTATATATATATATATATATATATATATATATATATATATATATATATATATATATATATATATATATATATATATATATATACAAAATTATCAATGGTTCCACTGAAATGTATAAGTGAATATTTTAGAAAGAAATTTCACAAATAGAAAGAGAAAGAAGAATCTGAGATTTCGATTAAATCTTTTTCACAGAAAGTAATTTATTAATTCATCTTGCGAGTCCCTGGTTGAATATCTCTAATAATTTTATCCATGGATGGTATTACAGTCCTGATGATGTGACACTTTATCGTTCAAATTAAGCCCTAGTTGTCGGTTAGCTCAATGTATTCATTGATGAGCTCTTTCCGATTGCTGCAGCAATCGGTCATTGGCAGTATCCGGCAGTTTCTTGGACATTTTAACCTCAAAATATTGATCAAATGTTGCACTATGGGATAGTGCATGTTCTTTTACTGGGAGTGGTCGGGATTGGTGAACAGACACTCTATGATTGTTCATTCGTAAATTTAAAGCTGTGGCTTTGCTAACATAGTATGCATTAATGTCAGCGCACTTTTTGCAGATTAGTTGGTATACACTCAATGTCAGGCAAAAACCAGGCCTCAATTTGAACAACTAAGAATCTCATCCAGTTCAATCCAGGCGATAACTCACTCTCCAAAGGATTGAAGTAAAAATTCTGTTTTTTCGCCAAAAAAATCATGCTCTCAAAATGAAAGGATGAGTTCATTGGCCAGCACTTGTTGAGCATATAAAATGTTTCAAATTTGAATAATGTGCTAAATAAATTACTAAAAGTGGGTAAAACGGCTAAAAATCATTGTGAAATTTACTTCCTCAGAAGAATTTTAATCTTAAGACGTTTATCAACGAACTAGAGCATTCAAAATCTTCGCATAAAGTAATACTTAAAACTGTATAAATTTCATTAATACTTGCTAAGAAATCGATAAAAGCTGAAAATCCCAACTCTTTTTTGAATTGCAAAATAGTATTAGGGCCAGTCTTTTTTTTTTTTTTTTTTTTTTTTTTTTTTTTTTTTTTTTTTTTACCAAAAACTTGGTAGTCAAAATTTCTTTGCATTCAATTTATTAAAATTTTAACACAAAACTCGATATACCTAATACGATAATTTACGAAAATTCGCTCATACATACGATGAATTCGGTGCAAAAAATGTTCAATTTTGAGTTTTCTACACAATGCATCTATCCTGGGGGACTCATTTGTCTATTATAATTCCATACGTAACTTTAGCGTGGGCATTAGTTTTCTCAAAAGATCCCCTCTGCCTCGAAACTCGAAAGTGCCTTGAAATATATTCCAGATTATAGACAATTATAATTATAAATAAATTAAAGCCAATACAATTAGATTATAGCTCAAAACATCCCTTTGCCTAGAATAGGAAAATTTGAAATTCAACTTGACCTAATCCGAGAATATTTCATTTGTCTTGTCGTGTTTGTGTGTTTGTGTTGTTCATCTGTATCTCTCCCAACTCTACTCCCCATTAACAGTGACTCAACCTTGAACAATAATGTTCTAAAATTTAGGTTAAACGAATAGTGAAGTGATACATTACAACACCAACTTTTCCCCAATGACTTCAATATTATCGGATGATATCTGTGACCGAGGTAAACAAACAAATACAGACAGAGAAGAATCTCACAGAGCACATCCTCACATAATTTGGAAAACGAAATCATAATTGCATGACGCTGAGCAATAGTCATATATACTGAATTACGATTTTATGTGTATAAATACAAGATACTACTTACAAGAGTTCAATGTGAAAGTCGTTTTTTCATCTAGTGATACTCAAGTCTCTTAAAAATCTCAATATGCGAGGTTTTAAACTATTATACCAATGCAAGTACACCTTTCAAGGTGCATATAATACGTTGAGATTATGTCGGGTCATTTTAATCAACATCATTTCAGTCAATGATGTGATTTCAACACATTAGGTAGGTACTTTACTCACCGGGTGCAGGTGTGATGAGAGCTTCAATATCCACCGGCAGACGCGGGATGACGTAAGGCGGTGGGAAGGTGCCCGGTGGTGGAACCAGGAATCCCATCAGCGATTCTTCCAAGCCCCATTTTTGCGTTGCATCTTCTTGATTGTAAGTCATAAGGCGGCAAGCGGCTCGTGTGGATTTAACTAATTCCATATAAAGCAAAATTACTTCACCATATGAATAAAAAGTATGAACTGGGTGAGGCAGAGGGCCAAGGTCATAGCACCAAATTGCGAACTTGGCTTTCAAGGAATAGGGGAACTCATAATGTGAGTTGTCTAACCTAATCAATGAGTTGAAGTATCATAACATCAAGTTCATGTTTCGCATCGTCTCTTGGTTTCTTAGGACGAGGGAAGCATTATAAAACACTAGCTGGTTCAACCGTGCGTTCAACAGGTTGACTTGAATATACGCAAGCCCCCCCCCCCCCCCCATTTTGGGACACTCCTACGGATCTGATTAAAAAAAGCACTTACTTATAAATTACCTATTAGGACAAAACTACTGTGATCAACCTCCACTCCCTCTCCATATTTCAGATTAAAAATATTCTTGATAGGTAACCCAAAAGAACGTTCAGACTAATCCAATTTTATTCGTCCTAACATCGGATCACCAGTTCGTTCGGTGATGACCAAATTATTCCATTTAACCACCCCTATTTTTCCCTTACCACAAACACCATATGATTGAGGCTGGAAAATTTTTTAATAGCCTGTGATTGAGGTTGACTTAATCTAATCATATTCGCCCCATCAGATCCCCAGTTTGTTCAGTGTTGTCAAACCTTTCCAATGTCTCGTCCCTAAACCACAGTTCTCGGTAATTCCTTAATCCTATGTTTACTAACTCGTCCCATCCTCCCGGAAAATAGAATGTGCATATGATTTAATTCGTTCCAGCTACTGAAGATTTCTTGGTTAAATTTTTTGCGCGACTTAAACCAAGTTGGTTATGATACGTTATTGGCATCATTCAAAAGCAAAAAATTGTCATCCTTACTGGTAACTTAACTATTTGGAGGATATTGAGGAACGAAAGAACTGATTGTTTTAGGTAGAGGTGGGATTTGATTTCTTCTAGGAGCATAATAATGTGCTGCCTAATATTAGTTGCAATCACGTGCAAACTGGATGTGGAAACTCTTGTAGACAAAGGCATTGTTTTGTAGACAAAGGCATTGTTTTGTAGACAAAGGCATTTCGGAGGACCTCTCACGAATGTCTTCGGTCGATCGGGGTTTGGATAATTCGTTAATTCAAATTGTTTGTTTTTTGTGTAACTTTCATGATTGTGTTGCTCGACACTGTGACCGTCACACTGTAAGTCACTGTAAGTGTACGGGTTCTGGGTTCATGAAGATTTGAGGAAAAAATTTAACCTACTCACTGTTGTTTTCAAAGAGGCATGTCATTGTCGACTTGTACGTCGCCACTTTTCCTGCCCAGTTGCCAGCTTGTGATGAAAAAAAACTTGAAATTTTGTCGTACTTAAACAGTTTTGCCACGCTGGCTCACAATTTTGTGTACGAAAGAAACATTAGCACTCATGACTGATTAGAGCTGTCAGGATCTAACTAACAGCGAGAGTTGACGCATACTGACTATGCAAGACAACCAGGGAAGAATTGATCAGTGGCGAGATGAGTTGACAGACTGAGTAAACAGAAAAACCTCAGGGACGAGTTGAGTTCATGGATTAATTCATTAGAAACAACCCGGTGTTCAGATGAATTGCTGAAAGGTAACCAGATCGAACCTGGAACGAGAGTTATAATTCCCCTCGCGACGAAGTTGTGGAAACCCATTTCAATGAAAAACGGAAGTTGAAGAAGAACGTTGGGGTCTTTTCTATTGTACGACCGGAAACGAGTTTATATAGAAACAGAAATATATTAAGGTAGATTTTCTTATATCCATTGATGAAATTATCCATGAAATGGAAGGTTGTGCCAAGTACCTACCTACTTGGGGAAAAAGAATAATAATAAATTATTGAAAATAATAATAACAATTATTATTAAAATAAAAAAATGATTTAAAAAATGAATAAATATAAACCTAATAATAAAATGAATAAATAAATAGATAAAAACACTGAATTAAAAATGGTCTTTTCTATTACACGACTGAATAGCAAAAACAATTTTCTATAGGTAGACATTGAGTGACCAGTTTTTACTAAATATTGCTTTGCTCATAAAATAAATGTCCAACGGACCAATTGCAAAGGTATTGTTAACCAGTTCGAGCTGATATTGTTAAACCTTGAAGCACTAGCTGGACACAGATGGTCAACGTACGGCGAGCAACTCGGAGTGAGTGATAAGATAAGGAAACAATACCTTCTTCCATCAATGACAGCATCTTCTCAAGTCGGAAACAATTACTTTCTCAATGGGTCTATTGGATATTTTATTTCACGAACAAAGCAGTAGGTATATAGCAAAAACAAGTCTTCATCTATTTCTACAGTAAGTTAGATCGATTTCGATGGTTAGGTCACTATTGGAATGGGGCTCCGTGCATGAAAAGCTCGAGGCAGAGCACAGCACGTAAACAAGGACCTTACCGATTCAGGTAAGGGGGCACCATAAGGTATCTGACAGTAGATCGAGTGGCGCCTTCCCAACCAAAAGAGCAAGAAAGGCGAGTGACTCGAATGTAGTGATACCTAGCGGTAGACATGCAAACCCTGTCCGATCTAAAAAACGGCTCATAACTCCCTCCAAATTCAAAATACGACCAAACGGTTTATTCAACTTTTCTCAGGCAATAATTGACCGATTTCAATGATTCTTGCAGTGTCCTATTTGCGAAACCTCTAGGCCCCACATTGCCTTTGGAATTTGAAAATTTCAGAGAAACGATCCTATGGGAAATTTCAAAACCATTAGATTGCCGCAAGAATCATCAAAATCGGCCCGAGAAAAGAGAAAAGTTGAAAAAATCGCAAATATATACCATCCTGTGCCCCCTTAGCTCTTCTTTTGTTTCCTATAAGGGTAGACGTGGCGGACACAAGTTGTTTTTTTTTGCCGGCTTTTTGTTTGTTTCTGTGTTTCTTCCATAGGTGTTAACGTTTATTCTCATTTTTGACCAGTATTGATGCGATGATGGTGTGGGGAATGAATCGGAGAGCAAGAAGGGGTCATGCAAGGTATCAACAAGAGGAAAGTCATGTCAATTATCATGTTTCTTAGGTCCTCCGCCCCAAAGCACTCCTAGCCGCGGATCTTGTTAGTTCGTGTGAGTTCGGAGCCCCGTTCCGTTTTCCAAGACTATCTACATTTTAGGCCTAATATCCGACCACAGCCCACAGTTTGATGACCTATTTGTCCCGTCTGAATACTCATCATGTGTGATTGCTATATGAAGTAATTGAATGTATGTAAGTATGTAATTGAATTGTGAAGACTCAAAAAAACATTTTTAAATCATCACACCCGGGGAAAATGTGCGGGAACTAAAACCCAGTTTTCCATTTTAGGGAGATGATAACCTTTCCTTGCTTCCAGTTGTAATCTCTGACCAAAGGAAAAGATCTTCTTTTCAAGACAATCCTCCCCTCTCTATTCTTTCCGCAGTGAGTTTCACTTAGTTTGCTTACCTCCAGGGAACAAAAGACAAGATAGGTCAACGTAGGCAACAAAATGTTTGATATCCGGGTTCGCAGGTTTCCTTTCCTCTACTTCTGGCTTCTTTTTAAGTCCTTTGACTGATCCAGTTGATTGTTTTTTTCCAGCTATGGACCTCCTGCTTCCTGTTTTTGACTGCCGTTTTGCTCCAGCTCCAACTGCGGATTTTCTACCAACAGCGGATTTCCTCCCAACTGCTGATTTTCTCCCAACAGCCGATTTTCTAGAAGCATTCGACTTCCTGGCCATTGATTTCCGTGACCCTAAGATAAATACGAAATGCCTTTAAATCGTTAACCCCTATGTCATCTTAAATTTTCATACCATAACATGTTAGTCTTCATGGTTATTGAGTAGGTATTGGCATTGGGCATAATATTGACCTAGAGGTGCATAGAGCTTTATTATTTTATTAATAAAATTTAAAAAAACCTTGCGCTTAAAAGCGTAGATAGATTACATTTTTCTCCTCCATTTCAAATTTCATAGGTTTAATCTCTATTATATTAGCTTCTGAGATCACAACGCCATGGTAAGGCTATCACTAACACTATCACAAGAAGAAACACTTGACACTTCTTGTATAATTATGAAAGTTGTTGTTATTGTTTCGTGTCGTTGTTGGATGACAATTTCGACAATTAGTAGGTATCCGTAAAAACGTATTCTGCATCAATAAAAGCCTACCAAATAGGAGTGGCACATAGTTTATTCGTATCCGTAACATGCATGCATAGATCTTTGAAATGTCCGAATAACATATTATGTTATAATGCGAAGGAAATACTTAAGTAACTTGGAGGTAAAATGAAAGCCTAGTAGATTATTTTTGTTGTTATGCAAAAAATTAACTAAATACATGTGTCAATATTTATTAATGAAATTTCAAGAAGTGTTTAATTTGAAAGTTATAGTCAGTTGCAGTAGATGTAATCGAAATCGATTCAAAACTGCTGAAGTAATGATTGCTTCAATGATTTCACATTCACGCATGTGCAGCAGCTACTGATGTAACGATGAGATTTTGAAGAAACTCTTATAATCATCATCGTATGTAATATAGGTAGTAATTTTCAACCTACCCTCCGAATTAGAACGAGATCGGACGAATGGCACATACGAATTAGACGTCCAATGGATTTTACTTTCGCGCATGCGCAGTGAAACTATCGATTTCTCTAATAATAAAATTGATAGGGGAATATCCTCAACTTAAAACGCACATTCCCGGATTTTCATCGTAATTGAATGAAAACTGTTTAAGTACCTAATGCAAGTTTCAAGGATTTCACATTCACGTATTTGCAGCAGCTGCTGATAGTACGATCGTAATGGACATCATTTTCAACGAATTTTCATAGAAAATGGAGCTATTGTAATGACTTCAAAAATTGTAACAATAAATTTCCCAAATTTTCTTCATTGAAATCCGTTTAGTGGCATTCTGAAACGATTGCTGGAGTTTACTTAATGCTTTTTAAAATGTGTATGTGTTTATAGTGTGTGTGTGTTGTCCCATACGATAACTGTCCTTGGGATTCAGCTAAAAATTCCGTTTTCCGCCAAAAATCGAATTTCCCAAATGAAAGGATGAGTTCGTTGGGTGGCACATTTTGAGCAATATTTCGAAGTCAATTTTGTCAATTTTTGAACTAAAACTAACTAACTCAGTAATATCTAACGAATGGCAAAAAACTGCTAAAAAACATTAAATTTATATTGTTTAGCAGAATATTACTCAAAAGAAGTTTATCAACTCTGAAGTAGAACATTAAAAAAAATTATACTCGAAAAAGGGCAGAAAAATGTACTTACTTATTTGAGGGAATTGATGGGGAAAAAAACTTGAATTCCAAAATATTTGTTTGAATAGCAGATTGTTGTTTAGAATAAGTTTTTTTACCATAAAATTGATAGTTAACAATTTCTATGTGCTCAATGTGCAAACAATTTAAAACAAATGTATACGATATTTTATGAACTGGAACTTTTACACCTAAGTACCTACTTAAAACGAACGGCTCTATGAATTACGTTTGATTAAGAGCCTCTAAAAGCGGTAAATTCACCGTTACATCACCCATAAGTACCTAATTCCCTCTACTTGATGAAAAGAGTAGATTAAAGTTTAAGTAACCCCCCCCCCCCCCCTAATCAGTATGTCCAATATCGGATTTCTGGAATTAAGACGACAACTCCCCCTAGTAAGAAATCGGGAAACTAAATTTTCGTGTACCAAACGGCAGTTCGCTGTGCAATTTTGAACGGATACTTATATTGTACCACAAAATAACTACTAATGATAAGTAGACGGTAGTAAGTTAAACATTTTTTCAAGGTTTACTATCGAAAATAGCAAATTAAAATAGCTCCCTTAGCAGAACTATTCGTTATTGTTACTTATCATTTCTGAGTGAAAATTTAGTAAGAAAATTAGGTTACTTATTTTTGAGCAACATTGTGTGAACAAACCTTTTGCAACAGATTTTCGAGCTACGGATTTCCTACCACCTTTCGCTACTGATTTTCTCGCTCCCGACTTTCGAGTTTCAGGTTTTGATTTTCCCGTCGTCGGGGTTTGGGGTTGAGGAGGTTCTACCGTTTCCACTTTCTTTTTTCCCCCAATCCGTAGTCGATCACGCACTTCTATTGGCCCTGAAGGTGATATAGAGATCTCTATTGGCCAGAGTCGGTACCTGTCGGTGTTGGTTATTTCAATAGTCAATCCAACAATAACTATAACATAAATGAATATCTATCACAAATAATAATAATGGTCGACTGTTGTCTATTCGACTGCTAAATGCTGCTGGGCACTAGATTTCCGAGTTGTGAAACAGGTACCTCATTTCTCAGTTCTGAGATATTTCTCATTAGCTTAGAATAAATTTGCAGGCTATAAAGTTTTCACTAACTATTCTATTAAGGATGTTCTATTAAGAACTGTAGGTATATTTATTCAAGATTATGTAAGCTAGATTAAGCAGGAATGAGAGAGACAGAGAATACGAAAAGTGTTCAGTGCATTTTAATCTTGGTGAGGATTTGGTTGAATGGCGTCACTCAAAAAACAAGAAATAATGGTGATGTATATATATGTACTTATTGTGACAAGCTTGATATATTACTATTATATTTTTGAGGTAAGATCTCACTTTATGATCGTGTCTTTGAAGAAAAGTTCATGTTTTGGAGTGAACCACATTCTTCTGAGTGAGCTCCAATTTACTCTAGGCTCTTTGATTAGGGGGAGTTTGGTAAAATCCACTCCTACATCATCTTGGTCCTTCACGTCGTCGTACTTGTAATTGATTCTGAATATTAAACCCAATTGTTATTTGCAACACTTATCTACTTATACGTTTTATATAATTAATAAAATAACGAAAAGTCTAATGATTATTATTTTTGAAGCAAGTTGCAATTATTTTGTTAATCAATATGTTTGTCATTATGGTAAAGATTTCAGTGGGTACATAACCTGTATTTCATAAGACAAGTTCTCCCTGGTGAAAAAGATATGCTGTACCATTTTTTACGGAAGTTTATGTCCACATAATCCTCAACCACTCCGTTTTCAAAATGGAGTAACTGCAGTTCCCGTTCATCCTTCAATAAATTAAAGTTCAATATGAAAATAATATAGTACTTATGATGCGGCTAGATATAACCAAGAGAAGAATGATAGAGTGGAGAGCATCTAGAAATAGAAACGGGAATAAGGAGAAATATTCTGAGTCTGTGTAAAGTGTAGTTGTATTTTTGAAACACATTTTTGTTGCAGTGAACTATCACTACTTGACGGTTGAAAATTATAGCTCGTGAAGTACGAGTATGAGAACGGGATTGATTGCGTTCCGCAACAGCACTAGCTTTTAATCAGTCACGAACTAAATCACTCGGGACGATGTTGTGGAAACCCATTTCAAAACGGAAGTTAGTGAAAAACGTCAATTTCCACGAAAAAATATAGAGTTACAATGTTAAATCGATTTCGACGGTTAGGCCATCATCAGTAACAAACAATAACTTAACACACATTAGAAAGGACACAGCTTATATAGTCACAGGTGAAGGGAGATTGAATCCCATTGATCGAGAGAAAGCAACACTTCAACAATCTGGGCTATGAGGCCGGGTTGTTAATCAAACCTCATCGACTGAGAGAGTTATATTCCTGGAGCGTAGCATTTCCCCGAAGTCAAATACCAGCCGTGTTTTGTGTGTTTGTTGTGTGTTATGACTCTAGTGAATGAGGAAGTGAAAGGTGTTAACGACAGGAAATGTGATGTTTGCAGTCTTTTGGCTCGAGAGGAATTTAATTAATTAATGTTTCGTATGATTTCGGGTCCTATTTCGACTGCGCCACTGTAACGGCCCAAAAATATTCGATACCTCGACAGGAGTTCGAACTCACGTCGTTACAACTATGGGAAAATTTCCCTTGAGTTGCAACACTGCAATGATCTGAGCTACGAGGCCGGGGTGAGAGTTATATTCTGGATCGTAACACTCGTTAGGGTTCCATTCTATGAGATCAAGTCGTTTCCACTCCGTTTTCGAGATCCATGAGTAGCCATGGGACTACCCACTACTACATCCAGTGCATTAACCAGGTGTTTGCTTAGTACACCTTCTCCATAACGGCATAATGGGGGAGATCATGGACTGGATTTAAAAATAAAGAGCCGAGGACCCGCAGGGGCTAGTACAAAGGCTTTCTGAACCGGGCTCTGGTTCAGCAGAATGGACCGTTTTCCTCCAGACCAAGTTGAGAGAGTTGTTGGGACTGTTGTGGAAGCACCAAACAGCTACTGACTCATACGTTATCCAGACATTGTTTCAACAGAATAGGGGAATGAACTGCGCACCACTTCGTATTTGAGTTCCTCGAATGCCCTGAACTACAGCCCTAAGATGAGCAAGGTGAGATCCTGACTGTATTTTTTGCCTTCCTTCATGTTGAGGTTTGAGCATGTGTGAGAATAGTGAGTCTAGTTTTCAATGAATAAACTTGAAAAAATATGAATCTAATTTTTCTGTCTAATAAAAACCTAAAACTTGGATATCACTCGAAGAAAGTATGTTAGGTACCCTTTTCTATCATGGAGTGTTGTACGGTAATGAAACTGTTGACCATGGAAGGACTTCTACCTGGTACTGTAACTGCTGGTAAAAAGAAGTTTTACAACCTGGTAGTGAAACCGTCAGTTTTAAGGAGAGATGGTGTAGGTGTAAAGTAGACTTCCACCAGATAGTTAAGCCTTCGAACAAAGGCATCCAATTGCACATTGGTGAGTGCTTGGAAAGAAAGAGGGCAAATTTGATTCAACTGAGTGATATCACAGCTGCGCTGCTCAAGACACATTATATTCTGAAGAAGCCCTCACTTCGCCAATTTGTGAGGTGGGGTGATAAGAGTCGCTTGACTATGGAATGTGGCCAACTCGGCCGACCTTGAGCAGCGCACTTGTCTTCGAGCTTTATTTCGCACAATTAACGCAACTATTTGAAAGCCCGAATCGGGCCTCGACACTACATATCTTAGTCATTACGTTGGAATTGACCTCCAATTAAATAAAATTATTAACTGCTTACATTTGGTTCCACTGGTGTTAGAGGGATGGGTACGGTAGCGTAATACTGGCAAGTAGCTGGTGAGAAGACTGAGTTGTACATCGATTCGATAGTGAAGAAGGCTATGTTGGACAGCGGGGGCAAAACGCACGTCAGGTTGTCTATGTCGATCAAGCGAATTTTCACGAGTGGAAGTGATGTATACGGTCGTATGTCCGCCCCCTGCAACTTCTCGGGAATTTCCATCACAATGTCCTCTTCAATCCTTGGCTCACCTTGCCCACAGAATTATTAACTATCAGTAGATAATTATCACTATTGAATTTATATAAAAAAAGGTAGGTTCCAATACAAGAACTTACTCAACTGAAAACTTGTGGTGTGGGGTTTTCAATAAGGGGCTTTATGATGGGGCTCAATTGGTTAGAAGTTGGTGAAAACTAATCTTCTAAAAACATAAATATACTGACGTCAACGTTATCCACAGCTCAAAGATCCACATACGTCACTAGTAATCCTCTAGTGGAAAGGGAAGGGGGCACTACTAACTCGTAAGTTCCAGAAAGCAATCCATACCTTTTTCCATTTATTTTCACTTCTGAGATTTTGAAAATTTGTTGCACTAATAGCGCAAATGTATAATAAATTCTTTACCAGAGAAAACGTGCGGCAACTTAAAAGTCCAATTAATAACATGATTCCAGTATAATAATGATCCCAGTTATGATGCTTCACATAGTTATTGAAATACTTTTGCATAATAAATTATAGAAGTTAAAATAAATGGAAGGGGTTTGACAGTGGAGCGCTTGTCGAGTCGTCGTGGTGCCTCGTGTCTGCATCGTCAGGGTACTGAATCCGAATCTGAAGTCATAAGAGGAAGGTTTCGACCAGCATGTATGGTCCAGGTGTTGACAAGTGCAAAGATGGCTTTTTGTATTACAATATTTGAAATAGGTACCTACCTAGAGTAGGTATGTAGGCGGACTATGCTATTAAATTCACCAATCACTGGTCCTAATGAAATCTAATAATTTGCTATAATAATGAGCGTAACCCAGGTATTCATTTTATATTTTTAAGTGGAAATATCTTCCATTCTGAGGAATTCTATACCATCTGCGCTCTCCTACGTAGTGTAGTTTTCTTTCTGTGATTTTTCAAAGTTTACTGCACTGGGGTCCCGCCCCGGCGGGAGGTGTGCTTTGACGTCAACAGTGTGCGAAACTTTGAAAAATCGTAGAAAGAAAACTAGGTACTCATCGTAGGAGAGTGCGGCTTATGCCAAACTTCTTCGGATGGAATCTTCTTCCATTTCAAAATAGTTAAAATACCTATTTCTCACTCATCGATAACGATCTTTATTGGTTTAGAGTCTATTGAAATTTAGTTTAGAAACTTGCTAGGTATATTCGATTCAGCTTGCTGGAAAACGACAGAGAGTGGGAATGGGCATTTTCTCATATTTTATTTTATTCCATCAGCTGTAAGCTCTTGCGACTGAAAGAGCTTTCCAAAAAGGTGCAATACGGAGGTTATGTATCGGATGATTGAGAGTGGCCGAAACAAGCTTTAAAGAAAGTTGGATGACGTCAATGCAGTTTATTTCTATTGGCTTTTTGTCGAAACCATTTGGAGTTTTGAAGGTTGGCAAGTGTGTAAAAGTATCAATGTGGGTTATGGAGGCGTGCATTGGAATGTTAGGAGAGTTCTATTTATAAAAATGTCCTCGATCTTATTATGAGTTTTGCAAAACATTCATAAAGCATTCATCATTGTAGGTACGATATACCTATACTTATTATACTTGTTAATACTTATACTTGTTATACTTAACTACCTACTAGTAGGTACATACCTTGTATGAGAGGCAATATATCGATTGTTCCTTTTCCAAGTACCGTGGTAGAAGGTACACCACCTGTGGGGGTTCTGGTGGTTGACTTGCTCGGAGTTTTGGTACCAGTTGATTTGACCGACCCCCTGCGAACCGAAGATTTACGTTTCCCACCGGCCTTCGACTGCCGTTTGACGGAAGACTTGCGTTTGCCACCGGTCTGTGACTTCCGGGACCCTTTGGACACTTGTGACTTTCGCTTTCCGCCAACTTGTGACTTCCTTGAACCTTTGGACGCCGTCGACATCCTTTTCCCCAGGCCTTGGGTTCGGCTGGCGGATCGTGATTTTGGGGTGACAACTTTCCCACCTATTCCAGGTCGGCCGACCAAACCTTTGCCAGTGTTCAAAGTAACTGAGAAAAAAGGGGAAAGTTTAGTAGGCCTCACATTAAGTTTCTTTAGAGAATCGGTTCATACAATTACCAAACGGTTAGATGTTGGAACTAAATAGACAGACCAGCCTATTTTTTCTGCAGATCACGGATTTTTCTAAAACTATTGGGAAATCGGTCACTTTGATTCGTTCGTTAGTGGGAGTGCAAAATGTAGAAATCCGGAGACAAGGTGCCAGAAAAACCCACAGACCCCACCCTAACGTGTATGGAGGTGCTCTTCTAATACGCGACCACCTATGCTCCGAGTGGCCACCTTGTGCCCAACGTGTGGCCACCCTAGCAGCCACCGTGTATCCATTATTGGCAATAGGTTACGGCAGTGGTCCGTAACCTTCTTTGAGTCACGGCACCCCTTTTCGTGACGGCCTCATCCTGTGGCACCCCACCATACAAACACAAAATTTCGCAGTGTAATAAGTTTGGAATAGAAACAAGTTTTCAGTAAAGAGCACAAAAACTTTAATTAATAATTAATAGGTAGGTACGTAAGTAAAATGTTAATTATTTTCTTTAGTGGTAGGTAACTTAAATCAATGTGAAATTTGTCCCTGATGTTTTCGGCAAATTTCTGGGATTCTAGGAGGCAGTTGAGAAAGGCAAACCCTCATGTCGTCCTCTAATGTGCTTTCCAACATTCGTTGCCGTTTTTTCGTTTTCATGGTCGCAAGTGTCGAAAATCCATGTTCGCACATCCACGAAGTTGAGAACTGGAGAAGGATGTCAATTGCTTTCTTCGACAGCTGAGGATATTCTGCTGCAACCTCAATCCAAAAGGTGTTCAGTGGGACGTCATTGAACTTGAGTTGTAGAGTTCGATCGTTTCTCAAATCAATAAATTCAGTTTGAAGAGGCATACCTTCTACTTGCACCATGGTGGAAAACGGATTTTGAATCCAGTCATGCTTTTTGATGTCCAGGTCCGGGAAGTATTTGTTGAGAGCCAATTTCAAGTTCATTAGGTGGTTTGCAATGCCTTGTAAAATAGGAGGGTTCGAGTTTTCCTCACCAGAAAACAGTGGAAACATATCAGTGCGCCCTTGTTCCGAATTCTTCAGCCACATACCGATTTTCTCTCCAAACGCAGAAAGTTTGTCTGTGGACGATAGAATACTGTCAGAAGGACCTTGTAGACCAGAATTGAGAGTGTTGAGGTGCTGAAAATGTCAGCCAGATTGGCTAGTCTCGTCCTCCAGTCGTCGTCTGTCAAGAGATCACAAAAATCGTCATGATTTCCGAATCGTCATGAAAAACGTCGTTCATTTCCAAGCATTATGCGTACCATTTCTTTGCAAGCAGGATTAACTAAAGTTTCTCCAATGGTGTGTGCTTTCATTTCTCCTACGATCATTCCGGAAACAACGAAGCTAGCGTCGAGAGCTCTATCTGAAACCTTGACTTTTCTTGTGAACTGAGCTGCTTGTATATTATTGTCTATTATTGGGCCTCTTGAAATAAACAGCATCCTTGACCTCCAAAGGGGAATGTTTACTAGAAAGGTGGCGTTTCAATTTACTTGGGACCATTGCTGCATTGCTCAATGTTTCACCACAGACAACACACTTAGGAATCGGTTTGTCTGGAGGCCCACACCAGGTAAACCCGACTGTCAGATACGAGTCAAGGTATTGTCTATTCTTACCTCCACTTTTCATACTCGTGGTAGGGGGCTGCGATGTCACATTCGTCGGCTGCTTCACAACACAATTATTGGTGAACAAGAAGTACTCGCAGTTGTTGAATCAGACCCCGTTTCTTGATCCATCATTCTTTCATCAGCGTCAAATCTTCCTTTCTTAATCACAAATCTATCCATTTTTTCAAAGAGAACTTTTACTTATCACAGTGATTTAAAAAAAAAAAAAAAAAAAAAAAAAAAAAAAAAAAAACCACGATTGGATAAATTCTAAATCACTGATGTGAACGAATCGTACAAGCAGATTGATGATTGATCTCGGCATCTCGGGACGAAAAAAAGAAAACGAAACAAGGGACTTTTTAACAGCTGTTCAAAAGACAAGGAAACTTTGAATAGCTGTTCAAAAGACAAGGAAACTTTGAACAGCTGTCCAAAAGACGAAGGAACTTTTGAACAGCTGTTCAAAAGACAAGGAACTTTGAACAGCTGTTCAAAAGACAAGGGAACTTAGAACAGCTGTTCAAAAGACAAGGGAACTTAGAACAGCTGTTGCTCTGCACTTCCGATCAAATCATGACGATGACCACTTTGGCACTAGCTCTGCCTTCCGGTTGCTTTTATAATACGTCATTTCACACATATTATACTAGATAGCGGATCTGTTAGTGTTTCGGGATGTGTTTAGTTTTTAGTTCAATCGTGTCCCAATAAATTGCAGTAGGTTCAATATTTGTTTTTTTCTCCTTTCTTATTATAATTATACAAAAAGTTATTCCGATCTCAAAATCTTGCGGCACCCCTGGACGGGGCTCACGGCACCCCAGGGTGCCGTGGCACCCCGGTTGCGGACCACTGGGTTACGGCAATAAAGGGTAAGGTCGGAAAAACTAAAAAAATGGGATTTTGGTGGTCAAAATGGGACTGAAATAGTGGGGCTGGTGCCTCTCATTTTTTCCAATATAGCTACGAGTATTTTGGCGTCTAGCCATGAGCGTTCAGTTCCCTGTGTAGGTGTGAGCGTGAGTGGCTACAGTTGACATAATTTCGTTGATGATTTACTGTGAAGTGGTTGATTTTCAATCGGATAACTAGAGATACACAGCGGAGCATGGTGCGGTGCACACGGGACGCCGATACCTATCTGCAGCTGGCGTTGACGCGGATAGGTATCAAAGTTGACGCAGGTTTCTGTGGGACGCGCGTTGCGGGCGATAGGTATCTTGCCGCCCGATACCCCTAGCAGTACTCAGCAGTCAATCGTCCGGTGCACACGTGCAGCTGCGTCACTTCGCGTCAACCATCATTTTGAAGATTTCGGCCCACGATTTTTTGAAAAACTTCAATTTTCTGCACATTGATTCATTGTCAAAGGATACGAGAAAGCTACGTGCTATGCCCAACATGCCGTTTTTAGCGAATCTTCGCAGAAAATTGCTACTGCAATTATAAAATAACAATTTTCGAAAACATTCTTCATTGAAATCCGAGTCCTAGCTCCGAGGTCCTTCCAACTTTTCGTCCAACCCCAACCAAAATCCATATTCATATCAATTTCATATACGTATATATATGGGCATGTATGTGGGAGTATGGGGATGTTATTTAGAAAAAGTTCCAGTCATGCAGTATGATCGAATGAGCGAATTTTCTTAAATTACATGTCTTATTATATTATGCTAAATTGTATCGAAATTTCAGCAATTGATTATATATATATATATATACCTATATATATATATATATATATATATATATATATATATATATATATAGATATATATATATACATCATTCCAGACGATAACTCTCCTTAGGATTGAGATAAAAATACCGTTCTTGGGCCAACAAATCAAGCATTCCAAACGAAAGGATGAGTTTGTTGGTCAACTACGTATTTTTTAGCCCATTAAATTGGCAAATTCGAAAAATGTACTAAAAAAATCACTAAAAATGGCTAAAAACAGCCAAAAAGCGTTACATTTATAAGTTTTAGCACAATTTTAGTCAAAACTAAACTATAAACGATTAACTAGGACATTTAATAAGTTTTGCTCAAAATTATGCTGAAAAACGTGAGCCTTTGCTGTTCAGATTCCGATAAGCGGCTTACTCGTCACAATGAATGTACGAACCGATTTCGCACTCTCTTTCGGTGATTGGCACAAGCGTAGAGCGATCTCACCTAGCACGATGTACGAGACGGTACACAGGCCGAACTCCAAAGGTCTAAACCAGTCTGAATCGAACTGTGTAAAGCTGGTGGCCGCATATTAGAAGGCAGACTGGGTCTCCGCGTACTAGAAGAAAAGGCAGGTGGGTGTGGCCGCGTATTAGAAGAGCACCCAATGTGACCAGCAGATCCCAGTTTGTCAACTCGGTCAACAGTCTACAACACGAGCGGCTCGTGCAGTAGGATCGACAAGTGACATTATTATTTTTTTCCTCCAAGGAAACCACATTTTTTAGAACGTCCCTCTGAAGCTAGGCTTTGTCAATAGAGGGGCGCCCTATTGGAATTGATCCAAGGGGTGTGGGACAACCCAAGCATGAGAAAAAAATAACCACATACAAAACCGTTTCAGATCTTTCTAAGATCGAATTCGGAAAAAAACAGGTGTTTGTGTGTGTGAGACACATTTTTTTCAACGTTTCTTTATTTGTACAGTTCAAATTATTCCAGTGCACTTTACAAAAAAAAAAAAAAAAAAAAAAAAAAAAAAGCCTCTCTGTCCTTAAATTGGTTTCTTATTCATTTTAATTATTAATTGGAGATTAATAAAAATAAAAAAAATTCAAGGACAGAAAGGCCTTTTTTGTAAAGTCTTTTGACAAATTTTGTCGACGCTGCCCAGGCCGCAATTCTCAACCGATTTTTGAGATTCATCCTTTCTACGATCCCAATTTTAGACCATTTGTGAACCGAACAACGGAAATTTTGAATTTCATGATGGAAGAGAGGGGATAGAGGGGGTAAAGCTGGAAAACCCTGGTTTTTGGCGAGGCGACAATTCCCAACGGATTTTCGAGAATTCTTATTTTTTTCGACTCCAATATAGTCTAGTGATGCAAAAAACCTTCGGAATTTCGGACTTGATGTCGAAGTGGGGGATGGAGGAGATAATTACCGATTCTTTCAATCGCTGCCCAAGCTACAAATCTAGACCTATTTCCGTGATTCTCATTTTGTTCCATTAACAATTAAATCTAGTTTTGGGACGTATGTATCAGGAGTTTCAAATTTCATTATGGAAGTGGGTGAATGGTGGCGTAATATCATCTAATAAATCGTGATGTTCTAACTATTTTCGCCAGATTTTTGTGATTCTTTTTTGTTCAATTACGAACTCGTTCTATTTTTGGAACATTATGTTAGGAAAATTTCATGATGACAGGGGGTGTTTGGGGGGGTTAATAGTAATAAATCGTGATGTTTTGATATTCTCGCCGGATTTTCGTGATTCTGTTTTGTTCAGTTATGAATGTGGTCTAGTTTTGAAACATATGTCAGAAGTTTCAAATTTCATGATGGAAGGAGGGGTTAAGAGCGATAAATCGTGATGTTTTTACTATTCTCATCTGATTCCCGTGACTGATTTTATTATTGGCTCGGTTCAGATTTTAGTACAGTATGCATCCTTGGAAGTTTCAAATTTACTGTCGGTGGAGGGGGTAAATGAAGGGGAGGGGGTAATTTTGAGAAATCATATTTTCTTTTTTTCTATCTTTTTTTAATTCTCACCAAAATCATTTACACTCCATTCATAGGGACGTCCCTGTAAAGTATGCATTACTTTCCACTATGTTTGACATAAAACCCACATTTCTCCCTTTTAAATCTTAAGAATAGACGATTTTCATATTTTTATTAAACTTTATTCAGATTCATAAATTAAAACAAAAGTTAATTCTTTTGGAAATTGGGAAATTTACAAATGTTTAAAAATAAGCCAACCCCTAAAAATTAATCGTAGAGTCCGTCAACTTTCATAAAAACAGCTTCGTTTAATAGTACTCTAAATCAAGTTACTCTAAAGTCAAATTTTACTTTTACTTCGCAGAATAGGGGAGAAAAATATGCTTTATTGTTGAAAAACAATGGTAATTGAAACCCGAGATTTTCGATTTCACAAGTGAATTTTGATTATAAACTTTGCCGAAACTGGCCCTTATATGACGTTTCCTTACTATAATGGCTAATAACTTGTGTCTAGTCTAGCGTTTTCATCATTTTTAAAACAGCCCGGATGAGGGAATATGAATTGTAATTTGTAAACATTTGGTAAACTCACTGACAATGGGCTTGGAAATTAAGTCGAACAGCTCATCAAGAGTTGGTTCGTCTATCCTTATGTCCATTGTGAAATTTAATTCAACTGGCTCAATGTTTTCTATGGAGACACCTTGCGTCATGCCAATCATTTTTTCGTCATAAAAGGCAGAGACGCAGATTTCCGCTGGATAGTTAGGTACTACCTACAACAGCGAAACGTCGTCGATTATTAGAAAGTGCAAAATATTATATAACTAATAATTGTAATATATTATAGAAATTTAGATTGCATAAGGTATCATGAATTCAGTTGGATTTACAGATGTTATGCTACTGTTGTTGTGGCCTGAAGGATATGCACGTGCAGTGATAACTACTGATTGGACCATTTGTGCTTACCGTAATGGATAACTCAAAAGTTAGCCTCAAACTTCCATCCAAATTGACGGAATCTGATCGAAACTGAGACATGCGGTCGGAGTAGATTTTCCGTACTTACGATTTGAATGCAGTGCAATTTATATTAGCTCTAATAACGGCTGACCACTTCAATTCCCATAAATCGAGATATCATAAACATTTAAAATTGAAGGAGAGTTTTCTCATTTTATTCCGGTGGAATTCAGTTCAATGAATCAATTGAGGCCACCCAAATTCAGTTCAAGTGTTCGAAGGAAATAAAGTGTCCACACGATTGTGAATCGCAAAGCGACTTTGGCATGCTGTAGTAGGTTGAACTGCTGATTATACCTTCCCCGAGGTGGACACACCTCAGGAACCCTTTCACTGTTTTCTAACATGTTACCTCTTGTTTACATGTTAAGAAAAAAAGATTCATTATAAAACCAAATGGTTTGTTGTCAGCTACAACCCACATGTGTGTGATATGCCTCGTTACCAGGTTTGACAAATCTATTAAACAAGAGTTAAGTAAGAATAATAAGTATTGAATGGAATCCGACATGAAATGAATCCAATCCTAAAGTTTACAGGTTAGTTGGGTTAGGTTATTTTTAGGATTTGACATTAGGTACGGCATTATTTTTTATTTGATATAGTACAGATATAATGGTATAGAACTGTAACTGAAAATTGAACTGAACGGAAGAACAAATAAGAAGATCAACATGATTTGTAGGTGGGATCTAGGGTAAGACTCACCAACCCTAGGTGGGTCCGTTGTAGAGCGGGAGGGCATAGAATGAGAACCCAGGGGATGATGGGAAGGACTGAAGGGATGAGGGGACTGATGTCGGACAGGGACTTATTCTTTTGTCCCTTTTGATAGTCGGACGAGAAACTCGAGTGAAAGTTCTTGTTTAAACATGTTTCAGCATCAGACGTCAACAATGACGAAAAATTAACTAGGGCAGTTCCGTGTTTTAGAGTCTCTACAAATGCCTTCACAGAATATGAAGTTGAAAGGATAGAACGGCAAATATTTCGAAATTTAATGAAGGCTGGAACTGTTTTAACTAACCGATCTTGAGTCAATAGTACGAAAATTTTTAATGACTTACCAAGTTCTCTACGGATAATATTGTCAGTTCCATCACTACAGAAACTTGTTCTGGTAAGTCTTTCCCATACTTGGAAATTCTGGACAGTTTGCTTTTTTTCCTGCCGTCCTTTGACGCCGTTGTCAACCTCCTTTTAGACTGACGTCGAGATTGCCGTCGAGATTGCCGACGAGACTGTCGTCGAGACTGTCTTCTTGAGTCTCCCATATGGTGTCACCACTAGTCAAATGTCGATATAGTTAGACTTTCTTCAACCCTAGGGGACCGTTATAAAGTGATTCAGAAATTGCATCCCGAAATCTAATCAATACCTTGTCAATTGAAAAACGCTGCAAATTATTTCACAAAGGTTTATTATTTTTTCAATTGAGTGTGATCGTAGTTTTAGTTGGCTTGCGTACGTCATAAGGCCCGTCCAGACTCCTCGGCGTGTCCCATTTCGAGTTGCCACAACCTATACTTCTATAATTATATACGCATGTTTATATTTCTCGATTTGAGCTCCTATCTATTCAAATAGTTATTGCCTTAATAATATCATTATCTAACGACGTACGAAAAGTCGAGAGGATATGTTGTTAAATATGCGTAGGAAAAGCATTGGTATTACCACACAAATATGACCTAGAAAAAAACATATATTCATGCCTCGAAGGAACGCCGTACCCACCACAAGGTGCCGCGGCGCCTCCTCTCACTCCACCCCCCGCTCACCCCCCCTCGCCACCCACCGTGACCCCCTGCCAAGCGTGCCAGGCGTGCGTGCGTGCGTAAGTCTAACAAAGCCTTGAAATGACACTTTTTCGCCCGTTTTTGGCCCATAGCATCTATGGGAGTAAAGCGATCGGGATGGTTAAACGTTAGGACCAACTAGACCCCAAATGGAGTCTATGTGCGAAAGGACGGGTTTTTTGAGTCAATTCTTAGGCCTTTTATGGCCCGGACGGCGGACGGCGAACGGCGGACGGCGGACGGCGGACGGCGGACGGACATTTCAAATTTGGATAAAAGTGAAAGGTGTGAAAAATGTTTGCGCGTGAGCTTACCGTACCATCAATCCAACGGCATGCACCTTCTAAAGATAAAAGACGAAGAAATTGGTGAGATAATGTCTAGAGTTTACCAAATCAATCGTTTTAGCGAATTTTTGAAGAAAATTAAGCTATTGCTCTCGCCTCAAAATTTGTAGAATGTGAATTTTTGAAAAAATTTTATGCAGAAATCCGTTTCAGGCTATTCTGAATCATATTCTGAAGTTTAACGCATTTTTTTATGTATGTATGTATGTATGTATGTATGTATGTATGTATATATGTATGCATGTATGTGTCATTCCAGACGATAACTGTCCGTAGAATTGTGCTAGAAACTTCAAACAAATTTTAAAATGTTAAGGACACAAAACGAAAGTTCAAGTTCGTTGGCCAGCATGATCGGATTACATCTTCGGGTTGAAATTTTCAAAAAAGTTGTCAAACATTTCAAAATAGCATGTTTTTTGCGATTTGTTGTGCGAAATAATTTTTTCAGCATACTAACATGTGGTATATTCGGAATCAGCGTAAAATTTCCTATAAGAATATGTATCAAGTTTTCAAAAATTTCAAATTTGAAAAATTAGTCCAAAATCGAAATAATGCTAGTTGTAAAAATCGGTAATATTTGCCTGAAACATTGTCCAAATTCAGATTGAACTACACTTATGGAAGTATCCCTGTATAACCAATCCTAGAACCATGCTGTTTAAAACGTAGGTAGTAGGTGCTTGTTAAAAAAAAAAAAAGTAATCACAACTGATGAGTTTACTCTGTGAAATATTCCGTCCTCCGATTCTCTCGGTCGCTCTCTTTAATGTTATGATAGGATACTGTTAAGATTTCAACTGCCTTCAATACTGACCACATTGGACATCGAAATCTATGAATATTTACCTACATTTGTCTTTAAATCTACAAGATTAGTTTAATAATAATAAAGTATGAGTACCTCCTAATTATTTTTCATAATTTGATTCCATGTTTGTCTATCAAAATCATAAACTAAAATTTCTCTACCCGATCAATAGCGACTGAAATGTCGAAGATTTCTTCAAAAATTCGCTCATGGGTTCATGCTGCATGACTGGACTTTTTGAGTCATTCAATAGTTTCAAGAGTTTTTTTTTTTTTTCGTGTTTCCTACCTTACGACATTAAAACGACCAAAACACCCCTTAATTTACAATTCAGCTAACTAGTTTTACCCTTAAAAACACATAAAATTAATTATACTAACGAACTAAAAATTCGTGAGTTAAAGTGTTAGACTCGGTTATTGGGGAGATCTGTGAGTGTTACCATTCGATTCAGTGTGAAAAAATACATAGAAATTGGCTTCAAACTATATATTTTCATGGAGGGTAATTTTTCACAAAAACCCTCGGTTTCAATGAAAACCCCGTTTTTCAACAAAAAAGCATAATTTCCTCCTCTAACTAGCAAAGTAAAGTAAAAGTAAAATTGACAATACCGTTGAAAAGCTGAGATTCTGAAAAATTGTTTCCCGTGGATCTTTCAGAAATGTGCTGTATAAGAGCGAAACGACAAATGGGAAAAGTCGGCACTAAAATATTGGTTTGGCATCAGATTGATGGAAAGTTCAACGCTCTTTCCAACGATGTCCTTATTTTTTAGTTTAAAGTTCTTTTAAACCGTCCTTATGGCCGTTTCAATGCCATAAGGTACGAATTACGAAAACAATCTTAAATATTGAATGCTAAAAAACAAAGCGTTTAAAAAAATCTCAAAGAAGAACTTTTGATCAGAAGTAAGCTCTGGAATCGACCCCCGAAGTTTTTATCATGAGGTCCGGGACACCCTGAATATACCCTTATATTATCATTTTAGTCTAGTCTGTATGTATGGGAAGGGTTCCAGAACAATTTTATCAGGGCGATTACACCATTTCATTGTAAGTATTCAGGCGCTGGGGTACGAAGAACAAAATTCATTGAGTATTAATGAAGTAATTAGAGTAATAATAGAGTTACTAGGGTCGAAGGTAGGAGGTATTCTCCTGGTAGTAGAAACCTCTGCAAGCAGGGGTTGGTTGAGTAATCACATCAAATTAGTGTTTCGATCCGTTATCCCCCAAAGCCCGTGAATAATGGTCACGTCAATAGATAGTAGCGTCTGACATTGTAATGTATTTAGATGAATATTAATTTATGATCGTATTAATTAATCTCACCGTTCACCTGTATTCCTTCTAATCGTCGATGGACACGTTTTCTTATTGACAAACTTTTCAGAAACGTAATGTTTAAGGAAAAATCGTAAAGAATCAAAGAGTTCGTTTAGTTGCAGTTATCCTAGTTTCATATCAAACTATCACCAATGGTGAAGTTGTAGGGCGTCAAGGTAGCACACAAAGAGTGTATAAAATCACTGGGACAACTACACATTTGAGGCCCAATCTATAAATTGTTGGGGCTTTTTTGATGTGAATGCTTAGTACCTGTTGGGGCCAGCCAAATTTTCCCGTACTATTCATGTGATGTTAAACAAACTCACGTATATACATGCAAACTTCACGTACGACCGCTCGAATGTAATGAAGGATTCCATCCCGATCATCTGAATGAGCTATATTCTCTCCTGTGTACCCAAGAAAGTTGAAATTTGTTAGGGATTGTCTCTGGAAGATCAAGAGACGAATGAAATTACTGGCACCAGCCTAATCAGCTAAGTGAGCTGAAATCTGTCTAGAAAGTTAAAATTTAATACGGAGCCACCCTGAGATATCTAGAGACGAATAAAATGATGGATTCGGTCCTGATGAGCTGAATGAGATACATTCTATCCTTTTCACCTTCATCATTTACGATAACATTTGACACAAGATTAGATACATTGTGGCAAAATGTATCAGCATGTATAGTTGAAATTCCTTTCTTTTGTGTTGTGAATTTCAAGAGCAGCCCGAATGGACGAAACAGAGATCTTGTACAGAGGATCTATTATTGACACTGGAGGCGCAAGTGCAGAACTTCAATATCACATCTGAACTTCAAGACTACTGGACTGATCTCGATGAAATTTTCAAAATTTGTGTGTCTCCCAACGTAGGCTTGCATTATGATCATGCTGCATGACTGGAACTTTATTTGTTTCAGAGCCGTTAATGCCGGTGAATGCCGTTGGTCTGATAGTACAGTATGCGCACAAGATAAAATCGAATATAGCCATATTCCATATATTAGCATGTCTCCACATGCCATTCTGTCCTATTTTCATTCAATTATTCTGATTCATACCTACTTTGTTCTTCAATTTATTCTATACTTCCATGTTACAATATGTGAAGAGCTACACCTATTTCCCATCCAACTTGGCTGACGTATTATTTTGGGATCTAATTTATAGCTCTTAAGACCGAATCACTTTATATTTTTATGCTCCACCACCTTGGTGCATTCAAATATTTCTCAGTTGCACGGTTTTGAGATTATTAGAGAACCACTTGACAATGTGCGATTTGGCTATCTTCGCTAGACCGCTGTTTTAGAGTGCAACTTTATTGAGTTGTAGAGATTTTTTTGACTCGTAATGGTTTAAATTTTCAAAATGTTTCAAACCTTCTCTCAAGTGAACTCACATTTTAGGCCTCAGGTCCTGTGGGTCTGCTTGTATTGAAGAGCAAAATTCGTTCCACATCTGAAATACTTCGAATAACGAATTCTAAAACAGCACGAAAAATTCCAATTTTGACCCGTTATGAGCCAACCATTACATGCATACCTATATCTTAGAATGTTTGTGATTGCGTGAAATTCAAGGGTATATATGCCTTCATTCTCCTTTCCACTAATCCGTGCTTTTTTTCTTTTATTTTAATTTTAAATTTGGCATTAGAACGTACTATACAGCCATGGTGTTACTACATACAGTTACACGGAATCAATAAGCTTGTGGATCATACATAAACGTTACAATTTGACAAAAATTCACAAATGCAGGAAAAGCACTTCATGTTCTTAAAAAACAATAATTGTTTATAATAAAATGGGTTTGTTAGCACTTTGGTCAACTGGTGAAACAAAATTTGACGTTGGTGCAGGTAGTCAGGGCAATCCATTATCAAATGCTGAAGGTCTCCTGAAGGGTGTCCGCAGTGCGAAAACATTGGGGGCTACTTCGTTTGTCGATGTAAAATAAATATTTGTCACAGATACCCGTATTTGCTCTCAGTTGACATATTGTTGTGCAAAAACGTTTGTCACAATTAATGATAGAGAACCATGGTTTATTTGGGGGGGTTGGCTGAATGGATCTGTAGAAATTTCCTTTAAGGCCGATAGCGAATTCAGTTCTTCACTTTTCTTTATAGTGTGAATTTATAATGGGATAGAACGTGCTGTTTTACCACCTTTTAAAACATGAAAATGTTAAGAATTCGAGTAACTCCGAAGGTACTTGTATTCCCTCTGCATCCTTGGGCAGCCGAGGTGGGAGAGCCGTCCGAAACAGAAACTGGATTCTGGAAGGGGTAGCTTCTAGGTCTTCAGGAGGGGACGGACGCGGCCCCACAGCCTCAAGTTGTGACGGTCATGCCAGCGTGAACATCATGTTAAGACATTGTTTCCTCTCTCTGGCGTTCGTCCTAGCGAGTAAGTACCTTCACAATATGTTCTTACACTAACATTTAACTACCTTTACAGCTTTCCTTATAGAATTTGGTATATCATTCGATAAGACACTATTGCGTGTGATGATGAAGAACACGTAACTTCTTAGCGTCGATAGTGCTACGAAAACCTCTTCTGACAAGGATAAATCCAACCTTTTAAAGCTAGTTCTTGTGGGTCCGAGGTCGAAGAAACCTGTTTGCATTTTTCTATACGGTACATTTCTGACGAGTGACTCCCTTATTCCTCTTCCTCTTCGCGACGGTTCAAAACGGTTCCATCAGGAAGTTACTTCGACAGACTAAGTGAAAGGGACTCCCTCCCTTATCCCCGCTTTCTATTTCTCCGTGAACGGACTCAGAACGCATTTTACTGCGGTTCATCTGAACATGGCAAGTCTGTCCATAAGACATGGATTTTTTCTCAGTTAAATATCTAGTTGAGAGAGCTGCGGTTTTCACCACCACACAAGGGATCCGAGAAGATCATTGGTGTATCTGTATCTCTCTTCGTGATCTCGTGAATGAACAGACATTTTGAAGGAACAGGTTTTGAGTTATGTATTTATTTTAAGGAAGTAGAAAAAAATCACTTTTGTTGATCGGTAAGTTTCGGAGCGGGGTCAAGATGGAACTCTCACTTCTCCTCCTCCTCATTGGATTCTGGTCCGTTACACCAGCTATTAGGTCATGGTTTTCCTGAGGTGCGTTGACCAGCCAATCCTTGTCACTTCCGAGATGAACAGAGTGACGCCTTCCTTTGTCCTCAGCGAAAACCTTTTCCCTAGTGACTACCTACCGAAATTGATTGCGATCTATGAGACTTAACGAAAAGGTTTCACGACCATCAAGGCGATTGAATCCCACGATAGCAACGAGATCCGCGTCCTAATTAATTTATAATGAAACACGAGTAAAATAAACTTAAACTCTGTATCTCTCGTAGTTGTTGAGAATCCACGATACAAAACAAATAATTTATGAATCTCTTATCATCCAACTCTTGGGAACTCTGATGTCACAAATTTAATATCATTATAAAATCCTTCATCATATTCTAGATTTAATTTGTCGAGTCTTGCCTTATCATACCAAGATGTTTTCTTATTGACATTCTACTTTGATTTTTATTCTTCCACCTCCAATCTAAATGTATATGAAAAAAGTACAGTAGTGCAGGTGAACAGTGGGTACACGTGCTCATAATGTAAAGACCAGGCGCTTAGTGGCTTGGATTTCATCACGATACAATTTCCACATCAAATTTGCAAGGCTTCATACTACTTTCCCATCATTAATTCAAATTGATTAGCGTATTTATGAGAAAAATCTATGAATAGCTGTTGATGTTTTTACGTCATTTTAATATTCGCTAGTTTAAGAGTGTTTCAGCTATAACTTTAATCCACTTAAAGAGCAATTCATGTAAATTTCATCAAAATTGGTTTAGATTAAATAGGTTATTGTGGGTGAAAGATACTTCAATACTGAAATCATAGTACAAATACGCTGCAAATTATTACACTAAGGTTAATTATTTGTATTACATAGCCCTTCTACGCAGATCACTTGTCTATAATTATTAAACCCCGTATTATGAAGTATATAATCGAATCTCGGGTTCACCCCATTACAGCGCCAGTGCTTCATAAATTTACGCTTTTCATTAAAGTTGTGAAAAAAATCGATTTATGACAAAGTCATCTTTCCTCGATGTAGATGAGTTTCATAGACTGTTTATTGATTTGCAACTCCGTTTGTTTTTTGCGCATAAAATCCTTGATTACAATTATGTATTTCAATAGGTTGATTAGAAAAGAAATCATCGTCTGAAGACCTTCAGCTGATAAGTGGTATTCCGTAACTCGTAACTATGTTTTCAAGGTATTCCAAAGGCGCTCTATTCCAAATTTCAGCAGCTAGGTCGATTAGGACAGGAATTCGCCTCTGAGTCCCCTCAGCTTCGCCTCCATTGTAATTAGATTGTAATTATAAATATATCATTGTAATTATAAAAGCGCTCCTTTTCAAATAGGTGTAGATGGCTACCGAGGAAAAATTAATAAAATGAACTGTTACATCTGCACCTAACTAGTATTCAACACGAGCCGACCTACCAACTCAAAATTGATTACATAAACTAAATAAATCACCTACCTTGTGTACCTAATAATATACCTAATTTTTTTGTTTCTTAATTGACCAATTATGACGTTTCACGCTACTTCTTGGTTTCTCCATTCCGCTATGGAATTTTTCGAAATCATTAAAAAAATTTCAATAATCTATACATTCATGATAGGTCAACGAGGAAGCTATGTGCCACACCCAACATGGCAGATGTTTTTGACTTCTTTTTTTCGCAAGTGTAGTCTTTCCTGTGTTATAATTTACACCTGATTTTGAAGCAGCTTCTTTCACACAATAACATTCTTCATATTGTTAACAAAAGGTGGTTTTTCGTCGGTACAAACTACCTCATATTTTCCTCGCCTTCGTCTAACGACATTAGGAGGGTTGGCAAGAGAGTTCGAGGGATCCGTATCACTAACTATTCTTCGAACAAAACGGCGACAGACAACAAAGGGGAACTTTAATCACTATCACTCATATTGAATATTATATTGAATAATTTCTTATTGACTCCTTATTGACTAAATTATTGAATTAATTAGTCAAACTTGTCGATAATAACAATAAATAGCGGATTAAAGAAGAAAGTTTTGTTGAGCTGACTGGCGAAGTGTAATGTAATAGGTTGGCGCGCAGCGTGAAGTGATGATGACATCCCCTTCGAATGGCGAGCGGATTTTCTCTATTGGTGCCTACGCGTATGAGAAAACTTAATTCTTGTTTTCTTTCTACTGACCCTTTTTCTTTCTCAAATGTTTAAATAAATTTGTAAATTGTTTAAATGAATTTGCAAACGGTTGAATTATTTCTGTAAATGGTTTAAATGGATTTGCACCAGGTTCAATTATTCTTGAAAATAGTTTAAATTTGTTTGTAAACGGTCGAAATAAATTGGTAAATGCTATATATCAGCTGATATGGTTGTCTTAGTTACAAGGCGATTTTTACTATGTACCACTAGTTATGATTTCCTCCCCTGTTGCTGATTTCCTCTCATGTTGCTGATTTACTCTCATGTAAGGCGATCCGGGGGGCGGTTTCATCCGATTCTTTGGGATGGTATCTATAAATGAGACCCAAAAAACAATACCGTTACCTTGAATGTTTTCGAGATTTCGATTTTTCACTATTTCAGCCCTTATATATTTGGTACCCTTTAGGGTTGAGTGAAAGTGATGCTTTCTGGCACAACACCGGCCGATGTATGATTTTGAGCCAAATTTTGTAAAGTTTGGTCCAGTAGTGTCGGAGAAAAGCTTCATATGGCGTACTGCGGACGGACTTTTGGTTTTGTTTTGTTATTTGATCTTTGGAATCTACGTTTTTTGAAACGTAAAATAACAAATTTTGAGGGGGATTTAAAAATTTTGTTTCTTGATATCCTATGGAATAAACTTGAGTTGAAATGATAAATTTTGCTTAATTCAACATTCATGATCATTCAGCATTCATTATCATGATGAGTGCAGTGTTATCAATTTGTTTATTGTTGATCCGGATAAAATAACAATTTTTCTGGTCAAATGTATTATCGAAAATTTCTTATTGAAAGGAGAGAATTGCAGTCTGTACATGAGGGTTTTCTATTGACCATAATAAAACTTTGAGTACGAATTTGTGACTTTTTGGTTCAGAATAATAATTTTCAAAACCTATTCTGTCGTAGCTATAATATACTGAACAGTGAACTTCCAACAAAGTAGGTAAGCTCGCTATAACAACTCTAGGGCACAACTTTCTAAAACACCATAGATGTTTATAAGAAGTTTACAAGATGTTCATCGTTAGTTGTTTCGTTAAGTTAGTTATAGTCGAAGCTATCTTGCGAGTAGAAAAGTTTGTCTTCCACTACTAGACGTACACTTGGGTTTACAGCAACAGAAAATATTGAGGATAAAATGTGTGCTTTAAAGCCCTCGGTGAAGTAAGGAACCTCAACCTCTTTCTAGAGATCGGCCCTTCCACGGCTATAAATTTTTTTTCTCCGGAAGAATAGACGTTGGAATTAGCATTTAAATCGGGAACGTCAAAAGGGGTCTAAAATTTTCATTTCCGCTTCGGCTCCTCTCCATTTTTGTGTTTCACAGTGAATACAAACATCAGAAAGAATGATATTCAGAAGAGCAGGGCTTCGATCCTGTTCATAAAGCTCGATTATGCAAACCGATGATGATAAAACCATACAGATACATGAACTTCAGGCAGTGGGGGAAACAGATATTGTATTAACCATTGCATTCCAATGAATGATCTTACTATAAATTAAAATCTATGGTTCTCTTTAAAAGGTAAGAATGTGTTAATAGTTAATTTTGGGACTTAATTGTAATAACCTGTCCCATCCCAAACTTCTTTCCAAATTTCTTTCCAAGCGGAATGAGACCGCTGATTCTCTGCCAATGAAATTTCGCATTAATATTGTGAATCTTCAACGAAATACAGTAGGAGGAAAACAACAATTTTTTGTTTATCAAAATTGCTTCCACTATTCTGGCTGGTCCGGTAGCGATTGGAGAGAAGCAAAAGCTGATAGGTTGTATGTTCATACCGGGTGTTCACACATATGGTTAATAACCTTCTAGGGGTAGATTTTACAACTAAACAACTAATTTGCAACAAGAAGTGCCTCATAGACTTTTTATTTTATTTTATTTTATTTTTTTAGAAACATTGTTTTCGAGGTATTCAAGATTTAAGATTTTTTTTCGTGTTTTTAACCTTACATCACAAAATTCGCTATAACTCCCTTCCATATTGAGTAGATTCAAATTTAAGGATACCGTTGGAAACAACGTTAAATTTCCTTTTGAATGGGCTACCCAACGTGTGAAAATCTGCGGATTTAGTAGTCACAAATTCACACCAAAGTGAAAAAATGGTCGAAACTTGGAAATCTTGTATTTTTTAATTCACAGGACGGTATACATCATCCCCTGAATTCCATTCGGCTATAACTCCCTTCCATATTGAGTAGATTCAAATTTGAGGATACCATTAGATAGAGCGTTGATTTTCACTTTGAATAGGCTACCCAACAAGTGAAAATATGCGGATTTAGTTGTCACAGTTTCACACCAAAGTGGAAAATTGGTCGAAACTTGAAAATCTTGTATTTTTTAAATCACAGGACGTCATACATGATCCCATTAATTCCCGCGCGTTACGGGAAAAACTTGGCCCGAATTTCACCTTTCCAACGGTATAATCAATTTTTATTTTACACTGCGAAGTAAAGGGGAAAGTATGTTTGTCTGTTGAAAAACATGGTTTTTTCTATGAAATCGAGGGTTTTTGTGAAAACTGGCGCTCTAAAACAGTTTGAGTTCGTGGCAGGTTTCTACTATTTTTTCCGCAACACTATTTTCTCCCCAACTCCGATATAACAGAATATTACACTTAAACTCACATATTTTTTAGTTCATTTGTTACGCTCAATTCGTGTCGACTTGTGTTTTTAAGGGTAAAACTAGTGAGTTAAAGTGAAAAACCCTATTATAACGGAGTTGGGGAGGTATGCAAATGTTGCCATTCGATTTAGCGTAAAAAAATATGTGAAAACCGGCCCCAAACTCAAAATTTTTAGAGGGTCATTTTTCATGAAAGCCCTTGATTTCATAGAAAAACATGTATTTCAACATTCAAACATACTTTTCTCCTTTAATTAGCAAAGTAAAATAAAAATTGATTGTACCGTTGGAAAGGGGAGATTTAGGCCAAGTTTTTCCGTAACGTGCGCGGGAATTCAGGGGATTATCTATGCAGACCTGCGATTTAAGAAATACGGGATTTTCAAGTTTTGAACATTTGTTTCACTTTGGTGTGAATTTGCGACTACTAAATCCATATATTTTCACACTTTAGGTAGCCTATCCAAAAGTAAATTTAACGCTCTTTCCAACGGTATCTTTAAATTTGAATCTACACAATATGGAAGGGAGTTATAGCCGGTTTCGTGATGTAAGGTTGAAAAAATCTTAATTCGTGAATAACTCGAAAACGATGCCTCTAAAAAAAGTCTATGAGGTACTTTTTGTTGAAAATCAGTTGTAGAATCGACCCCTAGGAGGTTATTAACCAAAAGTGTGAACACCCTGTACAGCTGGATACATATGCCAGTAACATGAGTGTGAAACTCCAGGAAATCGTTCAGTTGTTGGTGTGGCATTCTGTCACTTTATAAGTTGTTTCCAGAGAATTATCAATAATTTCATTGAAATCCAGTCAAAAAATCATTTACCGCCCAGCAAAACGACATCTGTATTTGCTGTTTCCATATTCGCGAATGAATATATACATAATGTATCAAATAGTTGTAGGTATTTCATTTTTGTCACATATCTTCCAAATGGGTTTGACGCTTTTTAAAAGCTGTTATAATTTATTGGTATTTTGCTTCTTTATAGGTAGAATATGAGTTTGGTATTCATGTGCTGGTGCTTAACGGAATCAAATTTCTTAATTTCATTCCACAAAGACTGCTATGGTGGTGAAAGTTGTAAATAGGTGCTTATTTTTATGGAAGCACGTTGTTCAATGTTATGCGGAAACAGAAATAATTCATCAGTTGGTAACTTCCACTGTAGCACCATGTCATGTAGAATACACCAGCTGAAGTTTGTAAGTCTGAGGATACGCAATGGAGTTGCGGTGACAGTTATGACATTTGCAGCAGGGGGTTGGCAGAACGACTACCAAGTTGGGTGGGCAGTGTAGCTCCCACACTTATTGTATGAACATGCAGACTCAGTTGTTCGGCGAGTGCGTGAACAACAACAAGGCGAGAAGTTCAACTTCTGCCCAAGCGTCCTGTGTTTCCATTCGCAACTAATCTAATATCTCAACGTGATTTTGGTCAAACTTATCCAAGTTTTATTTGACAATTAGCAAATACTTCAAGCCATAGGTACCCTCTGACTTGAAAAAAGCGGGCCTAATAACTCGTAAAAATCGGCATTTCATGAAATTCACATTAGAACAAGTGTCCACGTTAGTAACGCGTGTAGTATTACAGCGGCGCATTATAATAATCGTCCTTCCATTTCTCGAAGCGTCCTTCAACAGTATGAACGTTTCAACCCCTCTAATTGGTATTTTGACATGGATATGTCTTTGCTCTGGGGGGTCAACCAAAAATTTCCGTGATGTTTTTGTGATTTGATTTGGGTAAATCGGTGTTTAAAATCAGTGCTTCGGGAATTATCTAAAGTACATATGAGGAGGAGCCATGCAAAACCCCACAAGTCACAAAATTTTTTTTTTTTAGTTAGCATTGGTTTCTTGTTCTTTGTGATCAGCTGTACCATTTTCTTCACTCAATGTCGAGCAAAACCCCACAGATCTCGTCAAAACAATACAGTAGATTCTTGTACTTCATCCGAAACAACACTTATCCAGAGCTGTGAATCACGCAGAACCCCACTAGTCCAAGCAACCAATGGGAAGCCAGATACCTAGCCTCACGTGACCCTCCTGTTGCTTCTTGTTTAGCTATCTGTGAAGTTCGGCTACCTGTACGTTTGTCACTGAATTTGTTATATTATTTCAACTGATCATTTATGTTAATCGAAATGGGTGATAGTGAAATGGATGGTGCAGTGACAGTAAGAGACGGTAATCGAAGTACGAGGAGAAAGGCAAAAACCAGTAGTTCGCGTGAAATTGCTAAAAAAGTAAGGCATTCGTTTCCATCTGGTTCAAACGTATTCATACCATGTAAGCACAACAGTAAAGCTTACCAGTGCTTCAAAATTCGGCCAGGGGTTGCTTTAAATTTCCGCCAGAATATCTATGGATCGTGTGATAAGATACTCCAGGATCAAATGGTCAGCAGATACATACAATGTGTAATTTTTTTTGCTAGGTATCACTACTTATTTCTAATTATTTGTTTTAATTTTTCCTTCCACGTCTGATTTACTCAAGTTTTATATTCAAGCATTAACTCAAATTGAATTTTATTCCCTTTTTAACAATTAAAAAATTTGGTTCAGCATAAAACGTTTAAAATGGCATATTATCTTTACCCTAGTTTCCATTTTTCCTCTGAATGAGGAATACCAAAACCCCTTAAGTCATCCATATGTTTTCAACAAAACCAATCAAACCTCCACATGTCCAAACTAAAATTAGGATTTTTTCAACTTTAGTGGCAGTATGATTTGAATCGAGTTTACTACTTAGTTTCTGAAGTCTCCTACAAGACAATGAAGTAGATTGTCCTGGCGTAATCACGTTGAACATCTTGTTCTCAAGCTCGCCTCGGTGCTGTTCATGCTGCGTCGTTTGTTTTCTTCAGTATCCCCCACAACTCTCCTTTCCGTTTATTTTGCCTGTTTCGTCAGTAGAGCTACATACTGCATTTTGCTCAGGGGAAACTGCTGTCATGCTGCCGAGGTTTTTAAGTTTCATGAAAGAGCAGTTCGAATTTTGAGGGGGCTGAATTGGAGTCAGAGCTGCCGTAGTCACTTTAGAGACCTCGGAATTCTGACAATTCCAAACTACTATGTTCTTAATTCCCTTCTGTTTATTCGGGAGCGTACCGACTCAATCATATGAGGCAACGATGTTCATCAATATCCCACCAGAGGCAATAATAATTTACGCCCACCTGCTGCTCGCCTTACGACAACGTTGACAAGTGATCCGGTACAGATGGGGACTCGTCTTTTCAATTGCCTACCGGTACAAATTCAAACACTTCCAGTTAAAAAGTTCAGAAGTACTTTGAAGCGAGCCCTAATTGAAATTGAACTTTATGAAGTCTCAAGTTTTTTTTAATGTGAATTGGAAGAAATATGTACCTGACTGATTTGCTATATAAGTGTTACCTAAAGATTCTCTAACTATTTTTATTCTATTTTTATTCGTGTCATGACTTAATAAATATGGGTGATGATGGGTTCATTGTTAAAAAAAAATATTCCTGACACTAGTTTTCCACTAATAGCCCGGTTTTGACTAAATAATAAACATATTACGTACTTTTACCAAAGAGGTGAGCTATTTAATTAAATATATAAAGGAATACTATGTATAAAGGTAAAAAATATCAGAAATATTAATTCAAAATACTATCTTGTTAAAACAAAAAAAATAACCATAGATATACTCCAATAAAAATTAAGTTATTTAGGTTGTTTACTTTAGGTAATTTTATACAATTTAAACCAAGTTAAACAAAGCCTATTAATTAGTAAAACAATAATCTTGAACATTTCTATAACAATGAATTTGAAAAAGGTATGAAAATAGTCTACCTAAATACTCGTAGTTATGTAATAATTCTGGTACAAACAGATTAATCAAAATTTACATAATATTGTACATATTTATGATGATGAAGTAGGTATACGAGTAAATGTAACACAATTGGTGCAGTACTAACGATAATGTTTAAAAAACTATCTAGATTAACACTAACCTGAGGAAAAATTAAGTTTTGAGTTGACAGCAGTTTCCCTAAACATTATCTCAGTTTACGGAATTACATTTTGTAAAAGCCAGTTGGGTTTTCGCTAAGATCGCTTTCAGCTAGATTTACTTTTTTTGTTTTCTACTTTTTTTACTCTTAGATACATTTAGTTACCAAATATGTACAATATTATGTAAATTTTGATTAATTTGTTTTGTACCAGAATTATTACATAACTATTTAAGTAGACTATTTTCATACCTTTTTCAAATTTATTGTTATAGAAATGTTCAAGATTATTGTTTTACTAATTAATAGGCTTTGTTTAACTTGGTTTAAATTGTATAAAATTAAAGTAAACAACCTAAATAACTTAATTTTTATTGGAGTATATCTATGGTTATTGGTTTTGTTTTAACAAGATAGTATTTTGAATTAATATTTCTGATATTTTTTACCTTTATACATAGTATTCCTTTATATATTTAATTAAATAGCTCACCTCTTTGGTAAAAGTACGTAATATGTTTATTATTTAGTCAAAACCGGGCTATTAGTGGAAAACTAGTGTCAGGAATATTTTTTTTTAACAATGAACCCATCATCACCCCATATTTATATTTTGTCACATTGTTTACAACCGTACTAAGTATTTATAGGAATATTTTGAAAATTTTAAATTATGTACTTTTTGGAAAAAAATTAAATCAAAATTTTAATTTGTATTTTGACAAAATTTTTGTTATTAGAACCTATGTCCTGTTGTATATCACTGGAAAGAACATAAAAAAAGCTGCAAAATGAGACCTCCCCCAGCTCTCTAGCTCAATTAGGACAGTTCGTAGAGCGAATAGTATAAAATCCGTTCATGGCTTTTTGGCGAGATTTTGTAAGTTTTACATAGCCATATTTAAGAAACGGTTTGAGATAAAAATTTAAAATTTGGTATTTTTCTTATTATCAGTATTATTTGTATTCTATATTTATTTTGTATTTATGTATTTTGCATACCTGACGTTTGTATTGCCTCGTTTAGGCCTTTAAAAAGAAAAAAAATATATATATCTATATCTATATATCTAAGTAAAAATACGCAAGTTTTTATCTGTAGAACAATACGAAACAGTTTTTCCTTAATTCTGAAACTTTTAATCTGACGGACTAGTGGGGTTTTGCATGGCTCCTCCTCATATATTTATGTTATGTAGCTATCCTCTGTGTTTTCTTAATGTCGTCCAATCAACGATAACAACCTTAGGAATAGTCTAAGGTCCAAAAATCAATTGGTCGATACCGAGTAAACTCTGTACAGGTCGCAGACAATAGCGTTTCGGCCTTCCCGTGAAAGTTTTTGGAAGCTGTTTACCAGTTCACTACCACAATGATTCCGCCTTCGCTCTCACGCAGCACCCTCCAACAACTTATTACGCCACTCGTCCCCGCGAACGACCCGTCTTTCTTAATTACCCACCTGACTGAGAAACCGGCTCTTCTCCTTTCCAATGCGATGACTCGATGGGTTCCTCATACCATTGTCTTCTTCGCCTAGACGTTTGCTCTCGTTTTCACGGCGTACTCCTGGTATTTAAATATGGCACCCACGAGAGATTGGAGTGAAATGGTTCCTAACCGCTAAATTACGTCTTGCAAACAAACCGGTTGGAGTTGAGTCACCTGTTACAAGATTTATCTGCTCGCGGTTTTCTTTATTCTTGACTGTGTTATGCTATTCTAATTCAGAAATATCAGACAGAACTGGGGGTTGAGGGGGTTGATTAATCTATGGAAATACCCTTCAGAAAATTAGACACCCTGAAGATATTTTATAAGAATTTTATGAGTAAAATACCAGCTTGACCAACCATCACCAGTTTTACCCTCACATCAAGTTTTAGCGCATTTAACTGAGTATAAAATATATAGTCTTGAACTTTCTTCAGACGAATATACACATATATTCCATGATAATTTTGTTGAAACGGAACTCGCTACAGGAAAGCTGTCATCAGTCTTTACAGAGATTGATTGATCAGTTAGAATGATTTTATTCTCATCTACATTGCCATAGATGCATTTAATTGCTTCGAGGTCGGTTTGGTAGATTTGGCTGAACGAGTTCACCTAGATCAAGGGGAAGATTAAAATTTTATCGAAATCAAAATTTCACCACATTATTAAACACAAGCATCCAGTTAAGATTGCGGGGTAACATTGAACTGGGATGCTAGTCGAGCTATTTGAGAAACATTTGAAATTTCAACTACATACTTCGGATAAATAGTCAAATAAGTTTAAAACCACTGCTTCTGTTTAATATTGCTGAAATTTCATTATTGGAATCCGTTTTGAGGCATTCTGAAACGAATCCTAGGGTTTAACGCTTTTTCATATGTATGTATTATGTGTATTTATTTATTTATATAGGTATGTGTCCTTCCAGACGATAACTCTCCTTAGGATTGAGATAAAAATTCCGTTCTTGCGCAAAAAAATCAAACTTTCCAAACGAAAGGATGAGTTCGTTGGCCAGCACTTTTTGAGCTCATCAAATTGATCAAATTTCAAAAAATGTACTAAAAAAATCATTTAAAATGGTTGAAATCAGCTAAAAATCATTAAATTTATATTTTTTGGTAGAATATTGCTCAAATAAAGTTTATGAACTGTAAAATAGAACTTTTAAATATTTATGTACAAAATTATGCTGACAAATGTTGCTTAAAATTCATTAAAATTTGCCAAAAAATCGATCAAAACTGCAAAAAAGCTAAAAATTAAAAATCTTTATTTGAATAGGAGATTGTTATTTAGAAACGTTTTTTGCCAGAAAAATAATAGTCAACCATCTCCTTGCACTCAAAAAGCTCAAATTTCAAAACAGCTCAACATTACACAATACGATCATTTACGAAAATTCGCTCATACGATCATGCTGCATGACTGGAACTTTATTATTCCGATCTTCTGGAATTATCCACACTCCCCAATTCTGTTTGGGATCCCATTCTATTAATGATTAGTAACCTATATTGAAGTGAACAGAATTTAGTTTCACAAAGCAAGGTTTTCGCTGTCATCCCCTCATCCTCTCTTCTCACTAACTCCAGCAGCCAGACGGGCAGGCGAGTCGTGGAAACCGGTCCAGACTTGTCGTATACGTGTCCCGTTTCGTCAAACGAATTCCAAGGCCGGTTTCCCTCTGCCACACTATGGAAGGACGATCGGTAAGAGAGTATCAATTTTTCAAATCGATGCTAAACCGAATAAAAAAATCGTTCACTTGTGAATCAATTTTTGTAAAAATCGATTTTTTTTTAATCCTATAATTTTATTTTTAAATTCAAATAAAATAGTATTTTTCATTGCTTATGAATTATTGTTTAATATTCTTGTATTTATTCTTGATAATATCCAGGAAAATAAAGTAAAAAAACAAGAACTATATTTTTCTTACTTGCAAGTACCCAATACTTATCACTCAGGAATAGGGCCTAAAAAAGGGAAGACAATAACTGTGAAATTGAATTATAATTACACATAATGTAAAATTATTACATTCTATGTCACATTAAGAAACAATGGATTCGCTTTTGCTGATTTGTGGTTATCTAGCTTGTGTAACACTGAAGAAGATTATCGATATTATTGATGTGTAACAGCAAACTTTTTCTCTCCCATTACCCAGTTCTCAGCTATGTGTAGGTACATACAACAACTTTTTCAAATGGGGGGGGGGGGGGGGGGGATCTTTCCTTGGAAAGCTGTCTACATCTATACAAGAACACGGCCAATTAAAATAAATCAATAAAAAAAATTAAAAAATCGATTCACGAATTTATTAAACTCATCAAAATGACATGGGAAAAATCGATTTTTCAACCAAAGTATCGATTTAAAAAAATTGGAAATCGATTGCCCTTTCCTGAGCCACACAGTCCATCAGATCGCTACCCACACCACGACGCTGCACCATGATCGATGGCCTCCACTGGGTTTGGCGCGGTATTTATAGAAATCGAAATGTTCCTAAGAACAAATAAGTCACGGCAAGTTATGATTTACAGTACCCCAAACTTATGATGTACACCCTCGAAAACCGATTAAATTGCTGCACAGACGTAAACCAACGTTTTTCCTTGATAAAATTATTGACTGCGACCATACTTGTGTCTGAGATAGGTGAAATGGATAATAAACCTAATTCGGAAGATGAACAATATTGACAAACCATTATCTGGTAAAGATTTATTCGAAAGCAATAACAAGTGGATATTCGAATAGCTTTAACAAGCTGTCAAGTTTTAACTTTGGGCAACTTGTAGAAAATGTTACGACATGAGGACAGAAATTTGTGATCCTAAAACGGTTACTTATGATTCATAATACTTTTCACGAACGACCAATCATAGCTAAGGACATATACTTATGTGCAGATTGGCAAGTTTTTTAATGATTTTTTTTTACTAGGTTTAACCGACCGCAATAATGGATGTATCGGTGCGTTGAGGAATTAATAATGTGCAACCACGAGTTAGTCTTCTGATCACTTACATCAGATGGAGATATTATATATGTTCCGGTGCAGTACTCGGGCTATAAAGTAATTTCTTTTGTTAATTATGTGAAATTTACCTAGTCACAATGAATGGAGACTCAAATATGATGGAATTTTTCTAATTTGAGTCGTGTTGTATGGAGTTCATCTAAGTTTTCCTCACGATCATACTTATATATGTATTCTGAGATTTTCACAGTAGGTAAGATTCAAAATCGTGGGTGAATTAGCTAGTTTTGAGGTTCAAGGGAAGGGATGATTAATCCCTAACCTATTAATTAGTTGAAGCCTGGTTTTTAAAATTATTTTCAAGAACACTAAATTAAACTTGAAAACATTGAAATTGTAATAGCTCCGACAGCCTTAGCGGTGTAGCGAAATGGGTTTTTAAGCTATCTCTAATAGGTGGGAGCTGCAATGTTCGGTGGAGGATGAACTCCCTTCCATGAAAGTTCACAGGTACGGGCTGAGGAGTGTTGTACGTAGGTACTCGAGGTCCTCCATCACGTTGGTTGGCTATAGCGTGATTGTAGAGTTTCGTAAATCGTCTTCAAGCTCATAATTTTTCGGTACCTAAGTAGTTGAGTTACACGCAGGATTATTAATTTCGACCACTTGGACAGCAGCTGTCCTTAACCTCAATGTCTCAAGGTAACTTCCTCACAAGAGGAATATCGTCCTTTCGCATCTCATGGGGCATCGATGTACCAAACCGTTGGAAAGCAGAGTCTTATATATAACCGTTGCTCGACAACTGATTTGACCATCTACTTGGCTTCGATTACCTCCCATCAGGTCCTCTCCTTTGGAGATTTTGCTTGTTTGCATGACGCAGAATTAATGAGCCATACCACTTGATTGTTAAAAGCGGTATATCTGATGAGTAGAGGCTGGTAGCTGCTGTACCCTTATAGAGGTAAGTTGCTTCGTTAGTTCCTCTGTTTTAGCTGTGTCAGTGCGGAAGCTCACTCCTCCATTCCACCATTGCTGCTTGCGGTAGTGTCCCTCTTGATTTTCTCTCACTTCTTCTGACACTGGAATCGTCCCTACACCATTCCCATTGTGCAATGGAGCTTGATGCCAAATGGTGCGTCAAACACTTGAAATTATGAATAGATAAAACGGGTAGGATTCATAAGTTCCACCAATCCGTATTGTTAGGGAAGTACTTGCTGGACCAGTTGACCTAACAGAGAGTTTTTGCAACGCCGAGATTAGGTCGAGTGGGAGGAGCTACGAATAAGAAGGAAACATTGAACAGCATGCAAAATGCAAACAGTTAGCGGTCAAATCGTTGTACGTACCTATAGAAAAATCATATCTATAGAAAAATCATAAGTTTAAGAGAAGTCGAATACAGCTCCGAATACGCGTGTAATCTTCAAACACGATAACCTTAAAATAAGTTTTTTTTTTATACCTATTTCAAGGTGGCATGACATGCACACTGTGATATTCGATATTTTCAAAAAAGATGGATTCGTGACTCAGATGGAAGATTGCACAAACTCCCTAATGTTAACTACATTAGTTTAAGTCGTACATGAATATATTATACATCTGTAGGTATATTTTCTGGGTCTATAGCAATACTACAGTTTTTTCCCCCCAATTCATATAATGTAAATAAAATAACTACTGATGATGCAGTGTATATTATTCTGCTATTGCAACATGGAATTCAGGGTTTTATAGTTTTCGAACAACTATATCTATAAATATTACGATAGTGATTTCAGTTATATGAAATTATCTCTTTCATAATTGTGGCCCAATCAAAGTCATTTATTTATATTGAAATTTATAGTCATTTATATACAGTTGGTATTATGAATAGTGGCGGAAAAACTTCTAGTGCTAAAACGGTTGATACTATCATAATTTTTTTTGTCATTAAGATAAGAATTGATGTTGAAAATGTTTACATTAATTTCTATTCTAAGAGTGATTTAAAACATATACTATAACAAACTAAAATGTATCCTAAACATTATTTGTATAACTACATATATTTTTTTAAACTGCTTATCTACAAGATAAATATAAATCTACCCTACCTGTTGGTAAACAGGTGGATTAGTTGTGTGAATGTGTTGTGCTAGTGGCAAGTAATATCCCAGAAGGAGCCTCAAGAACATCAACAGCACCAAGTTCCTGCAAGATCCTAAACTACATTGGACCCCAATTCTTTCGGCCTCCCAAAATGGCCATAAGTTCTTTGTCTGCTCTCGCTCATGATAGTGTTCCACCATTCTTCTCAGCCTAAGTTTAGCTGGATTTCTTCTATAATACAACCCCTTGCTGATTTTCTTTGGGATTAAGTGGCCAAGATACGTGAAAAACGCTGTGAATTGTGTTTGTGCTAACAGAAAGGGTCTTCCAGACCTTCATCCAACTGGTCTTGTTTGTGCACCTACCTACAGCTTTGGATTCAGGTATTTTGGGATCCCAGTATCAAGGACTTCCCTTCAAGTACTTTCCCATACTCTTTCTTCAGTTTTGTACTGCCCATTCTCGTCAAAAACAACTCTTTCAAAGGTGTTTTGAGTACTGGGAAAGCTGAAGGTGAAGCTGCATAAGGTAGGCAGTTGACTTGATTAGAAATCAGGCAGGGTGGCCCTGTGGTAGATTGTGAGACTCCCACTTGATTCTCCTCACCATTCACCAGTTCAATTCCAGGATGGAACAGGAAAAGTTTTTCGTCAACAAGAGATTTCATCCACAATTTGAACATTTTTCCCTAATTAAATTCAAGGACCTAGTTGTTAACCATAAGATATTTCATTTTGCATTTATTATAGGAAATGGGTCCATTATTTTGACGAATTTTCAGCTTAATAGAAGCACTTTTTATTCAATTTAACGGTTCTTCAATACCTCCTAATTTTATTATTTTTTTCTAAACATACATGGAATAATTTATTGCTGATTGAAGCAATGCCATTGTTTGTGGAGTTTATGTTTTTCAGTACATACAAAATCAATAACGACAGAGAACTTTTAGAACTGTATTTTTGTGTGAGAGTTCCACAACTCTTGCTTCCTTTTGACAAATAACATTTCACCCCATACTAGCAGCGGGCAGTGAAGCCTACCTTGACCTTTTCCTTGCCAAGAGGTGTCGGCTTGTTATAACTTTAACAGAAGAGGAATGAAATCCCAAACTTATAACAAGTTTTGGAATCGAACGTGATGGGAAAGACATGAGATGCGACGCAGAAAAATAACTTGCTCTGCGCTAGTAAAACTTTTTCTTGAATTTTGTGGTGAAGCAATAACATTGTCTTACGTAAATGTATGAGTTGATAAGATTTTGTCTTTGTGGATGTAGGTGAAATATTAATATTTCGTTTGACGCATTATATATTATGTCAAATAATTAAATCACTGAATTAGCGAAGGTGACAGATACTGAATAGCTATCATACGTACCTACCTATTAACTCATTATTTTCAATAATGAACCGAAAATTAATAACTTGCCAAGAAAAAATAAAAAAATAAATAAATAACCCTCAGAAATTTTGTTGGCATACATTTCAAGATGCGGAGAACCCAAAAATCTAATAAACAAAATACGTCTATCCGCCATCTATAGCTTTTCTGCGAAACTACTGCACAGTAATTTTGATCGTACGGGGGTAGTGGAAAAAAGCCTAATTGGAAGGTCATCATAATTTGTTCTCCTCGTACGACTCCATTTGGTGTAATGCATCGATTTTGGGTGAAAGAAGCTTCAAAAGTAAATTTTCCGATGAAAAATTTTAAATATACTTATTGATTCTATCATCACCAGTGTAATTAAGGAAGAGAGTCTTATTTTTGAAATCAAAGCTGACAAAAAAACAAAAAACAAAAACAAGGTAGTTGTCACCAAGTTCAGTAGCACAGTAATTATCACAATGTACATTGGAATGAGATAGGTAGACGAGTATAACACAGATAATAATAATAATAATAATAATATTGAAAATGTGCGCAAAAAATGAAAATAAATTCGAACTCAATCAATCGGATGACTTGACTGAGCGGAAAGTAATTACCTACCCCATTATGTATTGATGATAAGTGTGAGTATTGAAAAGAATAAAAATCAACTGGATTCGCTGCTTTCCTCAAGTCTTATACGCTCATAACTCAGTTGCACTGCATTTAAATCATCATCATCACTATCATCATCACCATCCCTAATGAATACCTACTAAAATGTCATCAACATGATTCTGTTTTTTTGCTCATTGTCTTCCTGCGACTTGAAATGAGAGGATCTGAATGCAAGAGCTGAAGATCAAGCCTCTCGCTGAGTCGTTTTTCGAAACTGCTCTCTTTTTTACTGCACTTCCTCCATTTCTTGTGCAAATTAATATTGAAAAAATTAGCTATTGCCTTGACTTCTTCTACATCGCTGAGTTTTAGCTCACCCAAAAAATAATCGAGGAGGTTACCCATTTTTGTGTCGGAATTTGTCCCAAAACGCCATTTCTCGAAAAAGGTCTGGTTTGTTGGGATTCGGACTGACAATATTTAAAAAATTATAAAAAAGTAAGTGACGCCTATTCACAGAAAATTCTTGTTGTCTTGGGCAGAGGAATAGTTTTAGAAGACAGATATTAAATGATCTAAAAGACCATTTCGGTCCTTTTTGAGAAATTCACCCTGAAAGTTGACAAACGAACAACAATTTTGCGAATTTCCGGTAGTCAAGTTCTACTTAATAATCGTAGAAAATTCGCTGACTTTAAATGATTGGACATTATGAGTCATGCACTTTCCAGTGCCAGAACACGCCATGAAAAAATTGGAGTATAACTATCCGGGATGACAACTGAACTCGAACTGAACAAGTGATCCGTCACTCGCGAAAGCGGTAAGAAGAGTTGTTTCCTTCCAAAAATTTGCAAGTTCACTACCGTTCATTCATTCTGACCTATATGCCCAACTAATCTGAATTTTTACTGAGGGATTGACTACTTGATGTTATGCATTTTTGAGATGCGAGCTTGCCAGCATCCAAGCGACTAAACTATATACATCCTTCTAATCCATATACACATTTGGTGGATATGAATATAGCCTGGGCACATATACGGAACTTTTTGACTGGGCAAATATTTCCGTATGTGTCCCTAATTTTTTCAATTCCATTTTCTCATCTACGCAAAGGAGAAAGTTGATATACCATGAAAACATGGAAAAGTCGAGATTCTGAGGACGAAACAGTCGTCAAATTTATTTTTTTATAGGATAATGACAGATTAACAATGGTTTGAAAGTGGGGACACATACGGAAGTACACCCCATAAAGGCTAATTATCGCAGGAGGTGTTTGGAAACTCTTCCTGAGTAGATTCCACTGCAGTGATATCACTGTAACACTGGGGAGTGTTGATATGCTGCTGCCAATCAAATATCCTTGAAGTCTGATGACTCAAACGATGAACAAAGAATCACGAGTCATTCACCTCGATAATGGACTTTGAAATAAAGAAAAGAAGAACCCTCTGAAGAACGTTCGGAGGAAAAGAAGGTGAAGCTCACTGCAGACAAGAAAATTGCAAAACGAAAGAGCATCGGCGGCGAAGGACGTTCGCAAGAAAGCTGGAAGTAGGCCAAGGTCTGCTTACTTCCCAATTATACTCGTGGGTATCCTTTTAATCCAACTTATGACTATCTAGATCTTCATAAATCCACCTGAAGATTCCCCTTCGTGATTAGAGATGCGTTTAATGACACAAAATTAGAACGGGCAATTAATTTTCTTCCATTACTCATTCGTTAATGGCTTTTTTTGTAATCGTTGGAACGGTCTGAATTTCGTTACTGCTCTAGAATATATATACCGTGATTTGACTAACCATATTATCTAAGTCTTCTCGTTCAGCATTTATGCCTCATATCCATCTCATTGAATAATCATCGAATGGGGACTAGTAAATTTGTAAAAGTGCAACTTGTCAGAATCACGTAAAATATAGACTTTGTTGGGGGAGTACGACAGGAAGTCATTGATCAGACTGCTGGGGAGGGGGTGTTCTGTATCTTTATTCGATTTGGATAACGCAAACCACAGTGGAGAAGCGCCGCCATCTTATCCTTGGTTTATCTCTCAAGGTATTCTGTAAGCCTTCTGTTTGCTTATACTTTAAAATAAGCCATTTATGTATGCAATATATCTATGAGGAACTGGAGCTCTTAAACATTAAAGATATCTTTGGGTTAGAATCTTGTTTGCACGTCTTTAAAACTGGAATTGATGGCAGCAATTTGTCTCAGAAAGATTCTACAAGCAAGACTGCATCAAAATTGTATAGGAGGAATTCACATGTTGTTGCCTTAAATTATATTTTACTACCATAGAATTGATGAACGTAACTTTTGCAATTTGAAAGTCTTTAAAAAGTATCTTCCAGTCTTTAAGAAGTGGGACCATGATGTAAGTCGTGTTAATACCTATAGTATTCTTCTTTTAAAATTTCAATGACTTTATAATTTAACAAGTGGGGTTTTAGCAACTCCACGGAGGCACACAAATTCTTTGAATTTAAGCTTATGTGGGCACAAGTGTATATTACGTTGTAAAAGAATATTTTATTATGTATATTTCAAGTGCTGTTCAAGTAATTTTTAAAATCATTTAGTAATATTTTATATATTGTGCCAATAAAATAATCTTGAATCCCCAACTCTAATATGGCCGTCATGTTTCGCCAGGGTTTGTTTGTCCACCTGATCTGCTTAAGGCTTCAATCTTCTCTAGTTTACTTTCTCAGCACCCCTAATAGGTGGTCATAGGGTTTACGAGGTTTAGGTGGATTCACGCTAAGATTTTGATGTTTCATTATCCTGTATCACTCTACAATTGTGACTGATTTCTATTTTTCACTGTTCAAGTATTGGATCAATCGAGGGAGACCACTCAGGATTATAGAGTAGACGTTTCAACTTCTTAAATACATTCCCAAGCCCCTATTCAACCTTTTCGTGGTTTTCTGACACCAATTGCTTTAAAATCTATTTAAGAATTGAAATTATGTAAGACAATTCAGATTCAGAGATGCGTACAGAATTAGTTAATACAAAGGAGAAATGTTAAAATAGGACCGTTTGAAAGTTTGTGAACAAAACATTTTTTGATCGTGAACGACTAGCTCCCAGCCTGTGGACATTAGCTACAATATTATCCAATATGTTTATAAAGTTTCATCCACTTTCCCTGGTTTTTAGGGCCAATTTTTAACCAAACGGGCTAAAAACCGATTCGAAAACTGTCTATGCCCGAAAATTTTTAAGATCTAAGCAGGGCTCTTAACAGTAGTAACTGGGTAGTAGGTACCTAGGTAGGTATGTCAGTATCAGGGCTACATGTGGGAAGGAAGTAATTAGGTTCATATTTCAAATTTAGTATGCAACCTTCAATTAGGAACTTTAATATCGGTAGGAAGGTACATCAATATATTATACAGTAGTAGGTAAATATTTCAAATTCACTTAGATAGGTATTTAAACATAACAAACAGTCGTCTACACATTGGAAACACATTTTCTGTCAGAACAGTGTATTAACGCACAATTAAACCAAAATAACAACAGAAATGAAATAATTTCAATAAAATTTATTATATCTTACTCAAAAGTATTAGAAAAAAAACTCGCCTCTTCATGTTTGATCTTCCTGGAGATGATGTACTAAAATAACCTTCTTCTGTTTTGTATGAAACCTACTGCCAGGAAATTTTTCAAAGACTTTTGTGATATTCTGACGTAACTAAGGGGCACTCAGGAATCCACTAGATTGAATTACTTTTTTATTCTAGCCATTTTTCTGAGCGCTATCTACAGAATGGGTGTCGTTCGTGGGCTGGAGAGGTCAGCCTATAAGGTTAGAGGTCCTTAATGTTGCAGTGGGGAAAAAAGAAAAAAAAAAAATTGTATATGTTACAGTAAAAGCCCGAAGTGCGGTAAATGTTAGGATTTACCAGAAAATCCTAGCATTTCCCAATATTGTTGGTGAAAGCCCGAAATTATATGAAAAACGGGTATTTACCGCTTGACAGTTGGTTAATCTTAGGATTGACTGACCAATTTGGTAAATGCCCAAAAAACCTTGTGTGACTGAGGCATTTCGGACTTTTACCAATCTTTCTTGGCAAATGTGCGGCTTTCCCACGACTCAGCATTATAACAGAGGCTTGCATGCAGAGGCTTGTATGCAGAGGATGAAGAAATAAGCCTTCGTATCGCTGTTCGGAAACAATCATTGGTCGGCGGCCAGGGTTTCTAGAAATGCAATTGTTTTAAAAAGTGTTCCACTAAAAAATGCCTCTGCAAGGCAGAAAATATGAAGTGCAACTCGAAGTGCCATAATTCTCTACCTTGTTGCAACAAGTAATTTATTGTATGTTCCTTGCTATCATTTTACTTGATTTTACTACGTGAAAATAAAGTTTAGAAGTTTACAAAGTTAGTACCGTTCACCTTTATTTCAGCTCCCCTACTCCCCTACTTCCCTAACGCTGGGAAATGTCAAGATTTACCACAATCGGTTGGTAAAAGGTCGAAACACGCTCTCTAACTGAAATAATGCTAGCTTTTACCAAGCCTCTTGGAAAATTCTAAGATTTACTGGAAAAAGTCCGATTTGAGTGCCAACACTAGGCTTTTACCAACAATGATCCAAAATGCTAGGATTTTCTGGTAAATCCTAGCATTTACCGCACTTCGGGCTTTTACAGTAACATATATACGTTTCCCCGCCATAAAAGATGGCCTCTGGCGGTAATGCCTAAAACTAAGCACTCTAGTTAGTTCAACAACTATTGTTTTGCCTGAGTTTTGCCTGTTCAAACAACTGGTTAATTATTCCACTGTTGTCTACCTATCGAAAAGTTACAGAACACCCCCCCCCCCCCTCTTCCTCACACCCTCCGATCAGATTACTCCTCTCACGACCTAACGATTTATCACGACCCGACCCAATCCATTATTAACGTTGACACGCTAGAAATACAAGGTTTTAATGGGGCAACTTCTCCAATATGTGGACGGTTCAACGTGAGTAGTACAATGAATAATAGGTGTAATCGAGTGTCTCCAGTGACCATGCATACCTATACTCCCATCTTCTCTATCATTCGATTCTGAAGTAAGTGGCGCAGTCACGTATATATATATATATATATATATATATATATATATATATATATATATATATATATATATAGGTATATATAATTCAATGTTAAAGTGAAAAAAGATGAAATTCGTAATTTTTTGTTTTAAGCCATAAGAGTTGACCTCTGGTGTTCTGGTGGTAGGTAATGCCTGAAACTAAGTAATCTTAGTTTACAACCGTTGTTTTGCCTGTTTATCCAGTCCACTGTTGTTCATATCTCGAAATGTAACAGAACCTCTCCCCCCCCTCCCACCTCCTTCTCCCTAGGAGTCATTCATATTGAGTAATCTTACAATTTGTCTTTTCGTTCATCATTTTCAAAATAAACCTTTGTAATTGACTAAGGAAACAATTTTTTGACCCCCTCAAAATTTGTTGATTTACGTTCCAAGATGTGTAAAATCCAAAAATCGAATAAAAAAATTAAAAATCCGTCTGTACGCTGAACGAAGCTTTTCTCCAAAATCATAGGACCAAACTTTACGAAATTTGGCTCAAAATTATACTTTGGCCGGTGATATTCCACTAACATCGGCATCCCGTTCGATCAACCCTAAAGGGTAGTTGCGGGCAATAAAGGCCAATAAAAGAAATATGCGAGTCCAGGCCTGTGCACGTCGGATCAAGAATTTCTCTTATACAAGGGATCCCAAGCTCAGTGGTTATAGAATGTTAAACTGCTGCGGGGGAAACTTCTACCATCCGGCCGAAGACAACATATTTTTTCTTCCATATTCTTCCTATAGTCACTTTCAAGTTTTTTTATTTTTAATTAATTTATTCGTTGTTTTTTGTTAATTCATTTACTTTCTATTTTCTTTTGGTAGGTAACATCGTCCATTTATATTTCGATAATGCTCCGTAGACTCAAAATGATAGGTAATTTTTAATGGACCAGTGATATGCGTAAAAGGGATGTACATAATGCAGAAATAATAAGGCTTCGCGTAATAATTTGCAGCGTTTTTTCAAGTGATCAGTTCTTCCTTAACTCAAAATTATGAAACTTATGTACCTTGCACTCATCCAGTCTGTTATGTCTTACAGCATTGTAGTACGGGGCTCAGCTTACCTTTGTGGTTTTAGATCCGCAGTGCAAGACTCAGAAGTTATTGACAAAACTTTTATTTCAGAAAAAATCTAGAACGCCAACAAATTTAATATTCAATGAGTTTCAGGTTCTGGATTTATGGAAAATTATTAGGAAAATCAATTTAATTTACATTTACAAGCAAAAAGGTAATTATGTTCGAGTGGATGGCATTACTCGGTTGGCGTTTGATTCTACTTTAATATTACCTCTCAGATTGACTTCATTGGGTCAGAATTTTTTAAACATATAATGGCGTTAAATTGTTTAACAAGCTTCCTGGTGACATTAAAACTTCAACCAGCTTATGCGTTTTCAAGAGTGCTTTACAAAAATATTTACTCAGTAATCCTTAATACAAATACTTGTTTTTATCTATTAATCGTCTGTGTTCATTAACTTTTTTCTCTTTTTGGTATATGATGACCACTTTTTAGTTCATGATAACATGTTTCATTCGAATGGCTTTAACTAGTTTTTTTTAAGTTAGTTAAATCGTTAAATTAGTAATTAGCACAACAAATTACGGCCCCTCCACCAGCACAAGTTTCACTTAACGGGGGTAGTAGCATGGTACTTCAAATATTTGTTACTTCTTTTCGACGTTTATTTAAGTTTACAGTGTGCTTATGTTATCATGTATAAATTGTAAATGAATGCAAATTATAAATATATATATAATAAATAAGAAGGTAGTTACTGTCACTTCACTGTACTGTTCCTTCAATTTAATTAGTTACAAATGATTAGAGAAATGAATCGGTAACAACAATTACAGCGTGACTTACTAAGCAAAACCTTCGACCAGTTCACGTGAAAAAAGGGTTTTGTACTCAACTTCTTTATGTATTTGCGAAATCAATATTTGAAACGTTTGGCACTTCGAGAAGGAATCATGATATTCAAACAAGGTCTTCGTTAAAGGGACCGGATTTCGTGAATACACAGCGAGGTGGCGGGAGGCGTTCGTTAAGGGGGTTTGGAAGGTTTACTTCCCGGCGCACCACTAAGTTGTTCCCTTATACACAAACTCATTATTTGATCACTTTAAATACAAATAAATTTACTTTGTTATATATCACTGGATTCGTTAGAAAATTTCCTACCCAAAAAGCTGCACTATTTACTGATTAAAGCATTTTTGGGTGCCAAATCGTCAAATGAAATCCCCTTATTTTATCGGAAAAATAACACTTTCCTTCATATTCGCCCCATTATCTGACTTACCTTATTATTTTAAAATTCAACGGCTGTTTCTAGTTATTTTCAATAACATTTAGAACAAACAAATATTACCACCAAAATTTTAATATAGGTATTGATAAGTTGAGATAGCGTGAAACTATCCATAAAAAATCAACTTTACCGATTCGATACATCGATACCAAAAAAATCGAACCAAACCCCCTGACTATCGAAAGAAAAACTTGTTGCAAAAAAAAAAAAAAAAAAAAAAACTCGGCGCTCCGCGCCTCGCCAGGGGGCAAGCCCCCTGGACCCCCGGTTACCTCTATTTACATACTTCGGACGAAATTATTGAAACACAGAATGTGTTTGCGTTGTCGCGCAACCAAGTGACAACCAAACAAGCGGTTGCAATCATGTTCACAATATCAATAATTGAGAATGATCACCTGTGTGTAAACAATTATTCAAATAACCATGCTCATAACTCAGCTTGTTGGCCACGCACTTCGCAGTAGTTAACATAATATGGTTGGATAAATCGAGCGCTTTCAAACGAATGGTCAACGAATTTTGTGGGATGAAAAACGGCGAAGTACCATTTCCCTAGCAACGACTCGGTTGTAAGCGGAAATCATCCGTCACACATTTCGTTCCCAACCCGCGTTCCATTTTCGGCTAGTTAGTCCATGGCTAAAACACATTCTGTGTTAAAAAAAAAAAGCAATTCTTTCCAGTAGATCTTGAGAAAATGGGGTAGGTAAATGTGCCGAAAAAAGTGATTTTCAAGGAGAGGCGCTCGAAGTTCTCGTTCCACAGCGATTAGGTACTGCGGAACTGTTAGTTTCTTAGTTTCACAGATTCGCTTCCTCCATGATACAAATCATTGACTGCACTTTCAAATGAGAAGAAGAATAGGAAGGTTATGTGTACAGAAAACCACGAAAATAAACTCAAGTGTTTTCTGTGGGTTCGATACACCGAGCTACATACCTGGAGGATATTAACTTAGAAAATTCATATCTTCATTAATATTCGTAGTAGAGACATGCGTGGTCTTGAAATGTTCAGTAGATGTTGCACTTTCATTTAAGAAAAAATTTTAAAAATGGAATTTTTTTTTAAAACCTTCCTGACCCCTTTCTTCCTCCTGAAAGAGGGCAAACTTTTTGGCGACTAATAATTATCGTTAATTCATCAAAAAGGACAGAAGCTGATTGTTATTGTAACGGAGGATTTGAGAGCCGCGAAACAAAAGAAGGAACGGGTCGGAGTGATAAATTAAAAGGTACTTATCTAAGTCGAAGGGAATAAGGTTTAATGGCGCTTCTCGCTTTCTTGGAAGGTTATAACGGAGAAAAAGATTAAAACGAATTCCTTGGTTAACAATAACTGATCACGGGAATAATTTGTTTCGATCCTGGAAGGATTGATGATTTGGTTGCCATTATTGCCAGTTCGAACAGCTCGATCTTGTTCAATTATTATTTTCCACGAAGAATATATGAGTGGTTGTAGGAAAGGTAATTTCTCATATATGTTGAACTGGGATCTCATTCACCAGACTGACGTTTATTATTACTTTAATATGACTGACTTTTATTATTACTTATTACTTTAATTGAATCGGGAATATATTTATTGACATTTTATGTCTTTGCTATGGCACATAAACTTAAAAAACGTCACGGAAAATTGCTCACGAAAATATTTTGATGATTTCCGCTTACAACCGGGTCGTTGCTAGGGAAATGGTACTTCGTCGTTTTTCATCCCACAAAATTCGTTGACCATTCGTTCGAAAGCTATCGATTTATCCAACCATATTATGTTAACTACTGCGAAGTGCGTGGCCAACAAGCTGAGTTATGAGCAAGGTTATTTGAATAATTGTGTACACTCAGGTGATCATTCTCAATAATTGATATTGTGAACATGATTGCCACCGCTTGTTAATTTCTGATGATTTCATTGAGCTGGTGTTTCGATGATTTGATTCATAGCAGGTGATCCAAATATTTCGAGAACGGTTTGATTTGTGAAGCGGTGGTTAAATCATTTTAATAGGTAATTTCTATGCTTTACACTCTAGGAAGCTGTAATTTCTTATGTAGCCTCTTTAGGACATTGACTTGACGATGCCCAGGGTCCGGATCAGATGAGTGGCTTTTGAAGCTAATTTCTATGTTTTACACTCTAGGAAGCTGTAATTTCGTATGTAGTCTCTTTAGCACATTTACGTGACGATGCCCAGGGTCCGGATCAGCTGAGTGGCTCTTAGAGCTTGCATACGAGTCTGCAGGGGGGTAGGTGATGTAGCCTGGCTCGAATTCAATGAAGTACCCACGGGTGTCGGAACAATGAGTCAACACGATCGCGAATTCAATTAAGTACCCACGGGTGGGCGGTTTCTCTTATGGCCCATTTAATTGATTTGTACGCCCCGCCGTGCGATGCACGGGTGAGATCTGCCTAGTAATAAATACAATAAGAAAACACACATGAAAATGTCCCAATGTGTTGCAGACTCGTATGCAAGCATTTCAAGCTGCTTTGTCTTTCTTATGATTCTCACGTACAACCAAGCCGTTGCTGGGGAAATAAAACTTCTTTAGTGTTTATGGGACCAAAATCGTTCTCCATTTGTTGGAAAGCTCTCGATTTATCACGCATTTCTTTCGTACTTTTAACTTAGAGTAATAAATCAGCATTCCTAGACACTACAATTGCTTAGAGGTCATAAAATGTCGTGGTAAAATGAGAGCATTTTCATTTTAAAGTTTTTTCTAGCAACGCGTACATTTACAATTTACATTTTATATTTAAAATTTTGTTATAATAAATAACGAACCTTAAAAAAAAAACAGTAATTTTCAAATAGTGAGAAATCCTTGGGTTTAGTCCATTTTTGATGATTTCCGCTTACAACCGGGTCGTTGCTAAGGAAATGGTACTTCGTCGTTTTTCATCCCACAAAATTCGTTGACCATTCGTTCGAAAGCTATCGATTTATCCAACCATATTATCTTAACTACTGCAAAGTGCGTGGCCAACAAGCTGAGTTGTGAGCAATGTTATTTGAATAATTGTGTACACTCAGGTGATCATTCTCAATAATTGATATTGTGAACATGATTGCCACCGCTTGTTAATTTCTGATGATTTCATTGAGCTGTTGTTTCGATGATTTGATTCATAGCAGGTGATACAAATATTTCGAGAACGGTTTGATTTGTGAAGCGGTGGTTAAATTATTTTAATAGGTAATTTCTATGCTTTACACTCTAGGAAGCTGTAATTTCGTATGTAGCCTCTTTAGGACATTTACTTGACGATGCCCAGGGTCCGGATCAGATGAGTGGCTCTTAAAGCTAATTTCTATGTTTTACACTCTAGGAAGCTGTAATTTCGTATGTAGTCTCTTTAGCAAATTTACGTGACGATGCCAGGGTCCGGATCAGCTGAGTGGCTCTTAGAACACATTAGTCTGCAACACATAACTAAAGACATAAAATGCCCCAATGTGTTGCAGACTCGTATGCAAGCGTTTCGTTTCTTTTGATAAAAGCCTTACATTTTGTAAAGTATTGTAGTAGTTACCGAAGTCCTCCACCTCCTCTATCGCTCAGATTTATTTCTGTAACAAAAGATGTATACTTATAATATACTTATATTGGAATGAACAAACAACTTCCCCTACACAAACCACCGTTCACGATTAACTCGTAGTTTTGAACCTAACGCTACAATTATTTCAAGAGATTATGGTATGTAGTACCTCATCTTCCTTTACAAATTCCTAGATTAGATAATTGCATTTCTTGATCTTCAAACGACTAAAAGAATCAATTTTATTTACGGTGTGTGTGTGGGTGTAACAAATTTTGTCTACGCTGCCCAGGCCACAATTCTCAACCAATTTTCGAGATTCTTTCTTTTATCGATCCCAATTTTAGCCTGGTTGTGCAACAAACCTTGGAAATTTTGAATTCCGTGATGGAAGAGGGAGTATGATGGGGGTATAACCGAAAAAAACGTTTTTTTTTTTTTTTTTTCTTCAACAAAATTGTTGACGCCACCCTGGCTACAATTTTCAACCGATTTTCGTGATTCTTATTTGGTTCGATTCCAATTTCAGTCTGATTGTGCAAAAAAACCTTGGGAATTTTGGATTTAGTATCGAGGTGAAGGGAATAATTACCGATCCTTTCAGGCGCTGCCCAAGCCACAAATCTCGACCGATTTTTGTTATTCTTATTTTGTTCCATTTGTTCAATTTAGTTTTGGAACGTATGTCAGGAGTTTTAAATTTCATCATGGATGGTGGTGAATGGAGGGGGCAATACTTATAAATCGTGGTGTTTTAACAATCTTCAATCGATTTTCGTGATTCTTTTCTTGTTCCATTAAAAATTTGATATTTTTTTGGAATGTATGTCAGGAGTTTTAAATTTCATCATAGGAGGGGGTCAATGGAGGGGGTAATATTGATAAATCATGGTGTTTCAACAACTTTCGTCCTATTTTTGTGATTATTTTTTTGTTCAACTATGATTCGGTCTAGTTTCGGATTGCATATCAGGAATTTCAAATTTAATTTTGAAAGGGGGTGAATGGAGGAGGTAATAGTAATAAATTATGATGTTTTATAACTAATGTCGTAAGATTTTCTTTTTTTTTTTCTTCTTTTTTTTTTTGTTCAACTAGGAATTCGGTCTAGTTTTGGAAGGTATATGAAGATTTTCAAATTTCATTATGGAAGAGGATGAATGGAGGGGGTAATAGTAATAGATCATGATGTTTTAACTATTCTCGTCAAATTTTCGTGGTCATCTTTTAATTCAATTATCAATTTGCTCTTTCATACTTGCATAATTTCATACTTATGATAGGAATTCGCTGTCGGTGGAGGGAGTTATTGGGGAGGGGGGTTTTAAGTCCGAGCAATCATGATGTTTTAGGTTTTTCTCTTATTTTAACTCTTACAAAAAGTATATTAAATCCATTCATAGGGACGTCCCTGTAATGCATGCATTACTAACCAATATGTTTTGTAAAGTTTTGTAAAACTTCCAATTCAGAATAAGTAGGTGCGTATGCACCTATAAGCTGAGGGTAGAAAAAACTCAACTAAAAAGGTCCATTGAAGGATTGGAACTAAAGGCCCCCATTTGTATCCACAGAGCTCAATACGGAATGAAATAAATCTTCGGAAATAGTGAGACCGCTTGACCTTACCCACTAATGAAATCATGAAATTGATACAACTCAAACCACCAACACCACAGGCTGAGCCAGTTGTATCTAACGCAATATCCGTTAGAGACCGCGCTACCAAGTTTTTCCAATCATCCGTTTCAAGCTTTAATTGAAATTCCTGGCGGCGCCCCTCAAAGAACCTCTGGTTATTAACCTGCTATCATTAGAACCTAATAAACCGTGGGGATAAGTGAAAAAAAGTCGTGGGATCCAATAATCCGAAGCAAAACATTTACCTAAAAATAATGAGTGTAATGCGGATCAGTGGAGGGAATTAGCTTGATGGTGGAGGTGAGAGGAGTGAGAAAATTTTCTCATTAGGAATCATCTCGCTTCACTCCGTTCTTCCTTGCTTACTAGTCTTAAGGCGGAGATTGTGATTGATGGATGAATGAGTCTTCCTTTTTCCACTATTACTCTTGTGTTGACTTTTAGTTCGGATGTCACCGATTGGGTGATGCGCAAATAATTATTTCATCACTTTGAAGAAGAACTACGCTTCAGTTATAAACCGCATGGGAGGGGGAAGGGTTTAATTTTATTTTTTATTTGGCATTACAACATATTGTATCCAGCCATACAGTAATTATTTAATGAATTTTCCTTTATATTGTTATGTTACATGTTTATATAAACTTATATACTTCACTATAAATTAAAATGTGTGTAAATGATAATATCACTTCATAATCTAAAGTAATGTTTGTTTTTCTTTCCAATTCACTAAAGAAGATACCTCTGGTTTTCAAAATCTGGGAACGGGTCTTCATGTACGTTTATGCGGTGCAGGTATGCATCACGTAAACCGTAATTTGTTCTCATTCGAAATATCGCACGTGCCATGGACTCTCCGATATCTTTATTTGTAAATCTAGGGGGGGTTGCGGTTTAATTCTCTTGTAGCTTTGTCCATTTGGTGATTGTTTAGAATGGGAATCAACTCTTCGACCATTACAGGATTCAGGATTACAGGAATGTCCAAAACCGTCCCCGCTAAAGATCCTTCCTTCGCCAGCTGATCAGCAAAGTTCATTCATGGTTAGTGCTGCATGAGCTTTCACCCAGATGAATTCTACTTCTTTATTGCTCTCGCTGCAATGTAGTAATAGTTGGAGTAATCAAACAGTACGAACGCTGCTGGATTTGAGGATTCGCAACGTGCTTAGAGAGTCGGTGCGTATCAGATAAGATCCCCTGTTAACGCTCTCTGTGCTGATGAATTCTAAGGCTATCACTATAGCAATCACCTCGGCGTTGAAAGATGTTGAGGTGTGGAGCAACTTGAATTATCCTATTAACCGCATGGTTCTCTACGAAGAAAATACACAGCTTACTGAGTACATAAGCGTCAACTTGAAAACCGAGTGATCTCACCCGATCATAATCGGACATCAAATGAAACCATTTCCTGGCATTGTTATTCCCTGGTATAACCTGTATTTATATATTACTAGCCGGTTACCCTTGCGTTGCACGGACCCAACTGTACAGGTATGTCGGTGCATTGACTGCTGAAATAACCATATCCAGACCGTGTCCATAACTACGGCGGCTCCATGCCAAGTTACAGCATAAAAGAAGCAAAATCAGGCACGGACTGATCAGGAAAGAGTCTATTATTTTAATCGCCCCTTATTGCCCCAAAGGGTCGCCCTATCAAATTTCAACTTCCAAGGGTGAACAGGAGAGAATTTAGCTCACTCAGCTGATTATGAAAGAGCCCATCATTTCAATAGTTTTTAATGACCCAGAGAGCCGCCCTATCAAATTTCAACTTCCTAGGGTGAACACGAGAGAATTTCGCTCACTCAGTTGATCAGGAAAGATTCCATAATCGAAATCGCCTCTTAATGTCCCAAAGAGTCACCCTATCAAATTTCAGCTTTCTAGGGTGCACAGAAGAGAATTAAGCTCACTCAGCTGATCGAAATCGTCAAAACCAAACACGCGTGTAGAAAGGCGCCAAACTGCGTGTTAGCAACCATGCATAATAAAATTTCAGGGGCCAAACAAATCGGTTTTCCGCCCCGCGCTTCGCACGGAATGTCAAATTCCCGTCCATCACCTATCAATAATGCAACTCATGCTTCCCTCGGAACACCCGTACAGCAACCCGCCAAGGCTTCTCCACTTGCCACGAATTTCCGCCGCTAACAAACTGCCTGTTAGCAACCACAATAGCAAAAGTTCGGGAACCAAACAAATCGGTTGCGAAGGATAGTTCCGTTTATGAAGTAGAAGGATGTGTTGGAGGTTCAGACCTTGCCTATTTTGTGCGCCGGAACTACCTATCATTTTATTACCGCTCCCACCAGAATCGGTCCAGCCGTTTAGCTGTCTATTGGGAACATACGCACATACATACCCTCATAGATAGATAGATAGATAGAAAAAAACTTTGAGTTTTATGTGTAAGGATATCAAGCTCATATGATTATATAGCATTGGCGAATAATAATAATTATCAATATATATCATTTCCAGATTTTGTTCTGTGCATTTACAAAAAAGGATGCGTAATAAAAGCCATGTTTTAGGATTATTACATTAGTAAATTACAGTAGGTACTTCCAAGTAGTTCAACATTTCAACTTACAAAGCTGATCAGAATAGCCCCATCTTTTGTAACATTGTTTCCAAGCAGTCACGATAAATTAGTAGAACTGTAGGATAAATTAATAGGGAATTTGCGTTGGAGCATACCAAACAGTTCATGTTGATCCCATACATGGTATCCTCCAATTCAAAAGAGGCTTTTAAAATTACATATTTTTTGTAGATTAAATTGGATATAATTTAGCTTCTGAGCTCAGAAGGTCTACAGAACTGCACCAAATTTAGAGCGGCAAAAATTTAATCGCCTTACAACAACACAAAAACATTCATATTTGGTTGAAATTGACTGGGTAGTTCCAAGGAAGTAGCTTGTAATTTTTGTCTACCTTTATACCTTCAATTCGGGGAAGAATAATGATCCAACAAACTGGCTGAGAATTGTGGTTTATGTTTCGCAGAGCCGGGTATTTAAACTTATCCCCACCTCTCTAAATGCCTCATCTCGAAACAGTTTTCAGAAATCGGCAGCCTGACTCAGAGCTAGATTTGGAACTGAATCAAATGAAAAACGTAAATTAGTTGAAATTGTGGCCTGAGAATCACAACGGACGAACGAATTTAGTTTTGTTGTTGCCCCTCCATTATTTTTAAGTTGATTGAGGTAGTCTACCATTGAAACTAAAACCGAGCATTAAAAATAAAAAACTATTGGGCACTGTGGTCTGGTACAAAGATTGCGCGTGCATACATATTCAGATAACATAGGTATTGAAGTATGTTCATCACACCATACCTGTGTGGTATTTTGTTGAGTTTAGATTTGAAATAGTCTGCAACTGATCTGTATTTGGTTGATTTGCATTCATTTTGGCCCCTGCCAATCAAAAGAAAAATCAGTAACCGCAAGAAGCTTTTGATGAAATCCTCCTAACATTTAATTAGATTAGATATTAAGGTCAACGATTTCAAGGTCTTATTCATTTTATTCAGTATTCGCCCTTCATCAATAATAACTCTTTTCTTCATCTGCACACACTACGCCTGAATTTAATGCGAAACATATTATCTAGGAGCTAGGAGAAGGCTCTGCACAAAGGTTTTTCATTATTCAATTATTTAAGCCCCATTTCAACCAGAAGGGTCATTAGCTGCATTGAACAAGGTGTCTAAGAGGACACTGCTAGTAACACGATTCTAAGGGGAGCCATTTTGCCCGACGTCACTAAAAGGAGTACCATCATGGACTCCATTGGCAGATCGGAATGGGAAAACACAATAAAAAAACATTCAGCAAAGAAAGGCATCGCCGCACAATGCCACAACGGGTACAGCGGTGACCGCTGTTCAACTCCTACAGCAGATATACCTTCAAAAATAAAATAATACAATTAACACTAGATGGTTAATTGGCGTGTAACCAAATACACTAGTTTTACTAAATAATAAAAATAAGTAAATAAATTAACAAACAAAAAAACTATAAATATGTCTCGGTGCTAGACTATGACTAGATGCATATAAATATATCACAGATCAGATATCACAGTTCGTATTAGAGACCAGCAGCTCTCAGGTAAAATAATAGGGACTCAACCTTGTATGGTACAGGTAGAAAAATTGTTGCTTTATGTTATGAATGTGAACAGTAATACAGTTACTGTCACTGGATGTATAATAACTCACATTTTTTCATATTCTCACATTCACTATTTCCCCGTCTCTTGTTTTCCAGTAAACGGGCAAAAAGAGAAGAAAGAAGAAGCGGAGTTCGTGTGCCCCGAAGGCGCTGGTAACGGCAATTACGCGGACCCCGCTACTTGTCGTAGATTCTACCAGGTGAGTCACAGTTTGCCCCCCACCTCTCTTCTATACTCTTTTTCCGCTCAGCCGACTTTTTTTTTCCACATTCCCGCTTTATTACCCAGTAGGGCTTTCCCCCCCTGCACATTTCCGCACCCCTGGGTCACCCCAGGAACCTGACCTTAGCTAGATGAAGTGGGAATTTACCTAGCACAGGGTTAATTATATCGCGAGAAAAAAAGAAAAAACTAGAAAAAAAAACGGAGTTAGGAGATGAGAAATTGAAACAACTCCGGATGGAAAACTCTGGACCATGAAAAAATATGAACCTCAAGTTTTTTTTCGTCTTTTTAAAACCCGCCTCGTCATCTTTTCCGTTTTCCCTAGCGAGGTCTCCACCCTATTTCCATCATCTTTTTCATAAATTCGCATTTTTTCCCTCCGTCAGCTCGTGGAAATAATTATAATTGACAGATGCCATTATCTTGGTAAGCCACACCTTTGTACGAGGTAGAAAGGTTAGGGGTCACCAAACAAGACCAAACAGCCATTTGACTGTCAAATGCCTTTGAGTGCTGTCTTGGGCGCGACAAAGGAAGGTTTACTTTGGCCCTTAGTATTAGGTGGAGAGAAAGAGAGTGTGAGGGAGGGATGGAAGGAGGGAGAGTGAGAGAGGGGAGAGATAGAGTGAGAGGGAAGAAATTTATTCGCACACGAAATGTACAAAAACAAATGAACGCGAAAAAAGTTCCAGTCATGCAGCATGATCGTATGAGCGAATTTTCGTAAATTACCATTTTGTACACCTAATGTTAAATTGTTTTGAAATTTGAGGATTTTGGGCGCGAAGAAATTGTTAGCTATTAATTTTATGGCAAAAAACGTAAATAATCATATAATAATAATAATCTGCTATTCAAAAAGTGATTTTGGATTTTTAGCAGTTTGTAACGATTTTTTAGCAAATTTTGATGAAATTCAAGTATATTTTCATCATAGTTTTGTACATAAATTTTTGAATGTTGTATTTTATCGTTAATAAGTTTTATTTGAGTTATTTTATCCAAAAAATAAAAGATTTAACAATTTTTTTTTTCTTTTAGCCATCTTTAGTGATTTTTTCAGCACATTTTTTGAAATGTGACCAATTTAATGTGCTCAAAACGTACTGGCCAACAAGCTCATCCTTTCGTTTGGAAAGCTTGATTTTTTGGCGCAAGAACGGAATTTTTATCTCAATCCTAAGGAGAGTTATCATCTGGAATGACACACGCACACGCATATATATATATATATATATATATATATATATATATATATATATATATATATATATATATATATATATATATATATATATATATGAAAAGCGTTAAACTCGTTTCAGAATGTCTAAACCAGTCTTAGGCATGGCCAGAACTTCTGATTTCTTGGCTCTATAGCAATTAATTATCAAATAAACCATTATTGATTTATACCCACGCCTAACCCAATTGCTATCCTCTCAGACCTACACCCCAATCCGGTATCTCATTTACCCGCTATTGGATTGTATTCAATAAAATATACCCTGACAACAGCTTAGTCAGATCTCCTCCCTTTTAATACCCTTTTATAGGAGCTCCATAAAAGAACTAGGTATTAAAATTATTCCTGTGATTAATTTCTGTGTCTTACCTTAATCCCTAAAAATAATATTTGAATATATCAAAATATAGTATAGACAACAGGACAATTTATTAATCAAGATAATCATCATATTGTCACAGCTTTACCTTATTAAAACATAATTGAATTTTAATTTGTCCCTACTCTATTTTAAGGTGTCGATGGAATAATCGATTTTGTTTTAATTTTCAAGTTTATGCTTACATATACCAAAGAGGTTTTAACTTTAGTGCAAGAATTCGAAGAATGAAAGTGTCCTCCAATATCGACATTTCCACTTGTTTTGTGCATTTCGGTTTAGTGTCAATCTTGAGTGTTTGTGCCAATTCCTTGTCACGCCCAAAACAATAATACAAAATCATATTTATGTGTTTCCTATATTTTCCAACCATCTGTAATACCTCAAAATAATATTACACGCGAGTGTTTTCATCCTTCATCAAAACTATATATATATATATATATATATATATATATATATATATATATACATATATATAGTAGTAGTTGGGTTGCAGTTGGGAGCAGCATGGTGTCTTATAAAGTTTCGTCGCAATTGGTTGAGCAATGACTATTGCGCATGCGCAAAACTAAAATTGGTTGGCACAGGGTAATTTCTAGACGAATGGTCCAATTTTATGAAATTTCCACGCGTTGTTCGTGTTAACCCCCGGAATGTCTATCAATTCCATTACTCTTAGATGAATAGTTTAACGTGTGCGCATACGCTAACGTAATATTTCCCAAAACTTTGATTTCTCATGATCTATTATCGATCTGATTTCGTTTAAATTTGAGGGTATTTGGGTTCAAGAGTGGGAAGGTTTTCCCGTGAATTTTGTTGCGATTGATCGTAGTAATTATTGCGCCTGTGTTATCCTGAAATTGTCTGTTACAGACGAAACTGAGAATAATAAATTTTGACAAAATGGTTAGGGGTTGTGCCGGCTGTAGGTCGACCAGAGGTGGTCTGCGTTCTGAGGGCGAATTCTGCGGAACTACCTGTCGCCTATCATTTAAATATTGGCGCGTACAATTTTTTCAAAATTATTTCCTTCAAGAGTGTCTTTATTTCCCTCCGTTCCTCTGCGGGAGTATCTGCTCTCAAACTCGAACTTCTATATTTTTAAATGAAAGATGCGTAAATTGTATTCAGGCTTCTTACTTTTTCCAATATAGTAGACTTCACAACCTTCCCGGAATGTGAGGAGGGAAAAGCATCACTCTTTCCTTATTTAGCGTTGGTATTTCGTGGTGCACGGCCTTCCCGGAAGGTTATGGGAAGAGGGGGAGAAGGGGTCTCTCGCTCCTTTATTCTAAGAATCCCTTACCAGTGAATCAATAATAGAAGAATTAAAAACATTCACTTTCTTTCACTCTATTCACGCTTATGAATACGGATAGATTGTTGTTACAACATGCACTGACAAACATTCTCGGAACTCAAAGCAAAGAAAACTCGGCGCTGACCCCCGGTTACCGCTAGTTACATACTTTGAATGAAATTATTGAAACATAGAATGTGTTTTAGCTCACGCGTTTCACATAAACCCGTGAAACCCGCACATAAGAATGACTCAGATTTTGCGCTTTATCTTATCACTAGATGTCAAGTTGTTTTATTTATTTATCACCATTGAAACCTCCTCGTCATAAGTCTTTTACGATAAAACCTAATATCTCTGTGAGTGTCTGAGATAATATTCATAAAATTCTGAAAAATGACTCGTTTTTTTAAATTTTAATATTAGGTATTCGTTATTCAACATAGTCGACGTAATTTCCTGATTATTACCTTCACTTCGGCAGTGACCTGCAGTATTACATCACATTCCGCACCCAACATCACGAGTCACCACCCATTTGTCAATATCTACTGTTATCAGCTGAGGAGACAACATATTCGAATGGATCAATATTATATTGAAAAGAACGTTCAATACCAATGAATGTAGAAAAACGCCTGCCAAGTTGGAGAGGCAGTACAGCATTCTCTCTTACGGCAGTGTTGGGCATAATCTTATCGTCGAATACGAATACGATTGTAATCGCGATAATTACTCGTTGATTCTGCGTCAACTGCAATTATATTCGTATTCTTGTAATTGTATTCGTCTGTCGGCGATTACACGAATACAACCCATAAAACTGCGTCACAATCATCAATTTCAATAGGGCGTCCCTCCTATAATATGCGAAGCCTTGCTAATATAACTTACCTAGCTTCAGAGGGACGTCCAATTGAAATAGATTTGAGACAAACAGGCAGGGCTCCAATCGTTGAATTGGCTTTAAGGATGTCCCTCTGAAACTAGGTAATATTAGCAAGGCTCTGTATATTATAGGAGGGACGCCCTATTGAAATTGATGACCGTGACGCATTTTTATGGGTTGTATTCGTGTAATCGCCGACAGACAAATACGATTACACGAATACGAATATTATCGCAGTTGACTCAGAATCAACGAATAATTACAATCGTATTCGTATTCGACGATAAGATTATGCCCAACACAGTCTTACGGTAACATGGGCATACAGAATAGTTGGAGAAAAAATGCGTTAAAATTATTGAAATTGATGAACCTAATAATGATTCAACTCACCAATATTGACCGAAAGTACCAGTTTTCACTCTGGTATTGCATTTTACATTTGCGCATGCGCTCACGCCACGGTGAAACGTATACTGGGAACATACCAACCTATTGATTTATTTAGAACGGGTTAAAAGCCCAATATAAAAAGTGAATACAATTAAAGTTCGAATGTACAAAATGAATGCAAAGAAAAGTACATAAGGATTGACGAGTCAAAGCATAATTAAAAAGAGAATGAATGCCAATTATTATTAATAATAATAATACTAATTTTTTTCAAATTTTTTTAATTTATGAACTTTTATTAAATGTCATTAATATATGCCAAATTTTGATCTCTTATAAGCCTTATCTATTAGTGATTATTATTATTATCCAATATTATATATTACCTATTATTGTTATTATTATTATTATTATTACCTAATATGATCTATTATTAATTATTAATTACAAGACGCTGGAGTATAATATGCACATTTCCCGGTCGATATTGCTGTATGGAATGACGCGAATGTTGGAAGCAGTGAACCGGATGGAAGCATTTGAAACGCGGCTGTTTCGTCGAATGCTTAGAATCCCATGAACCGCCCCAGATGAGCGATGATCCTGAAGCACAATTTAATATCTCGGGAGTTAGTGACCAGCTGTTTCCACAAAAAGCTGGAAACGTAGACACCCATCGAGCAATGAGCAAAAATATTATCTTGAGTATTTTTAAATGAAATCAGATAAAATTCTAAGAATGCAGACACCAACCGCGCAGTTCTCTACGAATATTAGTTTTCGGTCGACGATTTTTCAAAGTTTTGACAAGAAGCTATGTCATTGCGAGATGTCGGCGAGGAAACTCTCAGAATGTTCGAGTTGAATTTAAAAATAATAAACGCAACATTTTCAGACCAGTGGGTATCCCTATTAAATTATTTGCCTTCATTATTAAAAACGATCAATCGTGCTGACATCCTAATGTCATTAAAGTTGTGGTCATACGCGCGTGGCTCCGTCGGTGTTATTTTACCGCATTCATGAAACCTGTCAGGTTATACCCAACAGTAGACCAATTATTTTCTGACAAAATAAATAGAAGGAAAACAAAATAGCATACCTCGACCTGGACAACTACTGACATCTCGTTATAGTTTTCATTACGAAAATGACTTATGTATGCCCTGCCTCAACACAACACCGGCCGATGACAACAAAGGTCTTTTTCCCGTAATAAATCTAAAGGGTAATTTCCGCTACTAGCAAAGGCGTCGCTAAACAATAATATGAAATTTCCATCTGAACCAAAGGATTTCTTAACTCAAAAAAAGGGAACTAAAAATAAGAGAAAATGTGTAGTATCACGTATAAATGCTACCTGCATCCTACAGTTGATATCTATTGCTTAATAGTAGATACCTATTTAATGCATGTAACACTTCTGTAAAATAATTTTCATTTGAGTTGGTATACGAAAATTTGGAGCATATCATTTGTAGTAAGACCGCAATATTACTCATAGAATAAGACAATCATTATTGGAAACTTAAAGAATGTGTAAATGACCTGAAAAATCTTCCAGATATTATTGAAAGCACAAAGCGATTTGCCCATTAGTAAACCGAAAGGTAGGTAAATGATGATTTTTTCCCATAACAACGCGAGCCGAAAGAGGTTCTTGACAACTCACAATAATTCACACACTTGCACTGGATTTCCATGGCTTGAAACACAAAAATAAATATTGAAAAGGAACCAAAAAAAAAAATAAAAAGTGCTAGCAAATAGCAGAACAAAATCCAGATACCGGCCCACAGCCATAACGATTGAAAAAGATCAATCTTTTATTCGTGAGGAGTTCACTACAAAAATATCGCAAGGTGATTGGTAGACCGCGAAAAAGTGTAGCCTACGTTTACTTTACTAGGACGCAGAGTGGGGCATTATTTAATTAATTTTTCAGTTCAACTGACGCTTTAACTAATTATTGTAATTAGTTAATTAGTTAGCACCCATAACTAAATTTGATAACCTAGTTTATTGGGGTAACTAGCGTTGTAATTGATAACTGTGACTTCAATTTATCAGTTATGGCTAAAAATTCACCTGAAATAGTTTTGAAGTATGTTACAACCCTCAACTAATAGATAATTTTGGAGAAATTAGTTAACTAAGAACTAATAAATTATGGTTGTTTGGTTATTACTTACACGTAGATGAAACTACGAGTAATAATAACTAAATTTGTTGCACGCAATAAAAATAACAAGTAATTCATTTATTCAAAATTTAGTTGCTCCAATAACCAATAGCTACTTTATTTTCATTCATTATTCGCACAAATAATAGCTAATAGTTAACCTTTATTGTTGAAAACATCAAAATCGAAACCAGCCAAAATGTAGCGGGGAATTTTCTTTGCGCAACATGACTTTATGTGGTAGTTTTTATGTAAATCGACGTAGGTTTTGCATGTATAATAACCCAAAAAATCCAAATATGTTCACTATTTTGGCGCATCTATAAGAAAATAAAAAAATAAAATAAATAACATAAAAAAAAGAATTTCTCATATTCTTCAGCTCAAAGTTACAGCTATGTCACCTTCGGTTTCCGCCACTTACAAGTAAATTCGAAAGCAAATTATTTCGCGTGAATATTGACAAAAACTAATTAGTTATTAGTTACTAGTACTAACTAAATTGTGTAACTAAATTAGTTGTTAGTTACTTGTGGTAAATAATCGAATAATCGGATTAATTACCATGGAAATAATAACTAATAGATAAATTATTCGTAGTTATTATTCGCCGTAGTACTAAATAATTTAGTTGTAGTCAATAATTAGCCGTAACTACTTTTAACCAACACTGTTAGGACGCCTAAAACTCGCCTTCCGAACACCAAATCGATCTAACTAATCATAATGATATGTTTCCTAATTAGTAATCCCTGTTTCTATCCATGTTCGGTAGCGGGAAGCAGTGAGTGGGTGCGAATTTCCGGGCGTTTTCAAAAATACTTATCGGGAAATTCCGTTGTTGTTTTAGAAGTTGTAGGCGCTTACTTTAGCCTATCCTAGTACTACTCTGTTACTGACTGTTGTAATAATCAGACAAGTTTATAAGGATCCTAGTATGGCGTATTGCTCTCCATCCATTATGGGAAATTTCAGTGGTAAAAGAGATTTGCATCGTGGCTGTACAACATCTGAAGCAAAAAGAATTCAATCGTGCAACTGACCTGTTCGACCTACCGCAAGACGGAAAGAAGTTTGCTGGACTGATCGCTAACGCCTAGAACAGATCGCCACGATGAAGTGGTGTGCGTTAGGAAACTCACAATTGCGCATTTGTAAGCGCTTCTAATGAGCAGACCGTTATAAAATGTATTTATAGCAGACTTCGTAGAGAGTAATCCGCACAGTACCTGACAATTTCATCAGATTCGGACGAATAGTTTAGGTGTTTAGTCACTAATTTTACGTTTTCTAATGCGCAGTAGCCATACTGGACCCAATCACAATGAAATAAATGAGAAATCACGTTGAGTCCATTGTTTGGCTTTCCTCCCTTTTCAATCGTGAGAGATGTAGACGTTTCAGGAAACGTTTCTATCGGTATGAAGGGAACTGACCAGCTATAGTAAAAAGTTACAGTCAAGCAGCATGATCGTATGAGCGTTTTAACATGGAATCATGTTTTAGCGATGGATCTATAAAGTGACATGAAAGTAACGTTAATAACCCCTTGCGAGGCCCGATGGGCCGAGTTTTCGTTATATTATCGTACAAATTTATATTACACTGTTTCGAAAATGAATGACTTTGAGGGAAAATAAATCTTTAATTACCAATTTGATGGCACAAAACTCGTTCTAAATAATATTCTGCTATTCAAAAGGATATTTGGGATATCCATATAGTCATGGCGCAAGTAGGTACTCAATATGCTGTGTCCACCGCAGCTTCGGTTATTCATTACAAATGACCTACTAGTAGTAGAAACCAGATGAATAATGAGTTTTATGCTCAATGACGAACTTTTTTTTTCAACATGCTGTCCAATTCTTGGCATAAAATCCAAAGTTAACTAGTGAATTTCGTATAGATATTTGTTTACTTTAAATCTTACACAGCGATCAAATTCGAAAATTGCATCGTTTTCAAGGTATAAGGAAAAAGTGAAAAAAGTTCATTTTTGAAACAGCAATTTTCGAACGTACGACACACTCGGATGAGGTGGAAACCTCAAATTCGGATGTTGCGCCTCGGAAAACATAATAAATTGTATAAAAAAAAAAAATTAAAAAAAAGTCTGGGGTTTTGTGTTGAAAACGCCCTTTTTGAAACGTTGGTTACTGAACTATAATAAGTAAGTTTTAGTTTGTTATGCGATTATCCTATTTGCAATATTTGTCTTGATCCATGAAATAATGTGAGCTAAAGATGTAATAAATAAACTTAGAAAATAGAATAAATAAATAAAACCAATTAATGATGAAAAATACACAATAATAACATTAACTAAGTAAAATTAACATGAATGACCAGTTAGGAATTTAATTATTCGAGAGGTCGAAAATTCTGGAGGAAATTCTCTATCCTGCAAATACCTACTTATTGTTGTGAGTGAATTGGTTTCGCTGTTGGCTACCATATTGGATTCTCGGAATAGTGTTTAGTTTGGAGTCATTAGGTAATGTTATTAATTTATTAGTGAGATGAACAGCGTGATTGAAATGCTTCAATAAGCATAATAACGGCCTACACTTCACGTCGAATACATACCTACGTAGCGACGAATTACGCTTGTATTAACGGTACCTACACCTGATTAACATAATTAAACAACTCCGTTCGGTAATAACACCCATTGTAATATATTTACGTAAACTTGCATGTAGGTTCACTTCTATCGCTCTTGTCAGTGAGTGTAGGTAGGTATAGATCAGTTGACTTCTTTATCATCAAGTATTCCTACCTATGATATTTGTACATGTGTAAGTATCTGATCAAGTACTGATCATATTAGGAGATGGTTAGGAGCTATAGGGATGTAGCTATATTCGGAGATAGCTCTTGTCATCAGTTTTCAGTCGCTTAACTCTTCATAATCGATACCTTCTCCGATTGCTTATTGGGCGAGAAAGTGTGTTACTGGAAATTAATATTGTTCAAATCAATAATATAGTGAAGTAAATATGCTTCTCATTCAATTCGAATTTAGGTTTTAATAACGCTATAAATTTTATTGGAACATTTCGACATGGTCCTATAATCTATACCTATTAGTATTGATCGGTGGCTGTGGTTCTATGTGTTTTTGGATAAGGCGTGCACGTTTAAACGCCTAGACCGATTTTAATGCGGCTTTTTGCAAAATTATCAGCAAGTTCTTGAGACAGCTTTTAGCCGTATTAAAATTCTATAAACCTTCTAAATCAACAGCATTCTAAGTCGGAAAAAGCCTAACAAAACCACAATAAATCAGGGAAGTTCACATCGAAATTAGGGTAAAGACACCAGTTTATTGGCGGCCTCCTTCTTTAAGTTCGTTTATTATTACACACATGTCTCTGATCTCGTTTCAAGTGCTCCTGTTCGTTAACCTAACTAATACAAAAGGCATTGGCACAAAAGGGGTTACATTGTATTGTAACCATAATGAAACCTCACAGTTCCGTTCGAAGTGATCGTGCCGTCCCATGTGGGTCAAAACCACCTGTTCCTTGTGAAAACGGTAAGCAATCCACCTCTCATTCTTAAGGATTTAACGTGTTTCCACTTTGTTTTGGTCCTCCTATTTTGATATTTCCTTAATCTGCGATTATCTAGTAGTCGATTGGTGCCATAAAAATCAAAAAACTCGGGAAAGCAATAATATTTGTGTGGCTAGTAACTGAATCCTTCCCAGAGCAAGGTTGTCACTTATTAGCCGGGCGACTAGTAATTGAAACCAGGCTCGGATTTCACTCCTCAATGATTAGCAAGTTGTTAAAATATTCGAGATTTTGGTTTTTATCTAAGAACTATAGCCGCTCCGGCTCGCTTCGCTCGCCTCCATGTCCAGCCGGGGGGGCAAGAGGTGTATTAAAATTGAAACATGTAGGGGATGTTGCTCGCTTCGCTCGCTCGGTATGGCTGTATATGCGTTGGAAAAACCTCGTTGAAATCCGATGTGGGTATGGAATGTTACTCACTCCGCTCGCTCGGTATGGGATGTATAGATGCGATGGGATACCTATATTGGGATACCATCAAGACCAACAGCCCATGTTACAATATGTCAGGAAGTTATACTGCCCACACAACTTGGCAGACGTTTTTTCTGTTGGAAATTGCTTACAAACAAATTAAATCTTATAAAACTACGTGGAACCACGAAAAGTTTATTAGATTTGATAAAGATAGGCCAATAATTATTGCTGCGTAACCACAATATTTTTGCGTATAATTTGCTGCGCTTTCTTTGTGGGACCACGAAAAGTTTCGTTTTAAGGACATTTCAATTCTTCAACTAATTCTATACGTCCGTTATACAATATGTGAGGAAGTTATACTGCCCACCTAACTTGGCAGACGATTTTTTCTGTTGGAAATTACTTACAAACAAATTAAATCTTATAAAACTACGTGGAACCACGAAAAGTTTATTAGATTTAATAAGGATAGGCCATGATTTTATCTGCGTAGAAGGGCTCTCCTTTTCACCGTCTATTATTCCGCTGAAATGTCTTTCAAACGGGGAGGATCCTTTCTCCGAGAGGTTCCGAATACAGAGTTCAGAGAAACTACGTTTCGAGGGAATAAGGTATAAAAACCAATGTTTTCGTCTACATTTTCGTTCACTGCAATCGGAAAAAATAATTTCATGTCTCGAAACTCGCTTGGGATCAAATTGGAACTTCAACGAACATTTTAAGACCAACCCGAGAAAAAACCGTCGGTGTTTACTCGGTCTAAGGTGGAAAAAGCCATTGCGGGGAACGAATTTTTTTCGTCATTTTCCGCAATCTTTTGCTGATTTCTCCGGGAAGACAGTAATCTTTTAGCGGTTTTGACGACGCATCGTGTTGTACGGGTCCTGAAACGTAACTTTGTCGCTTACATACGAAGTGCTTTGGATCAAATTAATGTGGCAGCAGATGGATGATCGGGCGCTATGGGAATAAGTACAAAAGAATCACGTTCAAACGTAATATTCAGATTTTACGGAATTCATGTTGAAGGCAGTGTAATGGAGCTTAAATCTCAGGAGTGTTACCCTATTATTGTACCGTAATATCAGGAGTGTTACCCATCCTTGGTCACACTCCTGAGAGGTAACACTCATGAGAATTTCCAGTAAATTAAAGTCGTTCGTTGGAGGGGTGGTAGGAGGGGAGGGCAGGAGCCACCACCTGGAGATGTAAAGGAAGAGGAGGAGGAGGAGCATGACCCGTTTCAAACTCTGGGTGAAGGGGACTTTATAAATACCTGCTGTATTCATTCTGTTACTTAAGCAGAATCCTTCTTGTTCGTTATTGAAGTGTGAAGTCCGGTGTTTCGACATTCTTCTCTGTTTGATAGATAGAACTCATTAGGATCCTCTGTTTATGAATTATGCTAGTACATTGATAATTAACCATTATTTACAAGTTGATCGCATACGCTTGCATACGAGTCTGCAACACATTGGGACATTTTATGTCTTTAGTTGCAGACTCGTATGTGTTGCAGACTCGTATGCAAGCTCTAAGAGCCACTCAGCTGATCCAGACCCTGGGCATCGTCAAGTAATGTCCTAAAGAGGCTACATATACGAAATTACAGCTTCCTAGAGTGTAAAGTATAGAAATTACCTACCTATTAAAATGATTCAACCACCACTTCACAAATCAAACCGCTCTCGCAATATTCGGATCACCTGCTATAAATAAAATCATCGAAACATCAGTTCAATGAAATCATCAGAAATTAACAAGCGGTTGCAATCATGTTCACAGTATCAATTATTGAAAATGATCACCTGTGTGTAAACAATTATTCATATAACCATGGTCATAACTCAGCTTGCTGGCCACGCACTTCGCAGTAGTTAACATAATATGGTTGGATAAATCGAGAGCTTTCGAACGAATGGTCAACGGATTTTGTGGGATGAAAAACGACGAAGTACCATTTCCCTAGCAACGACTCGGTTGTAAGCGGAAATCATCAGAAATTTTTCATAACGCTTTCTTCGTCACACTTTTTGAGTTATGTACCATAGTAAAGACATAAAAGGTCAAAAAACGCGCATTAAAAGAGGCTCCCACCCCCCTTCCCCTCCAGATTCGGGAAGGAGTAGAAAATTTTAAAATCGCCCATACACTATTTCCGAGAAATCCAAGAAGATCCCCCCCAATCGTAGACTCCCCCCAATTGACCGTACATTGAGGCGACCGACAAACAAACGGAGTTTCGTTTTCAAATATAACAGAGATTTCATGTTTTTTTAATATTAAGAAAATACATAAGTGTTATTTTGAAATTTCCAGCGTTATTCTTCCCATTAACTCATTCTATACTATTTCGCTTACTAACAAATAACCAGCCTGAGTATGGGGTGACTAATTTGAGAGTAACAGTTGATATTGATAAAGTTCACAATATGATAATTATGGAGTTAGGCCTGGGCGGCCCGGGGTGGTGGCTATATAGGCGATATCGCTCGCTCCAGGGCTACTGTTAAATTTAGCAGATTGGGGAACCTTGTCCACTTGTTTCAAAGTGTCTTCACTAATGAGCGAGTATTTGGAGAAGCCTGTCAGGTGTTAATAGGTAGAATTGGTTGGCCGTTTGTGAGCCTCCCAGCTTTATGTGTGACACCTGACACTCCTGTTATAGTGTCAATTTCCTTGCATGGGAACAAGAGAGGAGACCCCTCTAACCCACCCTAGTGGCAGAATTAGGAACCTTATCCACCTGTTTCAGAGTGTCTCCACTCTAATTAGTGGGTGTTTGGAGAACCCAATCAGGTGTTCTGTCCGACTCGGAAACAGGAGGACAAGGAACAGGTTGCACTGCTCCACAACACTAATTAATGAAGATGTTCCGAACTGCACATGTGAAACTATCTTTATAAATGAAGATAACCATAAGTAGGTAGGTACATACCTGAAGTAATTAACGCAATGGGACCATACACGGGTTGTATGCTGTATCCAGTTCAACTCGATCGTGGCTGGTAATAAACAAGGTTAACAATTTATCTAATAATAAAAAAATCCATGTTAGTCACTTTGTTCGTGTTTTATGCGCAGCGACCACATTCATCGACCACACTTGGGGATCCTCCACCCCTCCACATGCGAAATTCCGGTGATATTCGCAAATTAGACAGCGTCAAGCGTCAAACAAAGAAAAAGAAAAAACGCTGCAAATTATTTCACAAAGGTTTATTATATTTTCAATTGAGTATGATCGTAGTTTTAGTTGGCTAGCGTACGTCATAAGGCCCGTCCAGACTCCTCGGCGTGTCCTACTTCGAGTTGCCACAACCTATACTTCTATAATTATATACGCATGTTTATATTTCTCGATTTGAGCTCCTATCTATTCAAATAGTTATTGCCTTAATAATATCATTATCTAAGTACGTACGAAAAGTCGAGAGGATATGTTATTAAATATGCGTAGGAAAAGCTTTGGTATTAACACACAAATATGACCTTGAAAAAAACATATTCATGCCTCGAAGGAACGCCGGCGCCGTACCCACCACAAAGTGTCGCGGCGCCGGCGCCTCCTCTCACTCCACCCCCGCTCCCTCCACCCCCGCTCACCCCCCTCTCCACCCACCGTGACCCCCTGCCAAGCGTGCCAGGCGTGCGCGCATCGAAAAAAATCTATGTTAGTCTATTTGTTCGTGTTTTATGCGCAGCGACCACATTCGTCGATCACACGGCGGGGGATCCTCCACCCCTCCACATGCGAAATCCGGAATTCCGGCGATATTCGCAAATTAGACAGCGTCAAGCGTCAAACAAAGAAAAAGAAAAAAAAAAAAAAAAAAAAAAAGATTCGGACTCACAATTTGAATGCTTTTCTTTAATTTCGACGTGAAAGAATTGTGATGTGGGAAAAACATCAATACCTCCCGATGGATTTAATGATTTAACATAAGTACATTCCACGTTCTAGAGAATATGATTCCATCTGTTAGGCTGCAGTTAATTCCGGGCAGACATACCACGAGATTTCTATATTAGTAAGTGTTGATGCTTGAGTGCATGTTTGTTTTGCAATTATATATGTTGCTTATTGGCAGGAGATCTTAGGGTGAACTTGTATAACACAAGTAGTAAACTACTATAATAATCTTCCTTTTTCAAAATTAATTTTACTTTTCTCTGCTTTTCATCTGATGGAGAATGAAGAACATTGTTGTTAAAATTAAGGGGGCAATTTAAAACACAGAGAAGGCATTAGAGCAAGGGGGATGAAACTACTGTATGGTGTTAATGATTCTCCCATAGAGTAGTTTTTTTCTTACTGTTCTGGTTTAGTTTTTCCTCGAATATAATTATGTAGTGATCTGAGACTGGTTATTCTATTATTTTGATCTATAATAAAGTACTGTGTTGTTAATTGATAATAATCCAAATCGTCTTATTGTTGCAGTGCGTGGATAATTACCCTTACCTCAACAGATGTCCCTCGGGGTTGTACTTCGATGATATCAACAAGCTCTGCACGTTCAAGACTGAGGCCCGCTGTGGCCCGCTTCCTACCAGTGAGTCCACTAAATTATTACCAATATAATATTAAATGAAGGTTAGGTAAGCGTGTAGTGTACATACATTTATAACAGGAGGAGGGGTATAATTGCTGGTTGTTCCGACTGAATGTCATCCATGGCAGCCAACATCTAACCATTTACACATCAACTTTCCTTCGACCACTAGGCTTGTTGAGGAAGATCCTGAAAACATCCCAAGCACAACTATTCCTTCCCCGTTGAGGTTGTTGAAAAAGTAAACAAGAAATGAATGGGGAATACAAAATCTAATTAAGGGCACTTGGTACCCCCCCAAAAATGGCGAAATCCGTGACCCATTATCTCGGCACTCGTTGGGCCGATTTCGATGATATTTTTTTTAACTGATAGATCTAGTAAAGATCTAAAAATCTGCGGAATCAGATTGAAAAAATATTAATTTGCCGCATCACAATATTGAAGCCAATTTCGGAAATATCGGGTGGTATTTCAGGTAACTTCGATTATCTGTCCCGTAATTACAATAACTTATTTCGATAAGCTATTCCCGTAGATTTTTGCAGTAGGTTGAGAGGTAACTTCCTAAAGAAATTAAAATGAATTCGGTTCAGTAGATCCCAAGATATAAGGACAGATTCGCAAAAATGTGCTACTTTTCAGGAGAGGCGAAAAACGAAAAAGTAACGATATTCGCGCTTCTGCGACGTTTTGGTGAACTAATATGTCTTGAATATGTGTGAATGAGTTAGTAACCTCACTGACTTCACACAGTCAGAGCATAATACCAACGAAACAACCAACCAGAATGATAAGATGATAACAATGATAAAATTGGTTGGCTGAATTTGAAGAAGCAGGGGCGGCCGACTATGACGCGGGCAACTTCTAAGCTGATTTATGAGACTTTTCAATTTTGTAAATATTACATGTAATATATTATCTTATTCAGGAATGAATCTAGTTTTATTTAAGACCAAAAAAAAAATTTGTTTTGGGGTACCAAGTGCCCTTAACTGGAGCTTTGAATCAACATTCAGCGCAAACCGGGGTGCAACCCCCTTCTACTTCTATGGCTGCCTCGCCTATGTACATAAGTGTTCCTAGATTTCATTAGACAGGCAAGAGGCTTCTATAAACCCAAAGATTTATGCCATCTATTACTAGTTGATTTAGAAATGTATATTAAAAGTCATTCATCTTTACAATTTTACTTTTACTATATTTACGGGCTTCAGCGCATCTTCTTCAGTTATGAGTATGGGTCTCACGATGGGTAACATTTATGAATGGATCATCGATGTGTATCACCTGGGAACTCAAAGGTTGAACATGCTTCAATTAATAGTAAACATATACATGTAGCAGGAAAAATTAATTGTCATTTGCTAACTATGTTACTTAAAAACAGTATTGACAAGTAAAACCTCAGAAATGTTTAGTAATCAACAAAGTAGTAGTCTTACATCATACGTACCAACTTGGGAAAAAAACGCGATTTGATCAAAGAATAATTAATCCTCTTCCAAAATAATAGTTATAGGTAATCAATAAAGGTAATAGTTGGGTTAATTTTGGGTGTCCACGCTTCCTCCACCAACCACGCACCCGTAAAGAGTTGGTCCTTCAAGATATAAGCGGCCTTGATATTTTGGCCCGATTGAAGTCTGCCAAAGCTCTTTCAAACTAGGTTCGATACCTTCCAATGTTTGTATCTGACTCTTTTCATTAGCTTGTTCCAAGCCAAATCTTCAGTTTTGTATAATTTTGCATATAAAGTTAGCAGAAACGGCGTTTAATGGTGAAAAATGTGGAAGAATTTGAGCTGAAACGTAATCCATACAAACCTTGGAATGTTCTCTGATTCGGATGAGTGTTGGTTGACTTCAATCGGACCTCAGGTCTGAATCGGTTCACAATGAAGGTCTGCGATATATATAACGTAAAGTAATGAGAAAAGTTGTACCTAAAGGGTGAAAGTCGTGACAAGGGAAGGAGAAGACTCGTCCAAAATTATCCCAAAGTTTGGTGGGCAATAATGCAAGGTGTAGGAATATTGAAAATATAGAAGGTGTCCGATTCGGTAATTTTTGCTACAAAGCCATATCGTAATGCATCTGTTTTGAGAATGCAGTGAAAGGTGTTCTCACTCAGAATGGATTATATAGCATTTCCAAGCCAAATGAAACCTTTTCCAAGTCAAATGAAACCTTTTGCAAGTCAAATGAAACCTTTTCCAAACCAAATGAAACCTTTTCCATATCAAATGAAACCTTTTTCAAACCAAATGAAACTTTTTCAAAATCGAATGAAACTTTTACCAAACCAAATGAAACCTATTGAGAAAAACGTCCAGTCATGCAGCATGACCCCATGAGCGAATTTTTGAAGAGATCTTCGACATTTCAGTCGCTACATAAGAGTAGTTCAATCTGAATTTGGACAATGTTTCATGCAACTTCATTTTTACAACTGGCGAACGGCATTATTTCGATTTTTGACTGATTTTTCAACTTTGAAATTATTGAAAACTTGATACATATTCTTATAGGAAATTTTACGCTGATTCCGAATATACCACATGTTAGTATGCTGAAAAAATTATTTCGCACAACAAATCGCAAAAAACAGGCTATTTTGAAAATTTTGACTACATTTTTGAAAATTTCAACCCGAAGATGTAATCCGATCATGCTGGCCAACGAACTTGAACTTTCGTTTTGTGTCCTTAACATTTTAAAATTTGTTTGAAGTTTCTAGCACAATTCTATGGACAGTTATCGTCTGGAATGACACATACATAAAAAAATGCGTTAAACTTCAGAATATGATTCAGAATAGCCTGAAACGGATTTCTGCATAAAATTTTTTCAAAAATTCACATTCTACAAATTTTGAGGCGAGAACAATAGCTTAATTTTCTTCAAAAATTCGCTAATGAGTGAACTGAGGTACCTAGATAGGTAGGTACCCTGCAAGTTGCAGGTAGATGCAATTGTACCTATCATAGAAATACGTTGACAAAATGAAAATTCGATGAATTTAAGACATAGGATTACCGAAGTGGATCTCACCTTAGTAGAATAGGAAACAAGTAAGTTTGAGAAATTTCTGACTGTTGAATGTGAGTGCCTATCTAGGTACCTCAGTTCACTCATTTTCTCAATAGGTTTCAATTGGTTTGGAAAAAGTTTCATTTGATTTGGAAAAGGTTTTATTTGGTTTGGAAAAGGTTTCATTTTGGTTTGGAAAGGTTTAATTTGACTTGGAAAAGGTTTCATTTGGCTTGGAAATGCTATATTATCAAAATATCATCCCAGAACCTCTTTACCGATGAACACCCGTTTCCGAGATATCGGTTCTTTAGGATATTTGTGTCTTATATTTTGAGAATAGGTTTAACAAGATGTAAAGAGTGAATGCACCGGCAAGTAGTACCTACTTGCTGTTTTTTTTTTTTTTAAATTTTTTTAACACAAGAAAAATTAGGTAGACTTCTCGAGATAGAGAGTTGGTATTTATGCACTAGGGTTATTGAATATTTATGGTATAAATTCGTTCACGTTTAAGGGAAAATGGGAGCCGAATAAATGAGAGCTTAAGACTATGACATCGCACTATGACATCTGCCATCAACATTTATTACACGAATTTACAAAAAAAACCTTTCTGTCCTTAATTTGCTTTAACATTAAACTCTAACGTTTCTCCCCAAGAACTGGGGCTTCTTCAGGAAGAAGAAAATTCAAAATTGTAAAATATCTACTTACTTATAGTTTTCATTTTGTGATAGAAAGTTTTCTTTATGTCACAACGAAAATTATAAGTAAGTGCCCAGATATTTACAATTTTGAATCTTTGCCTCACTGAAGAAGCCCCACTTCCTATGGAGGAATTTTAAAGTTTAACAAAAAATGAAAAAAAAAAAAAAAAAAAAAAAAAAAAAAAAAAAATTGGGTGTGGTTCTTCTTAGCTTCCTCGTTTACCTATCATCATCTTCCAACTACCATCCAAATTTAAGTGAAATCGAACGACGAGAGAGTGTAAAGATGGAACATGATGGAATTTACGCTTGCGCATCTGCAAAATGAAGTATTGATTTGGCAACAATGAAACTGATAGGGGACCGTCTACACCCTAGCCCGCATCCCTAAAAATTTCATCCAGATCGGATGAAAACAGTGGAAAATACACTGTCAAGGAAATGGCACATGAGCTTCCTCGTGACCTTCACAGTACGTCACCATTAAATTACCTATCATCATCTTCCAACTATTGCCATCCAAGAAATTTTTGTTTGGGCCTGCGCAGAGGCTAAGCGAAATCGAACGACTAAAAATTTGAAGAGACGCATGCGCAGAGCGTACCGCTAATGCAATTAGGATGATTGTCTTATGGGACCTCAAGGGACCTTACCCACATCATCCCTGAAAATCTGACCGAAATCCGTTCAACATTGACCGAGCTATGACCGTCTCAAGGAATTCACGTTAGCGCCTGCGCAGAGGCTACCGTTGATTCTATCATGATGAAGTTGATAGGGGACCATCTAGGGCTTAACCCGCACGATCCCTGAAAATTTGGTTAAAATCGGATCAAAATTGTGGAAGTTATGGCTGTTACAAGGAAATGTGGACGGATGGAATTTACGCTTGCGCATGCGCAGAATGAAGAATTGATTTGGCAACAATGAAACTGATAGGGAACCGTCTACTCTCTTGCCCGCACATTCCCTAAAAATTTCATCCAGATCGGATGAAAACTGTGGAAAATAAGCTTGTTACAAGGATCTTATATTGGCGCATGCGCAGTAGTTATTAATCATGCAATCATGTTAAAACTGATGTAAGATGATCAAATTGCCATCCCCAACCATCATCCAAATTTGAGCAAGATCGAACGACTAGGGAGTGAGAAAATAATGCTTGGTAGAATTTACGTTTGTGGATGCGCAGAGTGAGAAACTGAAATGAAACTTATAGGGGACTATCTACACACTAGCCCGCATATTCTCTGACAATTTCATCCAAATCGGATGAAAACTGTGGAAAATAAGCTTGTAACAAGGATTTGCGGACACACGGCAGACTCACACACACACAGACACGGAACCAAAGTTGTTCAGAATGGTCTAAAACGTATTATTGCGAGTGGAAATTTCGATTTTGGAGAACAAAAATTTTGTTTTCTCCCGAAAGTGAAAACAATGCTTTTGCTACCTTTAAGTAGACTTGGAAGCAATAAAATAAAATAAAATAACAAAAACAATTAAAGAAGGCCTGTTTTTTGTTGTTGTTGTTTTTTGTTTGTTGTTATAATTCGAACTGTCCAAATAAAAAACGTCACATCAACATTTATTGACAATATTTCAGCTCCCGCGCCAAGCACAGAGCCTACGACTGATCTGGCAACGAAGTGTGACACCAGTGAATGCCAACTGCCTTACTGCTGGTGCTCGCGAGATGGCACTCTCATCCCTGGTGGTCTGGACCCCGAAAAGGTGAAAAGTTGGTACAATAGTCGGACATTAGATGATAGCAGTTCACTGTAGTCAGGGCCGCCAAAATTTCTCAACTTTATCGGTCTAAAAATTCCATCTACATTTAGTGAATTTTTGTAAAAATGTAACTTATTTCGAATTTAAAATTAGAACAACAATATGAAAATTTAAAATGAAAACAGTGATACTTACTATTTTTCGCGGAACTCCGAATTGAGGCACTCGGAAACGATTTCTAGATTTTAAAGCTTTTATATATAGGTATTTGTCTCCAAAGGATTGAGTTCAAAATTCCGTTATTGCAAAAAAAAAAAAAAAAAAAAAAAAAAAAAAAAATAAAAAAAAAAAAAAAAAAAAAAAAATCGAGCATTCGAAAGGAAGAACATTCTAGTCATGCAGCATGATCTTACGAATGAATTTTCTTAAATTATCGTAATACATTTGGGTTAAATTGTTTTGAAATTTGAATTCATCGTGTGCAATGAAATTGTTGAATATAAATTTTATGGCAAAAAAACTTATCCTAAATAATAATCGCTATTAAAAAATAAGTAAAAAATTAATCTAGCTTTTTAAAAAAAAGTTTTTATCAATTCTTTTGCACGTGATAATGTAATTTAAGTATATTTTCAGCACAATTTTGTGCATAACGTTTTAACGTTTTAGTTTATAGTTGGTAGGTAAACTTTATTTGAGTTCCTATTATTGCGCTCAAAAATATAAATGTAACAATTTTGAGTAGTTTTCTTTCATTCGTTTTTAGAACATTGTTTGGTTCCATCGGGATGGGGCAACCTTTTAAACTTCCTGCGAACCACTAGCTCTGTTGAACGATGTGAACCTACACTTTAAGACCTACACCCAAGAATGGCCGCTGCAGAACTAGACTTCTTTTTATGGGATTTAGAGGAAAGGAATCGGAATTTTATGAAAACAAACCTCAAATAGCTGAAACGTGAGGTTGGTGAAACGGATTGAGTCTGCATCCTCGAAAACCAATGGCCGCATCGTCCTGTGCCGTGCCGCTCATGGTGGATTTATTCCTGATACAATTTTTTACACGTAAAAAACCAGGGGCTGTCATGCCTCAGCTACATGTGTACACAAAAAGTTGGTTTTGGATTGAAATTGAGCATTTACATCATTTTATAATTCGTACTAACCTTTTTAAGTGTGCTAAATTTGTTCAGCAAATTTCCTACTGAGTACTGACCTGGGATACACGTCAAATCAGTCTGTCACACTATGACAAATGATTATTTTGTCAAAATGTTTCGATTCACTCGCAATTTATTCGGAGAATTTTATACACCCTGCGTTCACACGTCCAGAAGCCCAAAACTTTGCACGGTGCACCGGGGGTTTTGGTGGGAAAAAAAGTCCGAAACCACGAAAATCTATAGGAATGCATATTGCTGTTCTATTACCCTAATAGCTGAAATTAATATAAATTAGATAAAAAGAGAATTTCAAAAAAAAAAAAAAATCATTTTGAGTCCTAGTCGTTTCATTGAAGAAGTATCTAAAAAGAATAATGTTATTTTGGTCTAATGGATTGTTATTTCGTACTAATTTCATTAAAACCCACGGAATATTCAATATTAAGTATAGGTATTTATAAAATAGGGAGGTATAAATGACCGTTTATCACTCAACTTTTGAGTTTTAAGGCCATTTTTCAATAATAACTTATTGGTTTAAATTATGTATGTTGCTTCTAAAAATTGGAGAAAATCAATATTTGCAGAGATTTGAGGAATGAACGTGTTGAAAATTAAAATTCAGCATCAAATTCTGTAAAGATTACTTCTAGTTTCGAGACTTAACGAACCGGTAGGTACTCATACTTTTTTAAACTGGCAAATTTATACCAATGGTTTTCAATATCCAATTTCTGATAAGAAAGAAGAGATGTAGAAATTGAAAATAATTATTCAAAATGTGAGAATATAATTCGTTAAAACTTTCAGTTGAAGCATCCCAGTCCAAGCCAAGGTGATCAGAAGAAGGAGAAAACTTAAATATGAGATTTCTGAGGAATAATTTCCTTAAAGATTCTGCACAGTAGGTAGTTTTTTGTTTGTTGCGTTCAAATCTGGGCATAGAGTTACCCAGAGAGGGTTATTCCAAGTAAATATAATTGATTTGAGACCTTTACCTACCACCCTGAGTGCTGAAGACTTTTGTCGAAAACTTTTATTTTGACTACCTGAAACATATTAGTCGAAACACTGTGCGGCGTTTGTCTCTGGTAGTGGAGTATAAGATGTTTGCGTATCAGCGGCTTTCCTTCTTCGCATTTACAAGTTTGCATCTTGGACTTGCTCAGGGTCATTCGTTTCCCACCACGCCCACTTACAGTCAATAGGTCCGGCCCATAACCTCGGTACGTGCCCTTCTATTCCGAGTCCCGCCAATCATTTGAGACGCAATGACTTCCTTGTGCACTTCCCGCCTAAGAAGGGAAACTTATATTCGGGGAATTCGTTGGGCTAATAGCATGTAATCATCTTTAAAAAACCTCAACATTCCATTACCTATACTCTAATAACTATAACCCTTCTGAATATTGTCTTAAGGTTAAACAGACATATAGATATTTGGGGAATTCGTTGGACTAAGAGCATGTAATCATCTTTAAAAAAACTTCAACATTCCGTTATCTTTACTCTAAAAACTATAAACCTTCTGAATACTGTCTTAAGGTTAAACAAAAATCCATGCTACGAGTTGCTGAAGACTACAAACAGAAGTTATTGAAATTTATCCTTAAACCATCCAATATCTAGTTTACTCTGAACGAAAAATATGAAGGGATTGTACAGTTACCAGTATACAAGGGTGTCCAATATAACGAATTCCCCCCCCCCCCCCCCTTTAACTTCCTTAGTAAATGGGTTCGAAGAAAAATTCAAATGGTACACCCCCTTACTTTTTTCTTAGGCCTCAAATATGACATTTCTGCACAAGTGAGCATTTCTGCGACTTTGTAATTCTAAATCGTAACCCCCATTTTTTTATTGCAGATTCAAATTTTGAGTGAAATGTCATGAAAAAATTACTCATCACAAGTTTAGTTCTGGTGCGCAAAAACGGGTACAGAAAGTGCGCGAATTGTGAAACACAGAGTTTTTAAAGACTTTGACTTGCCACATGAGATTTACTTATTTACAAAACGAGCAATGCCAAATTACAATATTGTTAACAAAAAATTATTCTCTTAATGAGGAAACAAAATCGATATTTCAGAGGAAAAGAAAAAACAATATATTGGCATATTTGCACGTATATGAGGTAAAAACTACAAGCACTTTTTGCAGCTGAGAAAAGATACACAATTTTGGGGTATTTTTCACGCTGAATCACATAATGATGTTAATCTATTGATATTTGCTACACCAACTAGGAAAACACCGACAAATCGGCCAGAATTGCGCTTTTCCTAACTTATTTCCACAGAAGGGAACTCAAATTTCGGGTTTTCGGTGTTTTCCCAAGTTGGTGTTATAAGTATGAATAAATGAACATCATTACGTGATTCAGCGCAAAAAAAGTACCTATTGCATATGGCAATTCAATATTTCAAAACTCAGTATTTCACAATTTGCGCCCGTTTTTGCGCATTCAAAAAGTCGTGTTATGGGTCATTTTTTCTACAAGGAGGTTGTCTTTGTTATCTGGGACACCCAGTGTATATATATTATGGATTTTTACTCAGGTTGCTGAAGGGTCGGCACTTCAACTTTCCTCACCCATCTATGTCAATTGCTATAGAGTTGAATCATGTCGAGTGCCTCGAACCGTAGTTTCAAAGTTCACTCAAACTTGCATTGTTACTCCGATGTTTTGCTTAATCGTGTATTTAACTTTTCAGACCCCTCAAATGATAATGCTGACGTTTGATGGAGCCGTCAACTTGAATAACTATGACCACTACAAGAAAGTCTTTTCGCCCCAAAGAACGAATCCAAACGGATGTCCCATCAGAGGAACGTTCTTCATTTCACATGAATACTGCGACTACAATATGGTTCAAGAGCTCGCCCACAACGGCCACGAAATCGGAACTGAAACTATATCGTAAGTCAACAATCTTTCAAATAGATGATTTAGATACTTTAGATATACGTGAAACTGCATTGGTACAGGCAAGATTCACAAATCCGTAATACTATTTTGCTTGTAATAGGTAATAATAATAATGGAATGTATAGTCTAATAATACAATTGTAGTGCAGAAGATCGGGTGAATAAACAATAGGCTTCGAGCTCTGATGTAAGCATGATTTATTATAGCGGTCCCTCCGCCTTTATACATAATAGTGGTAAGCTCGGAGAGCAGTCCCCTCTCCAAACCCAGGCGAAATACTAGAGGAGCAAGGTTCTCTACAATAATATTGGTAGCTCACAACTTACGTGTCTCAAAAATACACAACTTCCATGACCTCAAGTTATGCGGTAGCGCCATTATTCTACAACAACAACGGCACCAACAACAGCATCATGACGTGAGTTAAGAAGGTTCAGGAATACAGCCATCCAAATTCACGTCGACTGACATAAAATACGATAATGAAGTTGAGCAATACCGTATCCTCAATAACTTCAGAGTGAGGATGGTTGCGTCAGAACAGCACCAACAATTTTGATATGCATTTCTTATTGATTTTATAGGTTCTGATGGTGAAATAAACAAAATACGTTTTCGTAGTTGGTTTCTGTTTTCACAGGCATCCCACATCTAACAGAACTAAACAAATGGCAACATAATTTTACAGTTTAGTAATTTCACAGCTTTAGGTAGGTACTACAGGTTCAAACTCATGTCCTAGGCTCCAAACTTATCCACTACTGAAATGTCGTGAGATCGTTTAAGCAGAAGTTATAACATTTGAGGCATCTCTGACAAGAGACCTTTAAGTGTGATGCGGCAATAACTGGAGAAAGAGTTCTTTTTTCTCTCATTCTATTAGGCTAGATATAGCTAAAGATTTTCTGGATTCGATTTTGGTCCAATAAACTTAAGTATAAGACTTGCGAATTAACACATTTATTCCTTTCAATAATAGCTTATTGCTGAATTTATGGTTCATTTCGCTCCGGTTGGCGACTAAATTTTCCTGTGAATGGCGGATTTGAGGGCCAAAGGGAAGCTACTAAAATTTATTTACAGTGATAGAAACATAATGTGGGTTGAATTGTGTCCCTTGATAATTCCGAATAGCACGTTTACATCAATGATATGCATATTCACTGCTAACCTACGATTACATTATTTAGAGATGTTCACTGATTGCAGACTTCAACAAGGTCTCCAAGACAAAGGATATGAAGAGTGGGTCGGAGAGATGATCGGCATGAGAGAAGTCCTCCGGCATTTCTCAAACGTTTCGAGGAGTGACATCGTTGGAATGCGAGCCCCTTACCTCAAGCCCGGCAGAAATACTCAATATCAGGTGAGTACTTGCAATATCTATGTATACAATAAAATGCATCATCGGCCTCAGCAGCCCAAAAACTCAGTTGCATCGAATTCGGCACCAGCTTGGGTTTTTAGAAGATGGTGCTTTTTTAGAAGCAATATAATAAAAAATCTCCGTGCATCAAAACTCCACAACATTGGGTAATTCATGGCAAAAAGAGTTAGAAAAAAAACCTAAGAATTGTCCTCAAGGTGCTAGAAATTCTCATTTATATATCCGAACAAGTTTGATGACCATTCTTGTCCATCACCTCTTGCCTAAACCTTTGGTTAGTCATTAAATTTAATGATCATATACAGTTTAGTTAGTTTCAGTGATTTTAGGGAATTTCTGTAGAAAATGAGCTATTGTAACGGCTCCAAAAATGTTAAAATAAAAATTTGACGAAATTTTCTTCGTCAAAATCCGTTTTGAGGTCGGGCATAGCGGCCGAGGATATATATATAGGTAGGTATATGAAAAATGTTATAATCCAGGCATCGTTTCAGACTTAGTATGCCTCAAAAATAATTTTGACAAAGAAAATTTTGGTTTTAAAATTATTGGAGCCGTTGCAATAGCTTCATTTTTCACAAAAATTCGCTAAATACGAGTATATATTCAGATCATCAGGGGAAGCGATAATACAAAGTAATAGGTACTCACGATAGTGGTCTGAACGTTTCGCACCAAGCGTCGTCGGCATATTTAGCTATATTCTATATACGTGTCATTCCAGACGATCACTCTCCTTAGGATCGAGATAAAAATTCCGTTCTTGTGCCAAAAAATCAAGCTTTTCTGATGAAAAGATGATATAAAAAACGGAAGTTAAAAAAGAACGTCTCATGAAAATAAAGAGTTACAATGTTAGATCGATTTCGACGGTTAGGTCATCATCAGTAACAATAACTGGACATACGTTAGAATGGACACAGTTTATATAGTCACAGGTGAGGGGGGATTGACTCCCGTTGGTCGAGAGAAAGGAAAGTGCATGAGGTACAACCAATTAAGTGTATGCAAAGTGAAGGGGGTTATAGCTAATCTGATGAAGTGAAGGGAAAGCAATGCTCAATAACAAGGAGTTAATTCAAAGCTTCACAGAAATAAATCAGTCAATGTTGAAATATACCGAGGGATATCCTTATTTAAACATTTACCAAATCCGTCACTTTTGATAATTACGAAGTATTCCAGTACATTCAACATACCACCCTTTAGACAAAAATAAAGAAATTCCTCAAACTGTTTATGTGCCCAATCAAATTTGGAACTATGATTAAATTCCCTTAGATGCTTACCAAATTCAGTTTACATATATTTTCCATCAAATCCTTTTGAATGGCAGACGTTGGCCAGCACTTTTCGAATATACATTAAATTGCTCAAATTTAAAAATTTGCTAAAAAATCACTAAAAATGGCTCAAAACGGCTAAAAATCGTAAATTATTTTTTGTAGCAGACTATTAGACAGAAAAAAAAGTTGATCAACGATGAAATAGAACATTAAAATATTTTCGCACAAAATTATGCTGAAAAGTGTATTTGAATTACATACTAAAAAATATTATTTAGAACCAGTTTTTTTTTTTTTTTTGTCATGCAATCGGTAGTTAACAATTTATTTTCATTCAAAGTGCACACATTTCAAAACAATGTACCATAATATTTATAATATGATAATTTACGGAAATTCGCTCATTAGATCATGCTACATAATGGAACTTTTTTGTTTTGTTCCCTTGCTGTATGCGTCAGAAATACAATGATGATTTTACGTCTATTTGATTGTATTTAGTTTGTGCGATTTTCTGTGAAAGTAAATCCCCCCCCCCCCTCCTCCCCCCCACCTTCTCACACACTCCACTACGCTTTTGGCGGTTCGCAAACCTTTTTTTAGGTTATTTTTTTTCTTCTGGGTTTTAAGTCTGTTTCCACATTAGCTATTCTAGCTTTGCTAAGAGAAGATTCAGGCAAATTTCCTTAAAGTTAATGTTTTCTTATTTACGAGCAGCAACCTGTCGATTGCTAACCTACCAATCAACTCTCTTCGAAGTGATAAATAACAGCAAATTACTTCGTTTTGTTGCGAGAGTCACAAAACGATATAAATATATAGGCTAGAAAAATAGTTTCGTTATGCCTGCAGATAAGTGAAGTGCGGGAAAACACTAATGCGTTACTAGGGAAGTGTAACTCCCTTAGTTTTCATAGCAGGAAAATCGTTAGCCACTTTTTGGAATGCTCTCATTTTATCACAGCATCTCATAATCCCTAAGCCTCTGTAGTGTCAAGGAAAGCTGGTTTATTACGCTCAGTTATAAACTAATATTGCTAAGTAACCATAATGAACTAATAATGTGTAAAATTAATCATTATTAAATTATCTGACTGTAGAACCGTAGGTCTACCGTCCGTTTTTTTTTTTAAAATCGTAAAGTGTAGTAAGTAGTGGAGTAAAAGAAAAATCAGAAGCCAGATAAATTTGTTTCAAATACAATTTTTATAAATGCCTCATATTACATAATTGTGTTTCATTCCAAAAGAGTTCTACGTATTCAGTTTTTAAATTAACTTCTTGTGGATGTATTTTGGTGCATACCTACCACTTCATTTCTATATTGAATATATCATTGAATACGGTCAAATGAGAAGAATATTATTCAATAACTCTAGTACGCTCAAGTAGTTACGAAACATCCGAAATACACGAAACATTTTCGAGCAATAATTTCAAAACAAATATTTCATTATTGTTATTGTTGTCGAAAGCTTATGCCATTGTCTCACCCAATATTTGATTTAATTTTTACTCAAGTGGCATTATGAAAATATCAACCCCTACAGTTCATGCCAATTAAATAACCTTTCATTGACCCTTCAGGTGTTGCATAAGTGTTTTGTTTTCTTTGGTGGTTAGAAAAGTGAACCAGCCTTGGGACCTTATTTCCCTCACTTATTCAACTTTCGAGGACGTTTTCATAGGTAAAACTTGAAAATTGGCATTTTAAACGATCGTTCCTTCAATGCTACTATTTTCCCTATTATTCCAACGAATGTAATTTTTAAGAGTTATTTGATGGAAAAGATTAAAAAAAAAAAAAAAAAAAAAGAAGATATTTCTTGGCCTTACACATTTTCATCCCTTAATTGTATTTTAAAAGTTGATAATTACATACGTTGTAGCTCTGTGAGGTATTTAGTATAGAAACGTTACTCCGTAACTGGATTGTTTAAAAGTAGTACGGGCAGGTTAAAAATCCAGAAAGACAGAGTCCTCCATTATAATCATACGTTTCTCTGATTTGTAAAGATTTGTTGCGTCATTTCCACAAAACTTTTCCCGGATTACACAGCTTTTGTTGCCTTACTCGCTGCCCTCCCATATTCTGAGGGAGCTCAGTTGATTGGTAGGGAGTAAACAATATTTAGGATGGATTATGCGTTTGGGTGAGATGATACGGTGAGGATTGGCAAATAGGACAACGATGAAGCCGCGGAACAATCGGCCTGATTCTGTTCTCGCGGGGGTGGAATAGGTAATTTTCCCTTTGCTTTGACTCGATTCAAAAGCAACAGCACGCACAAACTGACGACGTAGTTATCGAAAGGAACGCGGAAGGGTGGGCGAGACCTCGGTGAAATTCAAGGAAACTGATTAGAGAACTAAGTTAAGGGCAGGAAGGCTGCTGAGGGTGGAGGAGGTAGGTACGGGGAAGACGCCGAACCGCTGAACTGAAGGGACTTATTGGTCCACGAGATATAGATAGAAAGGAACGAAGACGGCGTGATACATAATTTATCGGGTGAGAGAGGGCTGCTACATAATTTATCGTGGACTCCGCAGTACAAAAGCTTCGGGGATACAGTCGGCCGATCTATCAAAGTCGTTAGTGCGGTTTTCGAAGCCGCGTGAATTTCAGGAGCCCACGGTAACCTTTTGAGGGGGAATTCGTGGGCAATAAATCCATCTAGGGATCAATGGCAGATGAACTGCTTCGCAGTTAAGTTATCGGAGATCAGATCTCATTCAACAACCGAGATTCTCTTGAGCATTTTTTCCCCTTGGTACATACATTTTATATGGGATGAATACATATATATTACATTTAGAACGTTTGGTATCTTCAGCCCCCGCAAAGCAGGAAAAGCGTTCCATCGCATATACTGGGTGTCCCACGATGTAGCCGGAAAACTTCACCCTCTTATTTTGTAACTAATTTCCGATCGAATGCTGATTTATTACTCTAAGTTAAAAACTAATTTTGTTTTGTAACCATAATGGAATAATCTTGTGAAAAGAAGGAACTACATGGTTGGTATACAATTGAGTAGTAGGTACCTACTGGTAAGCAGTAGGTACTAGACATATCCATGATCTTTTGTTTTTCCCATCAAGGGAGAAATTAAATTTATATTTATTTTTACGTACAACCAATGCGTTACTAGCGAAATGTAACTCCCTTAGTTTTCATAGTTTGACATGGATATGTCTTTTGGCTGGGGGCCATGGAATTTTTCGCGACACTTTTTATGTCTTTGCTATGGCACATAAACTAAACAAACGTCACGGAAATGCTCACGAAAATATTCTTATGATTTCCGCTTACAACCGAGTGGTTGCTAGGGAAAGGTAGGTACTTCTTCGTTTTTCATCCCACAAAATTCGTTCACCCGTTCGAAAGCTCTCGATTTATCCAATCATATATGTTAACTACTGCGAAGTGCGTGGCCAACAAGCTGAGTTATGAGCATGGTTATATGAATAATTGTGTACACACAGGTGATCATTCTCAATAATAATTGATATTGTGAACATGATTGCAACCGCTTGTTAATTTCTGATTTCTGATGATTTCATTGAATTCAATTAAGTACCCACGGGTGGGCGGTTTCTCTTATGGCCCATTTAATTGATCTGTACGCCCCGCCGTGCAATGCACGGGTGAGATCTGCCTAGTAATAAATACAATAAGAAAACACACATGAAAATGTCCCAATGTGTTGCAGACTCGTATGTAAGCATTTAAGTTTCTTTCAGTTTTCTTTCGATTTTCACGTACCTACAACCGTTGCTGGGGAAATGAAACTTATTTAGTTTTCACGGGACAAAAATCGTTCTCCACTCAATAGAAAGCTCTCGATTCATCACGCATTTCTTTCGTATTTGTTCTTCTATTCATGTCCTAGTTTTATATTTATTTATGTTATAAATGGATAAAGTAAACAATGCCGCTTGATTTGTTGTCACTTGGTTGAGAAGTTAATCTTGGTTATAGTAATTGTAGACGCGCACCGTAACAGAAAATTACTGCCCTAAGTATTCTGTTCTAATTTCGATTAGTAAACATTTATGCCGTAGTTTTAAATTTATTTACATTTACGAATTAGCAGTAAGAAAGCATGTTCCATGTTTTAGCATTTTAGCCGAAGGCTCAAAGCGGAAAGCAACCGGTCGGTCCAGGGGGGCGAAGCCCAAAGGGCCGAATTTTAAACGCTTTGTTTTCGAGTTATTCAATTTTTAAGAATTGTTTCGTGTTTTCGACCTTAAGTTACCAAAATCGACATAACTACCTTCATTTTTAGATTAGGTAAACACAAAATTGAAGGTGCCGTTGGGGAGAGCGTTAAATTTCCTTTTGGATAGCCCGCCTAACATGCTAGATTATGCAGGTAACATAGTCAGGAATCAACCCCAAACTATGTATTTTTTAACCTGCTTGACGGTATGAATAATACCACGGAATTTTTGTGCCTGGTACTGGAAAAACTTCCGCAAACTGTCAGCTTTTTAACGACCGAGTTAATTTTAGTTTTATTTTGCTAATTAAAGGAGAAACGTATGTTTCTGTGTTGAAAAACATGAGTTTTTCCTATGAAATCCTGGGTTTTCGTGAAAAATTACCCCTAAGAAAATACCAATTTAGGACTTGTTTCTACTTTTTTTTCCCCAAGCTGAATCGAATGGTCACACTTGCAGATTTCCCCAACTCCGTTATAACCAAGTTTCACACTTTAACTAACTAGTTTTACCCTTAAAAATACATAAAATCGAGCTTAACAAATAAACTAAAACTCGTCATAAAAGCTACTCGTCAATACGAAGTAGGGGAGATTCAGCTTGAAAAAGAAAAAAAAGTAGAAACAAGTCCTAAATTCGTATTTTTTTAGGGGTCATTTTCACAGAAAATAACCATGTTTCTCAACATACAAAGATTCTTTTCTCCCCCAATTAGCGAAGTACAAGTAAAATTGACTAAACCGTTCAAAAGCTGACAGTTTGCGAAAGTTTTCGCAGCAGCAGGTACGAAAATTCCATGGGATTATCCTACTTACAATATACGAAGTTTTTCATTTTTGAAAAAATGTTGACTTTGAGGCCCTGACTGTTACTGGCATAATCTAGCACGTTAGGTGGCCTATCCAAAAGGAAATTTAACCATCTATCCAACGACATCCTCAATTTTTTGTTTAGGTACTCTAACATCAAGGTAGTTATGTTCACTTTTAGTCTAGTTGTGCAACCATCCCCGGAAATTTCGAATTTCACGAATAAAAAGGAGAATAGAGAGGGTAAAGCTGAAATTTTTTCTTGAAATTTTTGTCAAGCCACCCAGGTTAGTTATTAGTCTAGTTCAGTATCAGTGCAACAAACCTTGGTAATTTCGGATTTGCTGTTGCGGTGGTGGTGGTGGGGGGTGGGGGTGGAGGGGTTAATTATTGATTCTCTCAAGCGCTGCCCAAGCTACAAATCTCGCCCGATTGTCGTGATTCTTGGTCCTTTTCCGTTAATTCACTACCATTCTTTCATTCTGACCTGTATGTCCAACTAATCTGTATTTTTACTAAGGATTGACTACTTGATGTTATGTAATTTTGAGATGCGAGCTTGCGAGCATCCATACCACCAAACTAAACACATCATTCAGACCTACATGTCCAACTAATCTGAATTTTTACTAAGGGATTGACTACTTGATGTAATGTATGTTTTAGATGCGAGCTTGCGAGCATCCAGGCCACCAAACTATACACAGCATTCTGATCTATTTTACCACAGTGGACGTAAAAATGATTGGGGAACAGTTTTTAGAACAATAGAATATATATCAAGTGGTAGTGAATTAACGGAAACCAATAAAAGGGGTGGTAGTGAATTAACGGAAAAGGTCCTGATTCTTATTTTCTTCCATCAAGAATTCGATCTTGTTTATGAAATGTAAAGTGTTTCAAACTTCAAATAGATGAGGGTTAATGGTGGGAGTAATACTGATAAATCGTGTTATCACTATTCTCGTCAGATTTTCGTGATCACCTTTTTTCAACTACGAATTTAGTCTAGTTTTGAAACGTATCTCTGGAGCTTCAAATTTAATAATGGAAGGGGGTAAATGGACGGGGTAATAGCAAGAAATCGACATGTTTTAACTATTCTCGTCAGATTCTTGTGATATTATTCGTTGTTCAATTATGAATTTGGTCTGGGAACTCATGTTAGGAGTTTCAAATTTCATGATAGAATGAGGTGAACGGAGGGGGTAATGGATAAATCGTGATATTTTTACTTTGTTTCCGTGATAGTTAGTATAATTTGGTTGATCCAATTTTCAGTCCTGCAATCTTGGAAGTTTCAATTTTCCTGCCAGTGGAGAGGTAATAGGGGGGGGGGGGGGGGGGGGGTGGAGCGGTAATTCTGAAAAATCATGTTATCTATTTTTTTCGCTATTTATTTCAATTCTCACCAAAGTTATATACAATCCATACATAGGGACGTCCCCATATGCATTACTTACCAATATGTTTGGTTTCATATCTCCTTAAACAATTTCGGGATCAGTCTAAACAAAATGATCGGCGAATATTAATCAAATTGTCTTTATATTAATTAAAATAAATTATATGAGCTTGCTTTATTCTACACATTTTACCCAAGGGTCATACATTTCGTAACGTAATTGAAATATGCTATACATTTTTGTTTCTTTATTTGGACAGTTCAAATTATAACAAGACTTTACAACGAAAGGCCTTTCTGTCCTTAAATTGGTATTTTTTAAAGGCCTTTTGTTGTTAAGTCTTGTTATACATTTTTGTGGCCACTAATCCATTAATTCACTCACATGTTCAACAAAATCATATCAGTTTGTAGGGCTTATGAAATCTGAATCTACAATGAAACATCCATTATGGGTCCTTCATGAGGATTCCTACCCTTACCCCCTTACCGACTATTAAATATTAGGTAGGCGTCTACCTACTAACTTTAAGGACGACTTCACTCCGAAGTGTATGAAATAATGTCTCGCAGTACTTACTGATTCACTCTCCTTTTCCTTATTCGCGGGAGATCAACTCGAGAAAGTTGGCTCAATGACTTAACGTTCTTTATTTAGGTTTATAAAAACTTTTTTTTATAGAGACTGTTCTTATAATCCGATGGAAAGAGCAAAGTTACGACAGCACTTGATTTATTTAACTTCTCCGAATGGGCTTCCCCAATAATGAATTATTCATTGGGGCCAAGTTGGATTTTCTAAGGTCGAGTTTTCAATGTAGCTTAATAAGTTACGACTGCCGAAGCGAGCGACCATATGATGAGTTGATTGATTATCTGCCGTGGGAAGCATCTCAGCTATGATGGAAGTAATTCGATCGTAGGTACCGTAAATTGAGTCATTTGCTGGTCTCGGATAATCTCTGTCCTCCCACGTTACTTGATGAAACTTTAAAAAGTTGAACTTCATATTTTCTGTTTGGTTAACATCTCGATGGATTTTGACTACCATTTACGATCTAAGGCTTTGGAATTTTCTATTTCATCGGAACATTAAGATTGAAACGGTTTTAAATTCTTATCATTTGAAGTTACTTGAGACATCCATTTATTAATTTTACATAAACAACAACGTAAAACTGATTCGAGTACAAATACCATCTTAACAAAGGTATTAGATATAATCTGAACCCATTACTAATATATTTGTTCCTAATCTATCTCAAGGTGATCACAATCAGTGGTGGAAAAAAGTCTGCGAAGTAGGGGGTGGCTTGTAGCTTCCTCTTATCTGTAATATGAATTTATGGGTTATCAAACCGCCTTAAAAGATTCTATTGCGGCCTCCCATAGATGGGAAAAATGTTAAATTATGATTTAAAATGAGAAGTGTGTGCCTATAGATAAATTTGTTGTTATGCTAAAAAACTAACAGCAACAACTTTCTCTATGAGAAAGTTCAGGTCATGGATATGTCTTTTCGAATGAAAAATCCTTCTGAATACAGTGTCATTTACATATTTAAATTTGCTTGTAATGCTGAGGATATTAGATTTAAATTCATGATAAATACTTACATATTCAATATGGCGTGTGAAAATAGCGTCAATACAAGTATTTTTCAAAGTTATCTGTTCAGTAGTAGGTACGCAGTTATTTGTACAGTGCACTCAGCTGATCTGACGAGCACCGAAAATTCGTATTTTAAAATTCTTATGAGACCGTCCTAAGGAATCTGCGATTCAAATTTCAAGTCGTTCAAGGAAATATGCTGATCTGACGAGCACCTAAACCATCCTAAGGAAGCTGTGGTACAAATTTGAAGTCAATAGGTCGAACAGCAACAAAGTTATCCGTTCTAGGCAATCAGCTGACCTAACGAGTTTCTGAAATTCGTATGCGACCATCCTAAGGAAGCTGAGGTTCAAATTTAAAGTCGAAAGGTCGATCAGCAACAAAGGGCACAATGGGCATCTGTTAAGGGCACTCAGCTGATCTGAAGAGCTCCTAAAATTTGTATGAGACCATCCTAAGGAAGCTGTGGTTCAAATTTAGAGCCAATAGGTCGAACAGAAACAATGTTACACATTTTTTCGTATTTCACCCTCCGTCAAAGCTCTCCGTGGTCTGATGTTAAATACGAGGATCTTCAGCCAACTAGATTCCATACGGAGCCTTTATAAAAATTTCAAGACTCCAGCTCTCCGGAACGTATTCCAAAATACTTTGTATTTGTTTCGTCACACAGATTTTAGAATGTACGAGTATTTAACTAACTAGTTAAACATTATGATCCCTCAAAAATACCATCGAAATCGAATAAAGACTTAGAATGAATGCTTGTAACAAGGATTTCACATTCACGCATCCGCAGCAGCTGCTAATGAAACTCATGTGAATCAATCAGATTGTCATTTCTCAATTACCCCTCTAATTCGGCCGAGATCGGACGAAGAGGCAATGAGAAAATGACGCATGATGGATTTCATATTGGCCCAACCACTGTGATTATAATCAGTTACCTATATATATATATTAGGTATATTATCTATGTTAATAAAATCGTATGTCTGTGTCTGCATTGATAGAATCATGAAATTTTGCGTTTCTTTCCCGTTTCATTCTATTCATAGACGATTGGTACCATTTTCTCTATTTTTTTCTGTATGTGTGTCCGTCCGTATATTTGTCCACTTTTCACGGTTACAGGGGTCATTGGACAACTAATACGAGTGGGGGGAAATGTCTGTATCAGTCCAACAGATTATAGGCTATTTGAAGTTTTTAAAATTTGAGCCAGAGGGGGAGTTTTAGGGGAGAGGGAGGGGTGAAATGGGGTATCTTGGACACCGTTGAACGAACTTGGGATCTGATTGGGCGAATATGTTTGGATTATTCTAACTTAAATCACGGGCTACTTGAAAATTTTCAAATCAAACCCATAGAAGCGGGTGTTTTAGGGGAAGGGGGGGATAGGGTATCTTTGTCATCACTGAACAAAGTGAGGATTTGATAGTCGAATATGTTTGGATTACTCTAATTGAAGTCAAAGACTACTTTTTTTAAAATTTTCAAATGTGACCCACAATGGAGGGGGTGAGGAAGGATTTAAAGCGTTTCGAACGTCACTGAACCAACTGGGCATCTGAGTTGTCGAATATGTTTGGAATATTCTAACTTAAATCACAGACTATTTGAAATTTTTCCAGAGTGGATGGGGGGGGGGGGGGGGGGGGATGTTTTTCAAATCTAACCCATAGAAGAGGGTGTTTAGGGGAAGGGGTAAACGGGGGGGATCTTTGTCATTACTGAACAAGCTAGGGATTTGAATGTCGAATATGTTTGGATTACCCTAATTCAAGTCAACGACTACTTTTTTCAAAAATTTCAAATCTGACCCAGATGGTGAGGGGGGCGGGGGAGGAGGATGTTAAAACGTTTTGAACGTCATTGAACCAACTGAGAGAGAGAGAGAGAGAGAGAGAGAGAGAGAGAGAGAGAGAGAGAGAGAGGAGAGAGAGAGAGAGAGAGAGAGAGAGAGAGAGAGAGAGAGAGAGAGAGAGAGAGAGAGAGAGAGAGAGAGATGAGGGAGAAGGAGAGAGAGAGAGAGAGAGAGAGAGAGAGAGAGAGGAGAGAGACGAGAGAAGAGATGAGAGAGAGAGAGAGAGAGAGAAGAGAGAGAGAGAGAGAAAGAGAGAGAGGGAGAGAGAGAGAGAGAGAGAGAGAGAGAGAGAGAGAGAGAGAGAGAGAGAGAGAGAGAGAGAGAGAGAGAGAGAGAGAGAGAGAGAGAGAGAGAGAGAGAGAGAGAGAGAGAGAAGAGAGAGAGAGAGAGAGAGAGAGAGAGAGAGAGAGAGGAGAGAGAGAAGAGAGAGTGAGAGAGAGAGAGAGAGAGAGAGAGAGGAGAGAGAGAAGAGAGAGAGAGAGAGAGAGAGAGAGAGAGAGGAGAGAGAGGAGAGAGAGAGAGAGAGAGAGGGGGGGAGAGAGAGAGAGAGAGAGAGAGAGAGAGAGAGAGAGAGAGAGAGAGAGAGAGAGAGAGAGAGAGAGAGAATGAATGAATGAATGAATATTTTATTTTACCATCAGAGGAAGTTAGGGCCTTGAGGCCCTCTCTACCACTTCCCCTGAATACATTTTTCAAAAATACATGTCCTCGTACATCCAATACAGAATTACAGAAAACAAAAAAAAATTTACAAATTCATGATAAATGATGTAAGTCAAATAAAGCTCATCTTCTATGGTCATCCACGATGTTTCTCAATAATATTATTATTACAAATATACAAATTATATTCACGTGTCACGCTTTTTCATATTCATTTAACAACATTTTTTTTAAATTATTTTTAAATATGTTCACCGACATGCTCAGGTCAAACAACTGTAAATATTGATTATACAATTTAGCGCCTTGTACAAAAAATGCACGTTCAAGCATCACAGTTCGATGGGCCGGGATTCTCATCATCTTATTCTTGTTCCGTGTGTCGCGGGCGATCAGGAATTCAAATTTTTCGTAGAGGTACGAAGGGGCTCGGGTCTTGAGTATCTTGAAAATTAGGGTGACGACTTGTAGCTTTTTCCTCTCCTTTATCTTCAGCCAACCCATTCTAAGGAAATGAGGTGTCACGTGGTCGTCGAGGCGCAGACGTAAAGCGAATCTTATGGCAGCATTTTCGGCTTTCTGCAATCTCTTCATTTCTTCACCGCTGAGATCGGTCAGGGCAGCAGCAGCGTAATCGAAGTGCGGGAAAATCAAACTTTGAATCAGCTGGCATCGCACATGGACCGGGAAATCTGCAGCCATTCTCCTCAGCTGATAGATACTTCTGAAGGCTGCATTACACATTGACGTGACTTGGCCTTCCCAACTCATATTGTTTTGAATGTGGATCCCCAGGATTTTAGCCGAATGGATATAATCCACTGGGACACCCCCATACATGACATTTGGCACTGCCACACCATCCAGCCTGGATAGGAGTCTTGGGTAGCCAAGGATCATGGCCTTCGTTTTGGTTGGGTTTATCACCATTCCATGATCGGTACACCAGCGCCCTACCCGATCCAACTCCCGACTCAGCCTGTCAATTGTGCTGCTCAAATCCTCAAGACTGCAATATCTATAGAACAGAAGATCGTCTGCGTACGACATATGGCACGTCCCTTCCGTAAACACTCTGGGTAATGAATTTACATATAGCACAAAGCTCAGTGCCGAGAGTACGGACCCCTGCGGAGTACCAACACTGAGAGACCTCCACGAGGAGAGCTCTCCAACCAGCGACACCCATCGACCTCAGCACAGCCAGCAGGATGTCCCTGCGCACCAGGTCGAAGGCGGCAGTGAAATCGACCATTACCATCACAGTAACCTGTTTCTGGTCCATTGCCTGCCTCACCCCATCTAAGACTCCAATAAGCGCCGTTTCTGTGCTGAAATTAGTTCGATACGCTGACTGCCTGGAATCCAGAAGCTGGTGAGTATCAATATAATCCCGGAGCTCATTATAAACTAGCTTATCCAAGATCTTCCCCATGGCGCATAGTAGTGAGATTGCTCTGAAGTCAGCAACCGAAGTCGGGAGCTTCGATTTTGGGAGGGGTATGATAATGGCTTTCTTCCAAAGTTGAGGGTATTCCCCTGTGCGCAGCGAACAATTGAAGATGTCAGTCATGCTGGTAATAATCGCATCAGCTAGCATATGAAGCACCTCTACAGAAATTTCATCAGCACCCGTAGATTTAGACGTCACGCTGAGCAGGGCCTCTTTCACCTTCTCTTCAGACAGTGGAGGGATACTCCCCCACTCATGTGCTCGGGTTATAGCCATGTACCGATCGATGACATCGCATGAAATGGGGACGTCAGTAAATCTGCAGAAGTGCTCACAGAGAGTCTCAATAGACACATTCACCTCAACATCGGGTTTCTTCCCACACAAGCCCATCCCTCGGATTACCTTCCACAAATCGGCTGAACTCTTGTTACTTTTGAAAAGCTCATAATAATATTTGGTTTTGGCATTCCTTAACAATTGCTTTACTCTGTTTCTAAGCTTTTTGTATTTATTATGAATTTCTCTATCCTTTGTCTTACGAAATTTCTTGTACATTTTGTCACGTTCACTCATCAGCTCTCTCACCACTACACCGATCCAGGGGGCAGGTTGATGTTTCGTTTTAACCCTTTTGAGCGGGCAGTGCTTATTGTAGAGCTCCTTTACAATTTCGTTGAACAATTCCACCTTTCTGTTCAAATTCACTTCATTCAAGACTGAACTCCAATTTCTAGATATGGCATCGCTTAGTAGGGCTTCTTTGTCAAGATTCCTTTTGTCTCTAACGTAAACATATCTACGATCGGTTTTAGGAGACTTCAGCCTCAGTGAACAATAAATCAGGTCATGCCGGGAGAGACCACAAGCAGGAAGCTGGGCAAACTGATCAATGATAGTCATATCGTTCACAATAATTAAGTCGAGGAGTGAGCTTGAATTAGTAGAGTGATGAGTCGGACCGAACGGTAAAAACTTCAGGTCAAGAGAGTCAAGGATTCTGCGCAATTGAGAACTATACGCTGAGTTAACGAGAAGATCAGAATTCAAGTCTCCAAGAACAATGACATGAGGATAAATAGTCAAAAATTTCGCAACTTCATTAAATACCTCCTGAATTTTTCCCACTTTTGGCGGCCTGTAAATCACTCCAATGACCAATTTAGTAGCGTTATATTCTAACTCGATAAATATAAACTCAGGACTTTTCGAATATGCCGAGGGAGAACTGCATATTACTCTGAATTTGAGCTTTGTGTGCACTAGTAGCGCCACTCCTCCTCTACCCAAACCAGTACGGTCGTTCCGAATCCATACGTAATTTTTCATTTTTATTGACTCTGACGTGATACTGGGCTTCAAAAATGTCTCGCTGATAGCTACAACATCAAAAATTTCACCACTGAAAATATCTCTTAATTCGTCCAGGTGTGCAACGACGGATTCCGCATTGACATGCGCCAAATTTACCTGCTTACTGAAGTTTCCAAGCCGTGCTCGTATAGCATTTTTACGGCTGCCATGGTGAGTAGATTGAGGCGAAACAAACATTTAACCATTGAGTTTGCGAAGCGGTGGCAACAGAAACAAAAGAAGTCTGATAATCTTGAACAATAAAAAGGTGACGATGAACAAAAATTGACGACGAAGAAAACATAGTAGAAATATGAGGGATGAGAGAAACAAGAAAATCCAAGTGTGAGCCAGACGACAAGCCTAATCGTTCGACGGGAAATCAGCGGGGCCCAGGGGCCGGGGCAGAATCGTTTTTTGACAATTTCTGCTTTAAATCGAGAGCAGACCGAATCAGCTTTGGCTGGGCTCCCTCTTCTTTTTTTCATAAAAATATTGCCATTATTCACCCAGACAAAATTATAGCCCACTCTTTTTTCTTCATTTTTGCGGCAGCCAACAGTTTTCTCTTCAATAAACACAGGCTATGATTTATATAAATCTTAATTGACTCGCCCTCAATGAAACCGAGGTCCC